>CM070534.1:10945760-11275563 GCA_036346415.1 Raddia guianensis | reverse complement strand
AAATCTTGCATCAAGCAATCGAGAGAAATGCGTGTTCGCCGTTCCGTCAGGGTAAAGCTGCCGGATTCCTCGTCTCGGAGAAGGATTAGGCGAACCGACAAGATCGCGTGATCGAGAACATGAAGCCCAGCGACTTGGCGGATCTGCAGTGCTTGGTGGGTCCTTGACCTCCACTGGGCCGCTATAGCTCGCTGGGGATAAAGTCTCCTACTCAAGCTCCTAAAGAAGACCAACCAGTTAGAGTGGGCGGCGGCGCGCGGAGGCGTTCGGCAGTGCGAAGAAGTATCTTACCTCCCGCCTTTGCTGTTGCGCCCAGACCGGCGAGCCGTTGATCCTCTGTCGCGGCAAACCCCCAGTCGTAGCAGTCTTTGGTAAGCGGAAAGAGGCGTTCGGCGCCCATTTACTCGTCAGCAAGGTCCTCCACGGCGAAACAAGGTATTCACAGCACGGAAGATGCTCTACGCCGTCTTGGCGGCATCCAGCTACGCCACTACTTCCGGGCGAGATGTCACGGTGTTGACCAAGTATCCCTTGCGGGAGATCCTCTTCAACCGCGAGGCTGACAGGTCGCATATCGCCAAATGGGCCATGGGCTGGCGAATTCGATCTCAAATTAGCTCCCGAGCGGCCATCAAAGGGCAAGCTCGGCGGAGTTCATCAGCGAGTGGACTCGTGGACGCAGGTCGAAACACGCACCCTGCCGTGGACTCTCTTCTTCGACGGCTCATTCCGTTTGGAGGCGAAATTTGGCGTCGTCTGGTGTCTCCACCGGCGATGTCGTCCGGCACTTTGGTGGTCTTTGGACTTCGCGCCCAACAACGTCGCGAGATATGAAAAGCTGCTCGCCGGGCTCGGGGTAGCCGACCCTTGGCATCCGGCTACAAGTAAAGCGACTCTCTCCTGGTCATCAACCCGGCGGAAGAATTTCTCTGCTCGGATCCGTCATGGCGGCCTACAGCGGAGTGCGCCCGGTTGGGCGGCACTTTGAGGTTTGAGCTTCGTGCACGTCCTCGTCGCGACAACTTCATAGCGGATGAAGCTGTCCCAGATTGCCTCGTCGAGGCACTGTTGCGGTGGGGTCTTTGAAGAAAGACTTCTGCGACCGTCCGTCGCGACCCCAATTACGGCGGGGCGACTCTTTCCCTGACGCAGCTCCACCTCTGGAGGAAGCGTCCGCGATCTGCTGCAGCTCCCGGTTAGAGGGGCGAGGGAAGAAGCTGCGAGGCGGTTGGCGAAGCGCGAGCCGAGCCGAATCGTCGGCGACAATGTCTGAGCGTCGTCACACTCGTCCGGGAAGGTCGATGGATGGATCCGATCCTAGCCTACTGCGGGATGGAGTGATCCCAAGCGATGTGGCGTCGGTTTGAAGATAGCGAGCAAGGCCAAGCCTTCATACAGTAGGTGGGGACACTGTATCGCCGAGCGCAAATGGAGTTCTCTGAAGTCGTCACTCGGGAAGCGGGGTGAAATTCTCTGAGATCCATGGAGGCATGTCGGGAGCCATTGAGGCCGGGCGTTGGTTGGGAAAGCTTTCGCCACGGTTTCTATTGGCCTCTCGCCCTCGGGATGCCTTGAGCTGGTGAGGAGATCACGAAGTGTGCCAATTTCATGCTAAGCGGATCCACCAAAGCCGCCCGGTAGCGCAAACCATTCATTTCTCTGGCCGATTCGCGATGCAGAAATTTGGACATTCAGGCCCGTTCATGAGCGGCCGGAGATATACTCATCTGTTCGCCGCCATCGACAAGTTCACTAAGTGGGTTGAAGCCTCGCCGGTCGGCGATCACATCATCGGCTATCAAGTTTATGAAAAGCATCTTAGTCGGTTCGATTATGCATAGCAGAATCATCGCGACAACGGCCTTTCGGTTCAAAGGCGATTTCCAAGGCGAATGCGAAGAGTTGGGTACCAAGGCGTGCCGCCTCCGTTGCACATCCGAAGAGCAATGGGCAAGTGGGCGGGCGACGCGGAAGTACTCAAAGGGCTCAAGACAAGGCGTTCGACCGCTGGAGAAGCGCTGACAAGCTGGGCGGAAAAAGTTCCCACCAGTATTGTGGGCGCTGCGGACAACTCCCAGCAGAGCCACCGGCGAGACCCCTTCTTCTGGTGTATGGCTCGGGCGGTGCTCCCATCGAGCTTCGCCTTGGCTCCCCAAGAGTGGCAGCGTTCAGCGAGACCAAGACCACGACCGGCGTCGGGATGAAATAAATCTCTGGAGAGATCCGAGGCAGGCGGCGATCCGGGCCGCCAACTATCGGCAGCGCTGCGCCGTTATCAAGCAAAGCGGGTGTGTGTGAGAACAGCAGCGGTGGGCGACCTCGTTCTCTATAAAATCAAAAGCGCGGCGAGGCGCAACAAAGCTGTCTCCCACAATGGAGGGCCCTTCAAGGTGGTCTCGATCTCCCGCCGAGCTCGGTCAGGCTCGCATTCGAGGCCGGTCGCGAATTGGCGAACACTTGGAGCGTCGGCGGTGAGGAAGTTCTACCCGTGGTAGCAGTTCGAAGCCTTTTTTGGCCTTCCTTGAACCGGCGGCGAGGTCTTCTTCCTTCACCGCTTCGCCTCGAAATTTGCATTGTACAAAGCCATCTTCAATAAGAGATAAGTTCATCTCCTTGTGGGCATCTGTTTCTTTTTCGCCTCAAATCTGTTAGAAAGCATTCCGTTGAAAATTTGGCGGCGAAAAAAGTACTCAAGCGATGGCCCCTTAGTTGCAAGAATGACGCTCTGACTCATGATTTAGGCGGCGGTAAGCGGACGGAGCGGGTTCTAGCTGGTGTGTCGGCTCGGTCTAGGCAATGCGCCATGAATGACACCGCGACTAGACCACTTCGGAAGCTAAGTTCTCTCCACGCGATGTCTAGGGTCGGTTCGCAAAGAGGCCATAAGGGTTGAAGTAACCAGATGCACGAGGAAAAAGCGCTCACTTTCAGCGAAGCTCGTCTAAAGCTTTTTGGCGTCGATTAAGCTTAGCCTTAGAAAGGTCGTTAGAAAACATTCTTTGAAAGCGGTAGCGAAAATACTTATGGTGATGGCCCTTAGTTGCAAAACAAGCGCTTATAACTTCTGTTGGTGCGGGCGGCGACGGAAGGCGGGCTCTAGCACGGTGTGTCGGCTCGGTCTAGGCAATGCGCCAACGGCGGCACCAGCGACTAGACCACTTTCCTAAGCGCTTCGCCACGTAATGTTTAAGTCGAGGTTGCGAGAGGCCATAAGGGTTGAAGTAACCAGATGCCTAAGGAAGCAGCGCTCACTTGCAGCGAGCGTTCGATCTAAAACCTTTGGCGGCAGTGCCCCAATTCAATTCCATAAGTTAAAGTTGTGCGAAGTTCAAGTGAGACTCACAACAAAAGAGCAAAAGTTTGTTTGCATTGATAGGCAACATTCTGAGCAAAAAGGCGGGGAGTCGCTACTCCTCCTCGTCTTCGTCTTCCATTGGCGGCGCCCCCATCAAGGACACGCTTGATCGTGGCGGTGTCACCCTTTACTGCTCAAACCGGTCCAGGCGCGAAGGCTCCCCGATGGCGGCGTCGAGATCAAGCGCGCGTCTCGAGCAAAACAGTTACCCAAAATGAACCGCGCGCCGAGAGCGCTTTGGCGGCCGTCTTCGATCGCCCGCGTCCGCAGCGCCGCCGGAAGAACGCGCAGGCTTCAGCGGCTCGTCCCACGGCGCCCGCATATTGCGCGGCCGTCTCCTCCGGCGAGGATGCAAGAAACACCAGTGGATGCGAAGCGTCCGAAGCGGCGGTAAGCGGTCGCGATATGTCGGCGAGGTTGGGCGCTTCGAAGTACTCGGCGGAGGTCTTGATCTGCTTAGCGGCGAGCAGCGGCGGCAGGGCTGCCGTAGCCTCGCGGGTCATAGCCTCCCAGCGGCGGTTTCTTGGCCAAGGGCCCGCCACGCTTCGCCGGCGAATCGCTCCGCCAAGGCAGGGCTTCCTCCGCGTCGCCCAGTGCGGGAGGCGGGTGCAGCGCCTCAAAAGGCGTCCCACGTCGGCGGTCACGGCCGAGGCCAGCGGACGAGGTGGCGGAAGGTTCTCCGCCGCGGCGCCGGCGAACTCTCCGCCGCCATGAGCGACCTCCGTCGAAGGAAGCGGGCGGCTGGGGGTTGGCGAAGTCGCGTGGAGCGGAGCTCGATGCCCAGCGTCCGCCTGTTTCAAGAGGGACAATCGGGGTTCGGTATGCAAAAGCGTGTAGCATGCTAACCCCAATCACGGCGGCGCGTAAGCGCGGGAAAACCAACTGTGGCGGTGCGCTCAAGGCGAAAGCTGAAGGGGAGCTCAAGTTGCTTGTTGGCGGCGGCGGTGGCGGCGCGTGATCGCGATCGCCGTCGCCGCAAACAGCGCCGGGCCTTGGCGAAGTGCCGGTGCAGCGAAACAAGCGCCAAGCGGCAGCGCCGCCAGCGAGAGGCGTAAGCGTAGAAGGCGGAAAGCTGGCGCGGCGGCGCCATTTCTGAAATCGCCGCGCTCTTGCCGGTGGCGGAGCGGCAATGATAGCAGCAGGGCCCCATTGGATGGGGCCGCGGTGGCGGCGAAGCTTCGGGGTTTGAAGCGCGCTCTCTTGAGCTCGCCCTCCTCCTCGTCGTCGTCGTCGGCAGCGAGGATGGGCGGCGCTTCCGAGAGCCTTGGTAGTCGGCCGCCACGGCGAGAGCAGCAGCGGCGAAGCTTGGGCGGTCGCCGAGGCGGCTCATGCGGATCTGCATGGTCCCGGCCACTTGGACCGCTGACCGAAGACCTCCATAGGGCGGCGCCTGCAAGTAAGGTTGCGCTCCGTGGATCCCAATTGCGAGAGGCGGATGCCGTCGGCGGCGATGTCGCCGGTCGGCGTGGTCGAAGCCCGCCCGCCGATCCGAACACGTCGCCGGCCACGTTCCCATCATTGAACACCCATAGAAGAAGCGGCGAGTTGGCTATTTGCCAAAAATGGAAAGAAAGAAGTCTGAAATCCAAAAGAGCGAGAGTATTCACCTCCAAGAGCGGTCGGGTCCGTCGTCGTCGCCGTAAATGCGTCCAGGCGGGCGCGCCCTCAACAGCGGGCAAAGACGGCGCCGCAAAAAGTCCGCCACCGCGTGGGTTCCTATGAGCCCCGCGGCGGAGCTCGGCAATCTTGCGCCGCCATCGCCTCCGTACTCGCTAGATCGTCTGGTTGGGCCCCGATCGGCGATGGGCTCTGCGGAATCGTCGGGAAGAACAAGATAAATCGCAGCCACCTGGAGTCCTCCACGTCTGACCATTGCGGTGCAGTCCTTCGAGTTGGACTTGACATGGCGAGGATAAAAGCGGCGGCGTCGCGGGCGCAAATAGCGACTCCCAACGCGCTCGGCGCGAGCCGTGTCTTGAGATGAAGAGTCGGCCTTGAGCGGGAGGTTTGGCATCGTCCCCACGAACATCTCGCAGAGGTGGCGAAGATGACCGAGGCCATGATCGAGTTGGGGAAGGTCGCGCTGGATCCGTAAAGCGAGCACCCCAAGAAGGACCACGATCTCCCGGCGCGAGGACTCGGCATGATGGTGCCGGCGCTGAACCGAACAGCGGTCGGCGGCACGAACTTCGGCCGCGCTACGATCCTCATCAACGATGGAAGCGGGCGAAACAGCTCGAGAAATGCGGTGCGGCATCCTCGGCGGCCCTTGCTGCGCTTTGGGAGCCATGGAAAATTTGTGGCGGCGCCGCAAAAGGCTAGGTGGCAATTGGCGAGGCGTGGTAGCGGCGAAGAAGGCGATGGACAACGAAGACTTAGCGTCGCGGAAGGATTGGCAGCGTGCTGAGAGAAATATTTATAGGCGTGGGGCGGCGCGACGGGTTTGATTCCGCCCAGCAGCATGGCGCCATCATTGCCCAGCGTTTTGGTTTTCCTCGGCGGCGTAGTTCCCCAAGGAAGATCGTGTGCGGTGGGGAATCGGCGTCTGGCCGCCGCGGTGGTGGGCACCCCGATTCGTCTCCGCCGCACAAAAGCGGAAAAATATCTGCTGACGGTTCGCGTATCATGGTGGACCGGGGCTCTTGTCGGTGTAATAAATCTTGGGGTACAAAGAGTCCTAGGAAGGCGGGAGGCCCCAGCGCGAAATGGCGAGAGCAAGGCCCAGTGCGTGGGCGAGCCCCTCGAAGGCCAAGGAGGCCCAGCGTCGGCGGGCGAGCAAAACCCAGTGGCGTGGCGAGCCCCTCGAAAGGCCAAGAGGCCCCAGCGCCCGGCGGGGCGCGGGCGAGCCCCTCTGGAGGCGAGGCGAGGGCCCCGCGCCAGGCGGGTGCGTGGGCGAGCCCCTCTGGAGACAGGCGAGGCCCAGCGCGCCCGAGGCCGGGTGCGTGGCGAGCCCCTCTCAGAGACCAGGCGAGGGCCCAGGCGCGAGGTGGGGCCAGCAGGCGGAGGCATGTGAAGAAGGAGTCTTGGGACGAAGGCTCCCCTACTACAAAGGACGAAGCGCATTTAATGAGACATCACGCGGGATAGGCAGCTAAAGAAATGATTACCTTCTGATGACCCTGCAGTCTGCGAAAGGCATCCTTGTGGCCGAGAAGAATTGACCGGCAGAGAGAAGGTTTGCTTGAGGAGGCCGCCGCGGCAGAGAAGGAGGCGGGGCCCCACCCGAGACTCACCGGTGTGTTGTCTTGGTCGAGAGCCACTGCAAACACGCGAGGCGGCCCAGCGCATGGGCGGCGCACGTTTTCGTCTCTTCTGTCGTGTCTTGTCGATTATCTTGAGCACCTTTATCTTGCCTACCCCTCGGCTCTCTCCGCCAGACCACGCCTTGTATAAAGGGGAGGAGAGAGAGGGGATGGGGACGAGAGATCTGAGCACTAGCATTCGTGCATTGAAACACCCTGTAAAAACATTCCCATTCAACCACAATCGGAAAAGAGCTAAGGCTCGGCGGGAGTAGGGCTATTACTGCGAGGGGTCGAACACAGGTAAATCTGCGAGTCGCTCCTTGTTGTGCCCGACGCTCAAATCGAATCGAGCTTGATCGAGTTGGCTAGCAGACTAAAAATCTGACCAAGGGTGTGATCCGCAGTGGTTGAGTGGAGAACACGCCGTCACTTATGACATTTGGAAGCATCTTAGAGAAATTCATGTTGATAGTGCCGAGATGCTTGAGGACAAGCTATCTCGAGCTAGAAAAAGATTTGATCAATTCGAGATGCTCCCTAATGAAAGTGTAAATGAAATGTTTCTTAGGTTGAACCCCATCGTCAATGAAATTGCCGGATGTTTGGAGAAGAAGGTCTTGGAAGACATTGACATTTGTTGGAAGATGCTTGATGTTGTGCCATTTAGCTTCAATCCACTTGTGACATTAATTCGAGCATTCAAGTCAAAACTCAAGAAAATGACACCGACAAAGCACCTCGGGCAACTCAACTCTTATGAGATGCGGCTTCTTGAAAGTGAAGAGTCCCCACTTAACAAGAAGTCAATTGCTCTTCCCGCCAAAGCCAAAAGTGGGAAGAAGAAGATTGAAATTGAAGAAGATGATGATGACTCCGATGATGAAATTCCGGAGATTGAAGAATTGGCCCTTCTTGTCAAGCGGTCAAGAAAGTTGATCAAGAAGATGAGCTTCCGCGGTGGATCATCCTCTTCAAGGCGAAGTCCCATCTCCGAAATGCGTTGCTATGAATGTGGAGAGAAGGGTCACTTGGCAGCGGATTGCCCAAGAAGCAAAAATGAACAAGCACAAGGCAAGGAATCAAGAGGAAGAAGGGGATGACGAGAAGAAGAAGTACCGTCACTACCGCAAGAGCGATCACAAATCACAGGATAAGAAGAAGGCTCTTGCCGGTCAAAGGACCAAAAAGGAAGATAGCTCGAGTTCATCATCCTCCCAATCCTCCTCCGAAGAAGAAGACACTAGAGCTCATGGGCTAGCCGGACTTGCAATCAAGGAAAATGCTCCTCCGGCTATTCCCAAGCAAAAGCTTTGTCTTACCGCCAACATACAAGAGGAGGTGATTGGGGAATGGATCACCGACGATGAAAGCTCTTGGGCGGACTCTTCCGAAAATGAAAGCACCAAAGTGTCCGGAGTCGCCATCAACAACTCTACACCTCCCATGTGCCTCATGGCACTAGAGGAGAAGGTAACAAATGAGCACATCTCTAAAAGTGAGCTTAAGTTTTTGATTGATAATTTGAATAATGCTCTAGAGAAGGAAAAATCTAAGAGGAAGAAGTTAATGAAAGTGCATAAAGAGCTTGCGAATGAATTTGAGAATTTGTTTAAAAACATGAAACTCGAGAAGATGATTATGAAGCTCTAAATTTGCAAGTTGAAATTCTAGAAAACAAGCTTGCTAGCTCAAATGTTGTTGATAAACTCCTCTTGATTGCTCAATTGAAAAATGCAATGTTGGTGTGACTTGTGACTTGATTGACACCGTTAATGTTTCACTTAGCTTATCTCATGACACATCTTTAAGCTTGTCACCCACTATCACACCTAATGCTAGCTCATCTTCACCCACTAGTGCTAGTATTTTAAATGAAAATGCTTGTTCTATTGGTACTTGTGGTGTTGCCGAATGTGCTAATGAGCTAGTTAAGGAAAATTTTCTTCTAAAGGATAGAATTGAGCAACTAGACTCTAGCTTGGCTAAATTGCTTGTGGGAAACAACTCTTTTAACAAGGTGCTTCGGGAGCAAAGGTACACCTTGGGTAAGCATGGTTTGGGATTTCATCCCGGGGATTTGCCCAAGGGCGGTTGGGGTAAACCCAAGCTAACTTTTGTTAAGGGAGGGACCCGTTGCCATATTTGCAAAAATGATAAACACAAAACCATTGCTTGTCCTTTTGCAAAATCGTCCTAATTCATGTCTAAAACTCAACTGCTTAATGCTAGTTACATGCTTATGAGGAAGAATGGCTCTACTTATGCTAAATATGTTGGTGCACCCGATGAAAAGAAAGATGTGAAGACTATTTGGGTGCCCAAATGCTTGATGACTAACTCAAAAGGACCCAAGAAAAAGTCTTGGGTATCTAAAACCCAAGCTTGAATTTGTGTGTGTAGGTGAACTACAAGAGCGGTGGCCGGCATTGGATATTTGATAGCAGTTGCACTCAACACATGACCGGTAGCTCAAGTATGTTCACCACAATAGAGGAGGAGCAGGACCCCGAACACAAGATCACATTTGGGGATAACTCCAAGCGAAAGGTAAAAGGTATAGGTAAAATTGCAATATCCAATGACCTATCCATCTCTAATGTGCTCTTGGTGGAAGCCTGCAACTTTAATCTCCTCTCCGTTGCTCAAGTGTGCGATTTGGGTTTTGATTGCTTCTTTTCGGTAAACGGAGTTCGTGTTGTTTCCACTAAGGATCAAAGTGTTGCATTTGAAGGCACCCGGTTTCAAAATTTGTATTTGGTTGATTTTTCAAACCGTGAATCTTCTCAAATCAAGATTTGTCTTATTGCTCAAACCACTTTTGATTGGTTGTGGCATAGACGTCTTGGACATGTTGGAATGGGCACTTTGAAAAAGGTTTTTAAAGACAACTTGGTTGTTGGAGTAAAGGATGTCAAATTCGAGAAAAATCGTCTATGTAGCTCATGCCAAGCCGGCAAGCAAGTGGCTAATTCTCATCCGACTAAGACATTCATGTCTACATTCCGACCACTTGAACTTTTGCATATGGATTTATTTGGCCCAACCACCTATGCGAGCATAGGCAGTAATTCTTATTGTCATGTGATTGTCGATGATTTCTCTCGCTTCACTTGAGTATTTTTCCTTGCAAATAAATCACTTGCCGGTGATGTGTTTAAAAGATTTGCTTTGAAAGCTCAAAAGGAATTTGACTCTTTTATTAAAAAGGTGAGGAGTGATAACGGCACCGAGTTTACTAACACAAATGTTGAAGAATTTTGTGATGAGTAAGGAGTCAAACACGAATTCTCGGCGGCCTACACTCCCCAACAAAATGGAGTGGTGGAGAGGAAAAACCGTACGTTGATAGAGATGGCAAGATCAATACTTGACAAGTATAACACGCCGCATGCTTTTTGGGCGAAAGCCATCAACACGGCATGCCACGCCATCAACCGCCTCTACCTCCACCGACTTCTTCACAAGACCTCATATGAACTACTAGTGGGACGAAGACCCAACATCTCTTACTTTCGAGTCTTCGGTTGCAAGGTATACATTTATAAGAATAGAACTCATTTGGGTAAGTTCCAAAAGAGGTGTCACATTGGTATCATGTTAGGATACTCTTCTCGCTCCAAAGCTTTTCGAGTCTTTAATAATTCTACCGGGCTAGTTGAGAAAGCCTATGATGTCAAGTTTGATGAAACTAACGGCTCGCAAAATGAGCAAGATTTGATAAGAAATGTAGGTGATGAGCCACCGCATGAAGCCATGGAGTTGGGGGAAATTCGACCCTCACCGGAGGCATCAAAAGATGAAATAGTCACCCCTACCACCTCCATCGATAATCAAGCTCAAGACACCTCTCCATCAACTCAAGACCAAGCGGTGGACGGAGATGCAAAATTTGACGTTGATCAAGCTCAAGGGGGAGGCGATGATCTACAAGTAGCCGTCCAACAACGTCGCTCTATTTCCAAGGATCATCCCCTAGATCAAGTCATTGCCTTGTAATTGTTTATCGCTTCCGCTTACTTGATAATTGCAACTAGGATTGGGTCATTCTTAATATGATGCTTAATTGAGAATAATCAAAAAGGAAATTAAAATTGCCTATTCACCCCCCCTCTAGGCCTTAGGATCCTCTTTCAGCAGCTCTCAGCCATTTCATCTCTTGGCTCGGCAAGTGTAGATTGCCTTTATGCAAGGCCCTACGCAAGCACGTCGATTTCATGTGGACACCAGAAGTCGAGGCCGCTTTTAGCGAGCTACAACAATACCTTTTTAGCCCACCCGTTTTGATCACTCCTGAGCCAGGGGAACTGTTACTCCTCTACTTGGTCGTCGCCCTTAGTCAGTTAGCGCAATTCTAATGGCCGAGCACGAAGGTGTCCAACGTCCTATCTATTACGTAAGCGAAGTACTCCACGTTTCGAAGGAGCGCTACCCCGATGTCTAAATTTTGTTGTACGACGCTTTGCTGGTGACCTCTATAAAGTTGCGTTGCTACTCCTAAGCCCAAAAGATCATGGTCCCTACCAGCCAGCGGACGTATCGCCAAGTGGGCTGTTGAGCTTAGCAAGTTCAACGCTCAGTTCGCTGGAATGGCATCTGCCATAGAGCTTTTATGGCACTCCTTTCATTCACTCTCCAACAACCATCCAACGACCACGATTAATCCCAGCTTCTAATCACCTCAAATTAGTAAAATTTGAAGATTTAAAAGTTTGGTTTGATTTTTAAAATTTAAAATTTGGTCAAATTTAACAACATGAGTAGGATTAAATTTCATATTTTAAAATATGGCTAGGTTTTAAAAATTAAATTAGAAAATTTTTTAAACCGGTCCAAATTTGAAATCTTACTAAATTTGGCAAAATTTAAAATTTTTAAAATATGACCAAACTTTGAAACTTTACGGGCTTAAGTTTCAAATTTAAAAGTTTGGTCATATTTAAAAATTTTAAAATTTTCGTCATATTTTTTAAAAATTAATTTTTTTTCAAATTTCAAGATTCAGTTAGATTTACAATTTTGACCGGTTTCAAAAATTTTCTAATTTTAATTTTTAAAACCTATCCATATTTTAAAATATGAAATTAATCAAATTTGAAATGATTTCTAACATGTCCAAATTTTAAAATTTGAAATTTGGTTGAATATGAAACTTTAGTATTGCCCGAGTTGTCAATTCTTACGAAATTTTAAAATTTGAAAATCAAACCGAACTTTGAAACTTTAAATCTTCAATTTTTTAAATAATTTTTTATGTGACTAGAAGCTGGAATTAGTCGTGAACGTTGGATGGTTGTTGTAGGGTGGATAAAAGGGGTGCTATAAGTTACTACCTCCGGTCAAAAAAGAAGTTGCCATTGACTTTTAAATATGTCTATGATTATTCATCTTATTTAAAAATTGAATTCAAATATGTAAAAATATAAGTAATACATAAAATATATTTAATAATAAATCAAATCATAGCAAAATAAATAATATTTATATAACTTTTTTGAATAAGACGAATGGTCAAAGGAGGTCCTCATAATCTCGCCGCCCGGCCCCGACGCCATCTGGTACGAGCCGTTCTACCTCCCCTCGCCGGCCGCCGGTGTCTCCCCATTCATCCTCCCCGCCGCCGCCATGTGCTCCCCCTTGCTGGTTCCTCCTCCCCGCACCGCCTCCCGCTCCGGCGGCGGGAACTGAGAGAAAAATCTTAAGAGATAGATCAGATGGAGAGAGGGCAAGGAGGAGCCTACCCTGGTGCTGCAGCTGTCGGCGACGTCCCCTGTCCTTGGCAGCGTGGGGATCCCCATGGCGTCGGTGCTGGCCAGCGGTGCATCCCATCTCCATCCATGGCTGCTGGCTTTGGGGGCGTCCAAGACACGATTGCAGTGGGGCGACATTCGAACCTGGCGACATGGGATTTGGACAATCTTGGCGGCGGCAAGAAGGCAGCAGCAGGAATATCTTGCTCGTAAACACCCAACATATTGCTAATTATATCCAAATTTTATTATTCTTTTCATGGAGGGAGTTTTAGTGCGATGAACATTTGGTAGAGAGGAGTTGCGTGTTAAACATAGGCCATCCAATTCGACAGCCTTTACCCAGATAACATTAATTTAGTCTGCCTTTACATTCACGACACCGTGTGCGTGAATTTATTATCTCAGCGACATTTTAGCTATTTTATATTATTTTCCTGCCATTTAGCTCTATTTTCATAGCTGAAATGACCCTTTTACCCTTTGCCCATTGTCTAGCTAAAAGCATCAAATTAATTAGCAAACTAGCTACTCCAAAGACGGCCAAAGTACCTGATTAAAGTAATTTGCACGAAGAAAATGTTCAAACACGTGTAAATAATATTCAACAGATTTGAAATTCACCGTTTTGACATAAATTTATCTTTTTTATAGAAATTTATCGAATTTGACCCAAAAAAATCATCAATTTCGATAGAAATTCATCGTTTTTACAGGAATTTATCGAATTTGGCAGAAATATTTTTTCCCAGAAATTCATCGTTTTATATAGGAAATTATTGAATTTGGCAGAAATAATTTTTTCCCCAGAAATTCATCTTTTTTATAGGGAGCGAGATATGTCAAAAACGATGGATTTCTATCAAAATGAATGAATTGTTTAAAAAAGAATTATTTCTGCTAAATTCGATAAATTCCTGTCAAAAACAATGATTTTGACAATGATTTTTTATCAAATTGGATGAATTTTTGTCAAAATCGGTGAAGATATGTCAAAAAGATGAATTTTAGGGAAAAATATTTCTGCCAAATTCGATAAATTCCTATAAAAAAACGATGAATTTCTATTGAAATTGATTTTTTTGTCAAATTCGATAAATTTCTATAAAAAAAATGATGAATTTATGTCAAAACGGTGAATTTCAAATCTGTTGAATATTATTTCCATGTGTTTAAATATTTTCTTGCTGCAAATTACTTTAATCAAGTACTTGGGCCGTCTTTGGACTAGCTAGTTTGCTAATTAATTTGATGCTTTTAGCTAGACAATGGGCAAAGGGTAAAATGGTCATTTCAGCTATGAAAATAGAGTTAAATGGCAGGAAACGAATATAAAATGGCCAAAATGTCGTTGAGGTAACAAATTCACGCGCACGGTGTCATGGACTTAAAGACAGACTAAATTAATGTCGTCTAGATAAAGGTCGTCGAATTGGGTGGTCCCTAGGTAAATCTCCCTCTTCGCTTTGTTTTTGGAGTACCGGTCTAGTTTGTACAAAGAAAAAAAAACAAACTAGAATAACTCGGGAAAAATTGATTAAATAATAGACATATAATTGGAAATTGGGAAACTATGCGGCATATTTCTTTTATTACTGATCTGGGCTTGCTTCCATGCAGGGCGACGGCAAGGCCTTCAGACGGACGGACGGAAGGCTTCCCACCATGGCGGCGGAAGGCCGGCTTCCGCCAGGCCAAGCGGAGGAAGGTGGCTTCAGCCACGCCGGGCGGCGGAAACCATCTTCGGTGGGCCACGCGGCGGCTCCACCCGCGCCTTGGCCCCGCGCTCCCTCGCCGCCCGCGCCTCGGCTCCTCCCGCGCGAGTCTCGGATACCCTCACGTTGAAGTGCGTGCCGAATTATTAAAGTGCGTGCCCGTGCCAGCAGCTGCATGTGGGAAAGAGAATCAGCGGGTGAAACGTCATTTCATGTCTCCCGATTATATGTTAAACCTGCGTTTAATTTAATTAAAAAGTAATTAGCCATTAATAAATTGCATGCTTATGAAGATTTAATCACGCACGTTCGTCTATATAAGGAGGGGTGGTCCTCGGTTCTCTGTATATCTTGTCTTTTGCCGGTGCTCCGTCCTCATAAACCATTTACTTTTTCGACTTGCAACTCGGTGCTCATCTTCTTTCGATGCTCGACTTTTGCCTTGATACTCACATCGTTTGTCTTTGGTAGCGTTTTCTCACTGTCTTCACCAAGGTGATTTTTTTTTACTATGTACCAGTCAGAAGGTAATGTAATATATAGATGAAGACATAGTTTGAAAACTTTCATTCATTATTTCATGTGTATGAATACGCAGGTGTTGGTACCTCGTGAGCAGACTGTTTATTCGACATATTATTACTAGGTATGCATTTTAATAAACTCTCGTTCGTGGACTTGTATCATACAGTAGAATCAAATATAGATTAATGTAGATTTTATAAGCAGTGAAATGTAGCATTATATCGTAGATGTTATGACTATAGTATTGACTAATTTCTAACGGTGGTAAGAAAACATTAAAGCAGACCGTGCATGTAACATTTAAAGTAAGTTAAATTTTAAATTAATAAAATATTTGTGGTGCTAAGAAAACGTTAACACAGACTGTGAATGTAACTGTCGGGGATAAAATCACGGCCCATTACCATGGCCCACTCCCTGACGGCCCAATCGAACAGCCTGCCAGGGCCCAGCTCCCTAGAAGGTTCTATTTGGCCCATGTGCATCCTGCCGAACAGCTTCCTGACTGACATGGTGCCTAACGGCCAAGACTTCTTGTTTGAGTCCGTCTCGAACAAGAGTTACTGCCACTACGTGAAGACCGGACGTTGGTTTCCGGATTGGATTAGGAGTCGTGATCCCCAAGAATTGGAGTATACCTTATCTCTAGTGGGATGTATTTGGCATGTCTTGAGTTAGATTCACGATCTCGTAGTTAGCCCGACCGATTCTCCTCCGGTAGATCGGTTGTTTACCACTATATAAACCAGCCCCTACGGTGTTTAGGGGCATTGAATATCGCATCGAACATCGCATTATTGCATACTACTCGCGAGATCTGTTAGTCTCGTCGAGCCACCTCTTGTAATCATCTACGATATATAAGAAAGGCTGGGCGTGGGGCTATTATCTCTCCCGAGAGCTGAACCAGGATAAAACCCTTATCTCCTGTTAAATCGTTGATCATTGTTCGTGTTGTTGGCGTGTCTCCTATCTCCCTTCTCAAGAACCTTTAGCGACTTGAGATCGATATCTCAATCGTCGACAGTTGGCGCCGACCGTGGGGACTAGCAGATCGAGCATGTCGAACTCTATTGGCGACCAAGAGATTCTTCCTGAGGACTACGACTCAGAAGGGCAGGACGTCTCTTCCCCTGTCAGATTGGATCGATCCCTTCGATCTTGATCGCTTTCCAGATCTGGTTCCCGGCTCCGTGCTCAAAAGCCCGGATCTCTTGTGCTGGGCGACTCTTCGCCGGGCCTTGTCTGGTCCCATGACGAGCTCCGCTCGAGGCTGGATCTCTTGGCGCCGGGCAGCTCTTCGCCGGCGCGTGTCTGATCCCGCGACGAGCTCCGTGCTCGAGGCTGGATCTCCTCGCGCGGGCAGCTCTTCGCCGGGCGTGTCTGATCCCGCGACGAGCTCCGTGCTCGGGGCTGGATCTGCTTTCGCCGGGCGCTCTTCACCGGGCCTTGTCGGTCCCGCGACGAGCTCCGTGCTCGAGGCCGGATCAAAACTCCTTCGAGATCCGGGGCTGTTACCGCTGACAGTGGATGGCGGAGAGAGTGACCAGCACTTGGAACAACGACCAGCTTCGTAAGTTCCTCGTGTAGGTCTTACGTTTTCTAACTTCGTGCTTTTTCTCAAATTTCGCTCCTTAGTTCGTCCAAGTCTCTCGGGCTACCATGTAAAGTTTAACTCATTGAACGGTGAATGTTCGCGGCCCCCTGCGGCCCTTCTCACCACTCGTCTTCTCAGACTACCTTACTCTCTGGTAACACTTGATGGCTGCCCGATCTTACGAACTCTTGGCTCCGCAATCTTAAGGTTTTCCCTGCCCATATCTAGCTTCAACAAGTTCCTAAACTCAGAGTTGCGAAACACGGCATCCAGCCTTGCGGCTAAGCCTGCTCTCGTAAGCCCTCCGCGGCAGAGGCACTTTTCTTGTTCGGTTACCTTCGGAATCGCCTAACTTACGTTAACGGCGGTTCTGAAGCGAGTCGATTAGGATACGGGTGTCGCTCTAACTCTCTCGCGTGCTTGAAATCGCAAGTTCAGGTCTTCATGCATCGTCCGTGTCGGGGCTAGGGCGTCGCTCTTTCTCTTGTGCACTGTTGAGTTATAAGCTCGAGTCCTCGGCGGTACTGTGAAATTTGGGAGTTAGGCTAAGCGTTCTATTGGTTTCTTAAAACTTTCTAGCTGCTGTTAGCCTTGCTCTTGGTTTCTGTTTGTCCTTGTCTTTTCTTTGCTCTTTTTGTAGGAAAATCTGTTGGTCGGACTCTCGCTCTGATTGAGATCTTTGCTCGGCGGTCTTGAGCTGCTCGGTCAGCTCCTCGACCCTTCCTTCCGCGATGCTAGTCCTCGCGGACAGCGCGCGAAGCTCCTCGGCTTCTTCCCAAAGAACCTCGGAGGACTGCCACTCCTCGGTCAGTTGGGACTTGAGCTGAATTTCGGCAACCCCGGTACATTTTCAGTTTTCCAGTTCCTTTCCTTAGCGTTGATTTTCCAAAACCTCGTTGGTCTTTCGCTCCCGTAGCGCTCCCCGGGTGCGAGCATGTCTTTTATCGGCGGCGACACATGCGGCTCGGTTAACGGCGGTGCACCACCGATGGAGTTACGCCCACCATAAGCCGATTCTCGCCATAGCGGGCATGCCCACCGTGAAATCGATTCTCGCCATAGCGGCACTCTGGCGATAGTTCCGCGCTACCGAGGCGACACTGTATTGCACGGGTCCATGCGGATAGGATTTCGCCTCGCCGTTTTGCTGCGGCTAAGGTCCCGTCGCCTTCCACGGTTAGCGGTCTTAGCCACAATGGCGAGCTGCACTGCCCGCACCGTCTTTTTATCCATGCCACGTCCTTCCTTGCACGGTAATCCGAAAGCAATGCACCACCAACGGAGTCCTGCCCACCGTAAACCGATTCTCATCGCAACTGGCACTCCTAGCGTCGGTTCCGCATTCGCCGAGGTGACACTAACGCTGTCGGGGGACGTACCCAGAAAAAATTATGTTTTGTGCGGGTAGGTCGTCTTTTGCGTGTTTTTCAAAACTCGCTTTGCTCTTCTTAGAGCCTGTCCTTGCTCTCTTTTTCCCCTTGCTGGATCGTTTCTAGTTTGTCTTCTGCAGGAAGAACAGGAATGGGGGATCGTCAGACTCCGGTGATGGTCGCGGCGAGGTTCCAGGCTTCCCCACCAAAACCGATCTCTGCATCCCTCTCTTCCCGGGTTTGCTCCGCGCATGCCCAGGGACTGATTCACTCCACCCGCGTATGATTTCTCGCCTTTGCCCGGCACTGACCTTCACAGTTCGGCTAAGTCAAGGTATTGCGCCACCAATGGGCATGCCCACCGTAAGCCGATTCTCATCGCAACAGACACTCCAAGCGTCGTTTCTGCACTTGCCAAGACAACGCTAATACTGCGCAAGGAATACGTCATGGGTAAAGCGTTGATTTCACACGTTCTCTTGCGGCTCTGGCGCATCGGGTTGTGATTCACCTCGCGCGGGCGGTTCTTCGCCGGCGCGCGATCCGGTCCCCGCGACGAGCTCCGTGCTCGGTGGATCACCTCGCACCGGCGCTCTTCGCCGGGCGCGGGCTCCTACCGAATGCGTCTTCACCGGTCGCACTTTACGGTTCCTTTAACGAGCTCCGTGCTCGGGACTAGATCTCCTTACTTGGTTCCTTTGGCGAGCTCTCGCTCGGGGTGAGTCATCTTCCCCTCGTATGCATTATGCGCTCGACACGATCTACGTCCGGGGGCACATCATCTTCGCTCTGGCGTGACATTACTTCGAGGCGCAATCTCTATTTTCTCGGGCAAGCTCTAGCCCGAGAGGTAGTTCCCCTATCTTTTCCTAGGCATCTAAATGCCTGGATGCAGCAGCACGAGTCCGTCTCGCAACTTGCTATGTTCATTCTCCCGGAAAATCTGATCTTACCGGATGCGGTGGTATGCTCTTTACTACCAAGGATCCATATCCTCCTTGATGACGTTCATCCTCAAGGAGATGATTCATCTCACTTAAAGCTGGGTGCTCTGCTCGGACAGATGTGTCTTCTGTTCGGCCTAGCGGAGTTGCTTTCGGCCCAAGCGGGTTTTATTCGATCCCGAACAAGTCTTGTTCGGTTGAACCATAACCTGTTCGATCGCCTGTTGCATGACTTTGTAGCAGCAATATTTCCCTTTTCGTGACTTGGAGTCTCAAGAGGAAGACCCCACTCTGGTGAGATATTCCACTTGAGTCTCGGGGGCTAGCTGTCGGGGATAAAATCACGGCCCATTGTCATGGCCCACTCCCTGACGGCCCAATCGAACAGCCTGCCAGGGCCCAGCTCCCTAGAAGGTTCTATTTGGCCCATGTGCATCCTGCCGAACAGCTTCCTGACTAGCATGGTGCGTAACGGCCAAGACTTCGTGTTTGAGTCCGTGTCGAACAAGAGTTCAGCACGGCTACGTGAAGACCCGGACGTTGGTTTCCCGGATTGGATTAGGAGTCGTGATCCCCAAGAATTGGAGTATACCTTTGACGGCGTGTTCTCCGCTCAACCACTGCGGATCACACCCCTGGTCAGATTTCTAGTCTGCTAGCCAACTCGATCAAGCTCGATCCGATTTGAGCGTCGGGCACAACAAGGAGCGACTTCATGATTTACGAGTTCGGACCCCTCGCGGGTAATAGTCCTACTCTGCTGAGCCTCGGCTCGTTTCGATTGTGGTTGAATGGGAATGTGTTTACAGAGTGCCTCGAATGCACGAACACTTCTGTGACTGCGTGTGTTCGTATGCCTCTCCTCCCCTCTCTTTCTTTTTTCTTCTCTCTCCCTCTCTCTCCCTCCTTTTATACAAGCTTTGGGGTGGCGGAGAGAGCCGAGGAAGTAAGCGATCTGATGCTCTCGGTACAACGACAAGACACGACGAAGAGACGAAAACATGCAGCTGCATTTGCGCCCGCCTTGCTCGCCTCGCGTGCCATAAGTGGCCTCGACCCATATAGTCACACCGGTGAGTCTGCGGGTGGGGCCTACCTGCTCCTCGACACAGGCGGCCTCCTCAAGCAAACCTTCTCTCTGCGGTCAATTCTTCGCATACAGTGGCGGCCCGCTCGGACACGCAAGGGTCCTTTATGCGGTAATCATTTCTTCCTCTGTCTATCCAGCGTGGTGTCTCATTAAATCGCTTCGTCCTTGAAGAGGGGAGCCTTCGTCCGAAGACTCATACGCAATGCTCCCTGCCCTGGGCCCCTTTGGCGTGCCGGCCCTCGCTGGTCTTGAGGGGCTCGCCACGCGCACCGCTTGGCGCGTGGGGCCCTCGCCTCACCGTCGGAGGGGCTCGCCCACGCACCGCACAGCCTCTCGGCCTTCCTAAGGCTCTTTGTACCCCGGTATTTATTACACCGACAACCCTATCTACCATGGGATGTATTTGGCATGTACTGAGTTCGTTACGATCGCGTAGTTAGCCCGGCCCGATTCTCCTCCGGTAGGTCGGTTGTTTACCACTATGTAAACCAGCCCCTACGGTGTTTAGGGGGCATTGAATATCGCATCGAACATCGCATTATTGCATACTACTCGCCGAGATCTGTTCGTCTCGTTGAGCCACCTCTTGTAATCATCTCTGATATATAAGAAAGGCTGGACGTAGGGCTATTATCTCTCCTGAGAGGCCTGAACCAGGATAAAAACCCGTGTCTCCCTGTTCGTCGTTGATTGCTGTTCGTGTTGCTCGGCGTGTCTCCTATCTCCCCTTCTCAAGAACCTTTAAGCGACTTGAGATCAATATCTCAATCGTCGACAGTAACATTTAAAGTAAGTTGAATTTGAAATAAATATAATTATTTTACAACATTTATATGTTCATAGTTATTACTAGAGGATAGTGAGAACGCAAAATCTACCCGTTCAAACGCATGAAATTAAGACCAAAAACGTAAACAGCACAGTACGTTGACAAGGATAGTGAGAACGCAAAATCAACTGAGGACTTAGTGAGCACTAGAGGCAGCGAAAATCGTAGTGAGCACCAGAGGCAGCGAGAACCGTAGTGAGCACCTAAGGCAGTCAGAATGGAGTGCAGCGGATTAAGTGCGACCCTTTCTTTTATAGCCGAAGTCATTGATTAAATTTTTTCGTTAACATGTCATTTATTACACTAACTAAACATGGTCCGAACACTTCTATCTTAGAAGTGTTTCGACCATGTTTAGTTAGTGTAATAAATGACATGTTAACGAAAATTTAATCATTGACTTCAGCCATAAAAGGAAGGCTCGCAGTATGTCCACTGCACTCCATTCTGACTGCCTCAGGTGCTCACTACGGTTCTCGCTGTTTCTGGTGCTCACTAAGGCCTCAGTTGATTTTGCTTTCTCACTATCCTTGTCTAGGTACTGTGTTGTTTATGTTTTTGCTCTTAATTTCATGCGTTTGAACGTGTATATTTTATATAGATTAATAAGTATGTATGGAATAATTCATAATAGTGCTACAAATAAATTACCAGACATGTAGAATTTGCATAGAATAATGACTAATTATATACGAATTTATAGTAGAGATAAGACGGTGTTAAGGCGAAAGGTACACTTGTGATATCAAATGGTAACATGAATATTTGTTACGTTGCATGCATATGTAATTAAAAAAGTAAGTCAATTAATTTATTATCATTAATACATTGTTATTTAATTAT
Organism: Raddia guianensis; assembly: GCA_036346415.1. NCBI lineage: Eukaryota > Viridiplantae > Streptophyta > Magnoliopsida > Poales > Poaceae > Raddia > Raddia guianensis. Next base: position 11,254,303 of record CM070534.1, on the reverse strand, counting down.
TTTAGTCTTTTAGGCGATTTTTTAGCGTTAAAATAGAAAAAAGGATATATTGAATTAAAAATCCTAAAAATTATAGAATGTATGCAGAACAATTGTAGACCGGCGGAATAAAAAGAACAATTATTGTCGAAGGTGTCTGCATGTGCCTGTTTGTGTGAAAATATTAAAATTTGTAGTACTGAATGCGAGCTTACATATATAGACGAGTGACAATATTTTTTAATGACACATGGACAGATCTTTATGGCAACAACGTTGCATATTTTCTATGGGAATGCTCCAACAGAAGTGCAGGGTTCTTTTGTTAGCATGCACAGTTGTATGTACACACAAGCCGCAATAGATCTTCCTATAGGATCTAAAGACTTAATAGGGATGGTTGCCAGAACACTTGGTATAGATCGGCCAAACTTCAAAATGCGCCTACATACGATTCGGCCCCGTTACGTCCCGAACACTTGGCATGTAGTATGCAACCTGTGGGAGCTTCGGAACCGAGGTTCCTGGGACTTGTATGTTACAAAGTTTGTTGAGGAAGCGTTTGAGATTGGTGTATACGCTGTAGTGGTACCACGAGATGAGGGAGGCACAAGTGAATCATTAATGGCTGTAGAGTCTGCTACATGTGTTCCCAGTAACACGATAGAGATTGAGGCTCGTCGCTAGGTCGAATCGCGGAAGTAGAGGAGAGGGTTGGAGGACATGATAGGATTGTCGTAGCAGAGGAGATCGATGTGGCGGTCAAGGAAGATGATGAGGTCGACGTGACAGGAGAAGGTAAGGATGATGGTGAGGATGATGCAGGGACTGCAGTCGCGTACTTTAGCGAAATACAAGTAGCGAACTGCGTTATGCCTGATTTCACCCAGATATCTAGCTGGGGATATCAGCATAACGATATATAAGTAGGACAAAGTTTTGGGAGTAAGCACGAGGCGCAACACTTCATATCCAATTTCGGCATCATCATCCGTCGTGAGCACAAAGTGCTACTGTCTGGACCAAACGTCTATGTGGTTGGATGTAAAAAAGAGGGGTGCTCGTACCGTGTACGGGCCCATAGACCAAAGGATAATAAATACTTTATTATCTCACGGTATGAACCGCACACTTATAATGCGGAGGGTGTCCTAAACATGAGCAAGGTCATGGATGCCAGGTATATAGCCCAAATAGTCCTTAGCATAGTCGAGTCAGACATCAAGTTAGCACCAAACACCATAATTGCGGAGATGCAGAGACGAACAGGGATGGTAATCCCATACAACCTTGCTTGGCGGGCAAAACAAAAGGCGATAACAATGATATTTGGGGGATTCAAAGACTCGTATAACTGGGCTCCCGTTTGTTGCGGCAGATAGCATTGACCAACCCAGGCACTGAATGGGGAATTGACCAGCGGCCCGTGCAGCTGGCAGATGGCTCATATTCTGAAGGTCGTATGTACCTATTGAGACTTTGTTGGGTATTTGGTCCGTGCATAGAAGCATTTAGGCATTGCCGGCCATTGATTTGAGTGGACGGTACATTCCTTAAAGGGAGGTACTGCGGGACGCTTTTGACCGCGTTAGGCACCGATGGGAACAATCAAATATTACATGTTGTCTTCGCCATTGTGGAGAGTGAGAACAATGATAGCTGGCTTTGGTTCCTGCGGTTCGTGAAGACTGCAGTTCTTGCAGACGGTTTTACAGGCCGTAGGTTTTATCGATGTCCCATGTTTCAGGTGCGTATACCATCAAAATTAACCTTATTACGTTACGAAAAGGTTATTAACAATATACTCGACTTTTCGCAGGCACATGATTGTGGCTTTACAAAATGGATGGATGATCCATACCCCATGGCTGCATCGACATATATAGACTGTCTGCACAGAAGATTACAACAGTTACAGCACCGTGTAAATGGTCTACTGCGTGCGCAAGAGACAGAGTGGCAGCGAAGACAATTACTTCTTGACCGACAATTTGAGGTGAACCCCCATGCACCAATTATACATGCCTTTCTGGATGTCACTACCCCGCCAGTCCGAATGAACTAATACGCTACAGACGAAAGAAATTTCGGAGGTAGTACGGGCACCTCGAAGACCCAGACTTCGTACAAAACCATTCATGCAGTACTCAATGGTGCATTTGTCAATGTCATTTTCCAGATCAATTGCCTTAAATTCACGCGTACTTGTATTCCGATCGAAGTCGTAAAAACCGGAGGGTCATTTCATCTTGTGCTATCATGTCCGGTTGTCACCGTCAAATTTTATAGTTTTCGGAACCAGTGATTCCATAATAAAATGAGTACGGAAAATATTTTTTTTTGCATTTATGGAGAGCTCACCATATTTTTGTTACATTTATGGATCGTCAATACTTATACTTTTTTGTGTGACCTACCTTAAATAAAAATGGAAAACGGGAAATCAGCACAAAAAAATGCCTTTGTGTGGTCTCCAGGTCGAAGACTCGTGGATATGGCCAACCGAGGAAGCATTTGTAAAATATTTGACCATAGAAGCATTTACCATTATGAGAATTATGGACATTAATTGCATTACCACCGTAGTAGGATGGCCGAACAACGTTCCAGCAATGTATGGATTAGGTCAAGTTGGTGGAAATCGTCCGGTCCAGGAGGCCAGGCCCATTACCCATCGGAGGATTTTTCCATCAAAATAAAACAGGACTACCGCATGCAGTTAACCATGCTGCGGCCCGGCCCTCACATCCATCGGGACTGGCCCAAGTTTGCATGTGGAATTGATGCAGTGGTGCAGACATTCGATAGACCAGTATCTGGTTGGACCGGACGGAGATTCTACCGATGTCCTCTATACGCAGTGAGTTTACTTACATTCATATATAACAAATTTATTTTAGTATATAACCTAACCTTGTATCCTTTGCAAAACAGATAAATGATTGTCGTATAACATCATGGATGGATGATCCTTTTCCAATGGCAGCAGATGCATACATGACGGTTCTCCACGCAAGGATCGCAGATCTCGAACGTCTCGAAATGACAAGGCGTACACTAGAGTTGCAAGTCCGCACGGAACGCTTGTGCTCTGCATGTCGGAGGCGTCGTGTGTAAACTGCTGGCACCCACATGTTACGTACTTTTAAATTCCGCTAAGTCATGCATGCCACTGTTTATGTATGTCATGCTATTGTCCGGTGTGTTTTTTCGTACTGGTAATGTAGACATGCAGAACATCGAACTCTGTGTTTGTACCATGTGATATGTGGCTAGTAACACGTCTGCCAAAGTGCCCTATCGTCTGTGCGACTTGAACCCTCACTGCCAAAGTGTCCTACAGTCTGCGCGACGTGAATCATCGCCGTAAAGTGTCCTACTCAGGCGCGACGTGACCGATCCTTTGCTAATCTCGACTAGATGTTGAAGTGACCTATCACGGAAAAGTTCTGCGATGACACATCAAATCATCTGAATCGTGTGGTCGGTGGCCTGTTGAAGTGATCTATCCTTTGCAAAGGTCTGCAGATGACACATTAAATCACTTGAACTGTGCGGTCCAGCGGTCCCTGTTGAAATGACCTATCACTGCAAAGGTCTACCGTGACACATTAAATCATCTCGAACTGTGCGTTGCCTATGTATTATTCAATTCGACCATGTTGCGCAGTATCACCTATTTAAACCCATGCGGTCTCACTCCGAACAGCACAACCAACAAGAGCATTCTAAGCCCTTCACTTCGCAAACCTCTTAGGATCAAGATAGTCATATGGAGTTCCCATCGCCACCAAGGGAGTCTCTCCATGAATCCGTCCTAGAAGGTGTTTAGCCGCCTATGTATCTATGCGGCAGTCTTTGCGTTTTGAGGAAGTCCCAAGATATGTCCTATACTTACGGAAGAAGGTATTGAAAGTGCGCAAACTATGCGTACGACCGAACTGCCGAGATGGAGAGGAGGGCAAAGTACCCTGTATGTCACTTCTTACTTATTTCTTCCCTAACGAACATAAACGCGCAGATGCTAACCTCAATCTTTTCAGCCTCCATTATGCTAGTTTGTGCAATTTTTGGACGCCAAGCAGACTCCCGAAATGGAACGGATGATGCACTGGGGGGCGGCGGGGCGCAGGGCCAGGACCGAGGAACGGTGGCAAGACGCTCTCAGGGAAGAAAGAAACAAGCGTGCGAGAGAAGAGTTTCAGGCACAATGCAAGGCTGACCGACAGCGCCAGTTCAATGAGCGTGAGGCAGACCGTGCCAGAAAGCGCGAGAGGGCTGCTAGAGCCAGGGATGCAGGACCTAGCGTGTTTGCGAAGGGCAAATACCCTGCTGCACCTAGTAGTATGGTTATCGTGTATGACAACTATGTTTTTAAATCTCCTAAGGCATGTAAGTTTAGATTTGATGCACTACTATGGTAGATTGTTTTATGCATCACGCGTGCCATTGCTTGTATGATGTAATTCGAATTTTTATTATTTAATCTCCAGTTCTCTAAAACCATAAACCGTTTACTTGCTCTGACAGAACTAATCACCGTTTCTAATTTTAGCATTGCTTACTTATTTTTAATTTTTCTACTTAATTCAACTGAGTGAATAAATAAGTCAAATAATAGCACATACTGAACACCAGAGTGGTCCGCAACTGGTTCAAATTTTAGAAATTTTTTATCAATTACGTTTAATCTAGTTTCTCTAATCCTTTCCTAATGTTATATTTTTCTGCTAATAATTAATGTAAATATAATGTTTCTAACAATATTAGTGCAGATATCACTTTATAATTGACATAAAATGTTACATTTCCAGCTTAACTAACTATAATACGCAGTTTAATTAAATGAGTTTTGGGCAGGATAATAAAAACCGTTGTCTCGGAGTGAGTGATCGTTGCCTCGCAGTGAGCGCGCAGCGGAGCAACGCGCCGGCGCGCGCGGGACAACTATGTTTTTAAATCTCCTAAGGCATGTAAGTTTAGATTTGATGCACTACTATGGTAGATTGTTTTATGCATCACGCGTGCCATTGCTTGTATGATGTAATTCGAATTTTTATTATTTAATCTTCAGTTCTCTAAAACCATAAACCGTTTACTTGCTCTGACAGAACTAATCACCGTTTCTAATTTTAGCATTGCTTACTTATTTTTAGTTTTTCTACTTAATTCAACTAAGTGAATAAATAAGTCAAATAATAGCACATACTGAACACCAGAGTGGTCCGCAACTGGTTCAAATTTTAGAAATTTTTTATCAATTACGTTTAATCTAGTTTCTCTAATCCTTTCCTAATGTTATATTTTTTTACTAATAATTAATGTAAATATAATGTTTCTAACAATATTAGTGCAGGTATCACTTTATAATTGACATAAAATGTTACATTTCCAGCTTAACTAACTATAATACACAGTTTAATTAAATGAGTTTTGGGCGGGATAATAAAAACCGTTGTCTCGGAGTGAGTGATCGTTGCCTCGCAGATGAGTCTTGTAATGAACAACGTAGCAGCCGGCAAGGATGAACAGCCCGGCCACGTGGCGGCACAAGACAGCTTCCGCTGGCTTCAGCCACCTGGGGTGGCGGAAGCGGCCTTTAGCCGTCCTAGGTGGCGGAAGCCACTTATATTTCCCGTAATGCCAATGCATGTCGCATACTTTTACAATTTCTATTTTATATGTATATTATTCAACCAATTTTTCCAATAACTCGAGCAAGCAATTTTGCACAGCAACTTTATCTATGCTGTGAATCCAATCGCAAGAGATCTTTGACGTAGCGACGTCAGATCCAATCCACCAACCCCCCACAGCTCTGCTTGGGCGTATAGCCGGAAAGAGAGCAGAGCAAACTTGAAAGACGACCACCGAAAGCAGGGGAGGGCTTCGAGAGGCCGAGGCGGTAGCAAGAAGAAGCCGAGACCTATGGCGGCGGCGGCGGGGAGCGGCGGCGTGGTCAAGCACATCCTGCTGGCACGGTTCAAGGAGGAGGTCACGCCGGAGCGCCTGGACCAGCTCATCCGCGGCTACGCCGCGCTCGTCAACGTCGTCCCCTCCATGAAGGCCTTCCACTGGTACCCTTCTCCCTCACCAGTCACCACCCACCTGCTCTCTACTCGCAACCCCAATTCCTCCCCAGTTCTTGCTTACCCATACCCGCCTCTGCCCCCGCTCCGGACTATCGTTGCGGTTGTTCGGCTGGCGTCTCCGACTCTCCGTGACGCTTGGAAGGTGCTCGACGAATTGCCTGCGACATTTGGTGTGGAGCCGTGGAGGTCCTGTGATCTGTGCAGCAATAGAGAAGTGTAGAACGCGTTGAAGTGTTAAACTAGTTGGTTTTCTTGGATCCAGAGAATCACTGCTTGCTCAGCATGTTTAAGCCATATAGTAACCTGATGTGAGTGAAGCTGAAGCTAATCCACGGCAAATGGACCTCCAGTACAAAACTAGTAATAATACTTTGAGAGCCTTCAGTACTGCTCAGGTAGCCTTTGACTTGAAGTGGTAAAATACGCGAGCTTTATGCGTAACACATGTTATACACATATCTGGGTAGTGTATCTTGGATTTGTATGTGGTGTAACAAACCGCTTAGCAGTCAAGATGTGAATCACCTTTTTTTTTTTTTAGCAAAGAGATGTGAATTATCTTGAACCGGAAAGATACTTAGCTTCATCTGCTTTTAATTCGCAATGTCCTCGATAAAGTGTGTACGGCTTCCTTATTGACATGCAGAGAGCCATTATGTAGCTATAATTCTATGGCAATTGATCATACTCTCCTGTACCTCTAAGACCGTGTCTCCATCTTCTAAGTGCGAAATATAAGATACTAGCAATGTAAGCGCACCCGTGGCACGCCGGCCGATTGGTCTCCGCGATAAAGAATTAGCCTAAAGAAATAACTAACGTTTTATTTTGGTGAGGTTCAAATCAGTGGTCTATTAAAGTGTAGAAGCTAAAATTTAAAAGATTTAACAAATGGACATAATGATTTAATCAATATCGTGAAATCGGTCTATTTTTAATGCCTAAAAATTTTGTTGGACCTGTGCCGTGCAACTATGTTTATGGTTCCATTTTGTAAGTTTTTTCTCTTTCTTTCCCATAGACCGTTGGTCCTGAACTGTAATTATATTTTCAAAGTCTTTCTGGTATCCTGCATCCCCACTATCTATTAATTATTTATTACTTTTCTGTAATACCTAATTCTTTTCATGAAATGTTAGAATGAAGTTGCGGTTTAATTAGATAACGGTTTGGATTTCTAGTATTTCTTTAGGAAAGTACAAAAGCTAGAATGAAGGGTCTAGGTTTTTTTACTTCGTCATTCAAAAGCATTATATGGTTTAGGGCTTAGGTTCTACGTACAAAGCCCATCATTTATTTTTTTATTTCATTCTAAACGCTAAACAATAGAAAAGTATTATATGCTTATCATACGTAAAAAAACATTTGATGTTCACTAAAAAGCCAATAGATGGAGCGATGTAATAAAACATTTTCTAATTAGTTTTTCGTGAATTTTAAAAATTTTAAAAATGCCTAATTTTTTTATACTCTCACAACAAAATTTCTTTAATTCCTATTATTCTTAATTTTTTTTACTGATACTTATTTGTCTTTAACACCTACATATTTATATTGGCCCTTATCATGAAACTATGGTAACCTAGAACGAAAGAAAATAATTTCTTATTTTTCGATTCATCTGCAAAGGTTTGTTGTTAAATCATCTTTTAAATTGCCTACAAAAAGGAAGATCGAAAGGAAAGAATGGCTTATTTTACAAAAATAAACAGTTTGTGATTTCTTAATTCATCTGCAAAGGCTTGGTCTTAAAAGGATTTTTTTAGTTGGCCATAAAAAGGTAGAATGAAAGGGAAAAATGGCTTATTTCTTAGCTCAATTATGAAGCAAACCTAGAATTCCTACGAATGAATAACCCATTTTATAGGCCCTTGACATGATATTATGACCCTTTCTCATTTTGTTATCCTAAAAACTGCAAAATCGTTTATGGAACTAAGCAGCAGCTTAACCTACTTTATAGAAAAATAAAACCTCCCAAACAGGGGCCAACCAAAACTTAAGACCACTACTAGATAGTAGCATTTTAATGCATTCAGATTCTTCATGGATTTGTCACCCCATGTTTGGAACAGTTGGTCAAATAAAGCTGGCAATTTGTATAAAGATGAAAGCCGGAGGCCGACGCCTCTTATATGATAATATTCCCACTAGGTTTCTGTTATTGTAAACATAATACTCACCCTCTATTTTGATTACAGCATCACTACCACTTATTGCACGTTGAAGAATGTTTGGTATAAATAATAAATAAATAAAATTTTCTAGTCAGTAGAATCGTCATCCGCATGCTCCCCTGTGCTGTACAAGAATCTGAAACTTGTTTACACAAATAACAACGTTCTCTATTCAGCCTTTTCTAGTGAATATGCATTTCTGCATAGCTAACCTGAAATACCTTACCACCTTAGGACGGTAAACAGAGGCTCGATCACTGTGCAATAGGACCACAGACTCGTAGGAAATATCAAATTTATGTGCAGTACCGCACTGCGATAACATCTGAAGTTGTTGAAGAGCAAACAATTGAAGAATATGATAGCTCTGTGCTGTTTCTGCTGCTGCATCCATCAGTTTCATGAGGAGTAATGGATCTCACTAGATATGTTAGAAGGAAATGCAACATCTATTCAGATATGAGATAGTCCATTGATGACCATCTATTCATCTGGTAGTTTTTTTTGGCTGTAGGAAACGTGAATGAACAATAAATTATTTATGTCATAGAGTGCTTGAACAATAAAATCAGTTTTCAAGAACAGAAAGATGAAGATGGTAGCAAAACAGGACTTTGAAAACTAAGGGATGCTACTGCACTTATGTTGCTACATACTTATGGCAAAACGGATTGTTCTTGAAATACTGAATATGAAATGGAATAAATAAGTTCACTCAAGAGAAATTAGCTTGGTAAACATAAGACAATTCTCTTATGTTCTGCAAAAACGAGCAAGATCAAACATAATAAGGAAAAAGGGATCAATACTTGCTTGCTTATCCATTACTGCCATTACATATAAGGAATATCCACAAAGGCAAACTGTATTCTAATGAGGTAATGCTGAATTTCTGTGTATTTATAAGCACTGACTGTTCCATATATGAACAAACAGAACTGGTAACACTAAATAGCAACTAATGGTCAATAAATAATAAAGATTAACCTGAATCGAGAGAAAAGGCCATTTATAGACATGCTTAACACACTCACTAATTGGTCATTGGCATCATCATCGGCATCAAAACCCTATGCAATTCAAAATGCGAAAAGGAAAAGGTATCCCTATCCCGCCAGCGGACGGGTGGGGTGCCGGCGGGAGGACGCGGTCGACGGCGGACGTGCAGGGCGCCGGCGGGAGGACGAGCAGGCCGCCGGAGGGAGGACGCGCTCGGCTGCGTCGGCCGGAGGACGCGAACGGGATAGGGCCGCATCATCAAGGAGCAGAGGGGCAGCGCGCTGGGGGCGTCCGCATCGGCAAGCGGCAGCTGGAGGAAGGGGAAGCGGCGCTGGCTGGAGGAGGAGGATGGGCAGGAGAAGAAGAGGGCGGCATACACGGGGAGAAAAGGAAAAAAAGGGAGTAGCTGGGAGTCGAACCTGGAGCTGCGGAGTGAGAACCAGCGCTGAAGGCCAGCTGAGCGAACGACCCGCCTTGCGGAGGCCGCCGCCAACCAAAATTCTTTTATATATAATTGTTGAATGGACGGCTAGATTGAATCAGCGGCCGCGATCAAACAGCCGCCGCTTTTCCGGCCGACGTGGCCTAGCCGGGGAGCAAGCCGTCGACGTGGACGCAGGAGGAGACGGCCTGGTAGGGGATTGTTATATAAAGTTGATGGGAGACAAATATTGATTTTTCTATGAATTTTTCTTTGGTAATGTTTTGATACATCGTATTTGCCCATCTAAACATTGCACCGTAAATTAAAATCATTTGTGCGTGTCCGTGCAGAGTTGCTACTCCGATGCTCTGTTGTCTCAAACCATTAGTTTCCTTATGTGCTTTTTGATTTGTAGGGGAACTGATGTGAGCATAGAGAATATGCATCAAGGCTTCACACACGTCTTTGAATCTACTTTTGAGAGTACAGACGGTATCAAGGAGTACATTGAACACCCGGCACATGTTGAATTTGCAAATGTATTCTTGTCTGTAGCCGAGAAGGTCCTCGTAATTGACTACAAGCCGGCTGCTGTCAATTAATGGTTCGAATTGAGCGAGTCTGAGAGCTTCTTTCATCATAGGGCTTATGGGAGAATTTCATTTTCAATCGTGCAGTTATGTACTTGTGCCAAATAAATTAGTTTTACCCGTGAAGACTGACAGTTGAATTTGGTGTAACCGTAATTTACATTGTTTGCTCTGTTTATTTCAAATAAGTTTGCTCAGACCTTATCCAGCATGAACCAAACTTTTGTTTTAAACGTTCTCTTAAATTACTATATTTTTGACATCTGTATTATATACGAACTGTTCCTGGTAAAAATCGGAAAATGTAAGTTTCTAACTTCACTACTAAAACTCTAAAAGTGCAGGAAAATATTTACCCCAATATTCTGATATTGGTAAGGTTTTTTTTTGCATTGTCATATGTTATCTCTATTATTAAAAATACTTTGGTGGTGGTACGTTATCTTTAAAATTTAAAACCCCATTTCCCGAAATGCACCTATTCTCCATCGCTATCTCCAAGCTGATGAATCCTATTTTTTCTCCCATCTCCCTCTAGATCACTGCCATTGCTTGGCTCAGGGTGTGTTTGGTAGCAATGACCAGCACGGTCCAGTTTTTTGTTTGGTTGGCCTAGATAGGATTCCGTTGTCCCGGTCGATCGGATCAGGTCCGTGCTTTCCAGGAAGGTCCGCTCCGTCTGATGAAAAAGAAAGAGTTCACTTTGTCCCACCTGAACACCTCCCACCCAACGCACTACGGCCTCCGCCTCCTCTCTCGATCGCGACGCCGCCGCCATGAACTAGCTCCACCGGCAGGGCGCGGTGCCACCACCTCCTCCCCTGCCTCGCCGCCACCTCCTTCCCTACGCCTCGTCCTCCTCCTTCTCCACCTCCACCGTGTAGAGCATCCTCCCCTTCTTCCCGTGCCAGCGCATCCCCGCTGAAAGAGGATCCTATGGCCTAGAGGGGGGGTGAATAGGCAATTTTAATTCTTCTTCAATTATTCTCAATTAAGCATCAAATTAATGGTGACCCAATCTTAGTTTCAATTGATACGCAAGCGGAAGCGATAAACAAGTTAATACACAACTACGACATGGCATCACAATTCATCACAAGTAATGCAACGGTAGTAAGTGCGGAAAGTAAATAAGAGAGCGACACGGTATTTGTTTCACCGAAGTTCGGAGCCGCAACTCCTACTCTCCGTTGAGGCTACCCCTTACGCACAAGGACTAGCTCACACTCGAGCCTAACGCATCACTTACTCCCGGTAGTCGTTTCGCCACTCCGGCGAGGTGGACTCCGTCACCCGTACACCGACTCGAGAGTAGCCACACGCCAGGGCCTACTCCCAAGCCCACGCCTCCACGAAGGATGTCGTATTCAAAAGTAACAAGCCCGAAATGCCCCGATCATGCCGGATCGAAGGACTTCCATGAAGCTCGGTGTTGGGGTTTAATGATTTGTGGCTTTGGATGATTTGTGGATGGAGGAATGGCTCTAAATCATCTAATTTATGAGCAATAAGTGTGGTACGTGTAGAGAGCAGCAAAACCTCTAAGAAGCCAGCCACTAGACATCTATATATAGTCCCAAGAGCAAACTAACCGTTGCCCCTCGGAAGAGGACAAAATAACTAGCCGTTAGCCTCTATCGGACGCCGTCCGACTTGCACCGGACGCCGTCCGACCGAGACTACTGCTCACAGAAAAGCGGCTTATCGGACGCCGTCCGGTCACCACCTGACGCCGTCCAACAGCAAGGAATGCACAAACCCTAAGTCCATCGGACGCGCTCAACCCACTCCCAGACGCCGTCCGATGGGAGGAAACTCAGATTTTTGAACTTGATCGGACGCCGTCCGTAATAATGGACGCCGTCCGACAAGCGTGCATGTGTCAGAAGTGTGCTGGTTTGACGCTTGTCCGGCCGCACCAGACGCCGTCCGACAGAGAGGATTTTCGGATAAAAGGCTTGAGTGTGTGTGTGGGAGAGTTTAGGGTTTTTCTTCTCTCTCTAGATATCTCACAAAGGAATGTTTGGGTATTTTTAGAAGTAGTGGACTACGGAAACCGATTTTCGAGAGGTCGCAAAGATCCGGCATAGTCCGAGTGATTCAAACCCCTTTTGAAATCCGACGAAAACAGGAAATAAAACCTAACTACTCCTAATCTATACGTGACCTCTTCTCTCCTTGTCCACGCACTTGAAACCCTCGAGCAAATTTCACAAAATTTGTCGACGCTTCAAATTAGGGTTTTACAAAACACCGAGTCTTCGCTAGGGTTCCGAGAAATCAAAAAACCCCCTAGCACTTAATATTAATTAATTTTGACATCAATGCCACTAATAAAAATTAGGGCTCAACGATGCTCACAATCTTCCCCTTTGTGGCACTTGATGGCAACCCAAGAGAATGAAATTTTTGAGCTGCAAAAGGGTTAGTGCAATACAAATATGCGAGCAAATTCAAAACTAAGATAACCACAACTCGACCACAAGGATGTGCATTCAAGAGAAGCTCCCCCTAAATCCATGCATAAAATTGAAACCACAAGCCAACAAGGTTCAAATGACATAAAACATACCAGAGTAACAATCACAAATTTAAAAGAGTATCGAGGCAATAAATAATATTACAGGGAAAAACAAGACCTTGATCTCACTACCCCTTACTAACCCATGCCTACTCTCTCTAATTTCTCCCCCTTTGTCACCAAGTGACACAAAAGAGAAAAGCTCCTAGCCAGTCTACTCTTCTTGATCTTCATCCATGTCGTCGCCTCCATCATGTCCATGGCCACCTGAAGATGATCCTGGCCCTCTGCGACGCTTGTATGTAGCGAAATGAGCTGCAGAAGGTACCGACCGAGGAGAGGATTGATCATCAAAGAGCTGGGTCGGTGGAGGGTTTTGCAAAGAAAAGTTTAGATGATTTACACATCTCTCCACCATAAAAAAAGATCTTACCGGGAGGAGGATCTTTGTGGAGCACCGGGGAGGAGGAAAGGCTGTGGTGGTGGCACATAAGTAGGAGCAGGCGCTGAAGGAGGATATACCCAAGGATGAACCGGTGGTGGGTAGGCTGGTGGGCGTGGGAACACCTGTCGCTGCTCATAGGCCTGATAACTGTCGTGGGCATGAGAATACCATGAGTACGGATTTGCCCCTTCTGGCACAGGCATGAACATGGCACCCATATATTGCAAAGCAGACTTGAACTCTGCAAACTCATCACTCTGATATGTCTGCTGTCCTGCCAACTCATCCATCTCTCTGCGGGTGGCCGCGAGGTCTTCTCTCATCTCAGTGCGCAGCCCTCTCATCTCACTAATCAAAGAGTCATACCAAGGAGGGGCAGCTGTAGAAAAACCCGCACCAGGCGCTGGCACAAACGGCCGCATTGGAGCAGCAGGAGCAAAAGCAGGGGCCGATGCTGGAGGAGGAGCATCATCACCGGGGCGATTCAACTTTGTCTTGCTTCCAAGAGAGTTCAAGAAATTCTTCATCTGATGCTTCTTGATCTTGCAGTCCCAACTCTTTACCTCATCCTCAGAAATCAGCTGTGTCCTAGAGAGTAACAGGCCAATATAAGGAGCTAGAGGTAGAGCCCTATTGACCTCTCTGAAAATAGTGTCATCAAGTTCTCCCATGAGGGTGGCTCCAATATTTATGATGCTGCCTGTCAGAAGATAGAGCATAAACCAGCTGCAGATTGGAAGAATCCTATCACGGTTGCCGCCTCGAACGAACAAAGTGCTTCGAAGTATAAGATTTATCAAAGCAGGCTTCTGTCGCAATTGATTTGCTTTCTCTATATTTAACTCTTCCTCATCAAGATCAACGTACATGAATCTTATTTCTTCAAGTGGAGGATATTTTCCCCTCCAGAGGGCATCTTCATAGGCCACCTCATTTAAGTCGGTGCCAGAGTTAGGGGTGCCCAAAGCAAGGTTCATCTCTGCCACTGTGATCCCTTGAACACGACCATCGACTGAGTGATAATAATTTGACTCTGTCTCATCCTCGGTGACTAGCAGAGTAGCAACGAACTCACAGACTCTTTCTTTGCTCCAAGTCAACTTCTTGTTTGAAATCAATTCTGCCAGGCCTGGAGTAGAGCTGAATATGGTGTGAACCTCAGGCCCTGCCACTGCTGTAATCTCGCCCCAATCAACACAGTGGGGATCCCTCAGACCACCCTTAGGTGCAGAGAAGCACATGTACAATTGTTTCTGAAACTTGGTGTAGAATCTGAAGTTTTTAGTATCCTCCCGCCGCTGAGGGAACCATCTTGCATAACTGACAGACCTCTTCTTTCTCAAAGTTTCCATGGATAACTTTAGGACCAAATTATCCACAGGGTCGTCCTCAACGACCACAGTCTCAGTGATATCCTCATCAATCGGGTCCTCAGCATAAGTGACATCATCAACGTCCTCGACGGTCGCAAAAGAAGACCCTGCAACCCTTCTCCAATCGTATCCTTGATCATGCTGCTGCTGCTGATGCTTTTTAGCGATTCTTCCTGTGCGAGGAGGAACGGCACTGCTAGCCGTTTCATCAAAATCATCACGCACGTCCCGACTGCCACTGCCACTACGACCGCTCAAAGTCCTGCTCAGAGCCTTGCCCAATTTCTTCAATGATCGCGATATGTTGAATCAAATCTTCTGATTAAGTGTCCACTGACGAAACAATCCCACTGCCAAGTGCCACTGACCAAGTGATCCACTAACAAGGTGCCAACCCCACCACGAGCCAACCCTAGACACAAACGCAGGAAAATTCTATTCAAAACCTAGAACTCGGTAAACGGAAGAATTTACCTGGAAAAGAGACGGGAAGCCGTTACCGAGTCCTAGAAGGGAAGAGGAAGCCGCCGTGCGCGAGGGGATCGTCCCCTAGGCCCTTCCCGGTAGGGGAAAGGAGGGGAGCTCGACGGAGACGAGACGCACGAAACGGGCCGTCCACCTTCAATCCCCGCGGTGGGAATCGAAGAGGAGGACGAGGGGAGGCCGCCGGTGGTGGTGGATGTCGCCGGAGTTCGCCGGAGGGCCTTCCCCGGTGAGGAGAAGGAGCAGGGGCGGCGCCGGTTAGGAGAGAGGAGTGAGATGGAATGAGGAAAGAGGGAGGCGGAGAGGTAAGTTATACAGCGATCTGCACGGTTGGGCCCTGTCGGACGGCGTCCGACGGCTATGGACGGCGTCCGACAGTACGGGTGCAGCGCGGAGGAGACTTCGTCGGACGCAGTCTGGGAAATCAAGACGGCGTCCGACAGAAGGATTGCGGCGCGAATTGGACTTGGTCGGACGGCGTCCGCTCGTGACCGGACGGCGTCCGACAAGATCTGAATTCAACACGCAAAAACCACAGCGGACGGCGTCCGAGAGTTTCCGGACGGCGTTCGATGAAGGCAGAATTCGCAGCTGTTTGCTCTTCTGACCAGTGGGCCCCACCAATGCAAGAAGTTTTAATAAAAATAGTGTTTTGAAGGGATATTCTCCATTTTTGCTCAAAATTCAAAGGAGATTCAAATGTGAGCAATTTGAAGTAATTTTTAAAATTTTTTATTTTGAAGGGATAAGATTCTAAATTGACAAATGAAACCAATTCAAGTTCAAAAACTCAAATTTTGATCTTAGAGACCAAGAAAATGTGTGAACCCAAATTTTGCCTTGATTTCTCATATAGGCATGAAAATCGAGTATAGGGGTTCACTTTAGAGTTTAAGCACATGTTTTTGAATTTTGGCTCCTTTTCAAATATTTTCAACAATTTTGATGCCATATGATTTTCAAGAGAACAAATATGCATATGGAGCAAATTTTTCAAAGGGGATAAGATTTTTCAAATTGAGAGGTTTGAAATGGTAAGAGGATAAGGATAGTCTATTAATTTCAAATTTGTTTTGGCTTGAAATATAGGACAAGAATGTGCTAAGCCAAAATCAAATTTATCTTTTCACCACTAGAGGGAGTTTTGAGATCATGAGTTGAAATTAAACTCCCCCTAAATGTGACAAGGGTCAAAAACAAATGAAAAGATTCAAATAAGACCCAAAAAATCACAAAAGCCAATTAACACGTATTTGATCTATCTAGTACGTTGAGTTCATTTCTTAATTTGCAAAACCGTGCCTCATCCAAGGGTTTGGTGAAAATATCCGTCAATTGGTTTTCCGTTCGCACGTACGCAAGCACAACGTCACCCTTTGCAACATGGTCATGAATAAAGTGATGTCGGATGTCGATGTGCTTTGTACGGGAATGTTGGACCGGATTGTTGGCTATTTTCACCGCACTTTCATTATTGCATAGAAGTGGCACGTTTTCAAATTTTAGCCCAAAGTCACTAAGCATCCGTGTCATGTACAAGAGTTGAGCACAACAACTCCCCGCCGCTACATATTCCGCTTCCGCGGTAGATAGCGCCACGGAGTTTTGCTTCCTCGAAGTTCATGACACGAGTGAGCATCCTAACAAGTGACAACCCCCCGAGGTGTTTTTGCGATCAATTTTACAACCGGCATAATCCGAGTCGGAATAGCCAAGAAGCTCAACACGCGCTCCCTTGGGGTACCAAAGTCCTAGGCTAGTAGTGATTTTTAGATATCTCAAAATGCGTTTTACGGCAACAAGATGCACTTCTTTAGAGGATACTTGAAAGCGAGTACGCATGCACACACTAAACATAATATCGGGTCGAGAAGCGGTGAGATAGAGAAGCGAACCGATTATGGAGCGATAAAGCTTTTGGTCCACGGGCTTTCCATCTTCATTCAAACCAAGGTGCCCATTAGTGGCCATTGGTGTTTTGATCGATTTGCAATCATCCATAGAAAATTGCTTGAGAAGGTCCTTTGTGTATTTCTCTTGACAAATGAAGGTCCTTTCCCGAAGTTGCTTGATTTGAAATCCAAGGAAAAAAGTGAGTTCTCCAATCATTGACATTTCGAATTCCTTGGACATCATTTCTCCAAAATCCTTGCATTTAGATTTGTTAGTGCATCCAAATATAATATCATCCACATATATTTGACAAATAAATAAGTCATTTTCTATAGGCTTTAGAAACAATGTGGAATCAATCGCACAGGTTTTAAATCCCTTTTCTACGAGAAAGTCCCTAAGACGCTCATACCATGCTCTAGGAGCTTGGTTGAGACCGTATAGCGCCTTAGTGAGCTTATAGACATGGTTTGGGTGTTTAAGGTTTTCAAAACCAGGCGGTTGCTCGACATAAACAAGTTTAACAATAAAACCATTTAGAAAAGCACTCTTAACATCCATTTGAAAAAGAGGAATGTTATAGAGAGAGGCGAATGCCAAGAGTAACCGAATAGCTTCAAGTCGAGCAATTGGGGCGTAGGTTTCTCCATAGTCAAGCCCTTCGATTTGTGTGAAACCTTGCGCCACCAATCTTGCTTTGTTTCGCACCACTTCACCGTTCTCATCTTGTTTGTTGCGGAAGATCCATTTGGTTCCAATGACATTGTGGTTCTTCGGTCTTTCCACAAGTTCCCAAACTTCATTGCGGATGAAGTTGTTTAGTTCTTCATGCATGGCGTTCACCCAATCCGCATCCGCCAATGCCTCATCAATGGTCCTAGGCTCAACAATAGATACAAAGGCGTGATGCTCACAATAATTAGCGGTATTAGAACGGGTTCTTACGCCTTAATTGAGATTGCCAATGACTTGATCTAGGGGATGATCCTTGGAGAGAGAGCGGTGTTGTTGGACGGGTACTTGTAGATCAACGACTCCCCTTTGAACTTGATCAACTTCAAAGTTTGCATCTCCGTCCACCGTTTGATCTTGAGTTGTTGGAGAGGTGTTTTGAGTTTGATTATCGATGGAGGTGGTGGGAGAGATTACTTCATCTTTTGGTGCGTCCGGTGAGGGTCGAATTTCTCCCAACTCCATGGCTTCGTGCGGTGGCTCGTCACCTATATTTCTTGTCATGTCTTGCTCATTTTGCGAGCCGTTAGTTTCGTCAAATTTAACATCATAGGCTTCCTCAACTAGCCCGGTAGAATTATTAAAAACTCGAAAAGCTTTTGAGCGAGAGGAGTACCCTAACATGATACCAATGTCACACCTCTTTGGAACTTACCCAAATGAGTCCTTTTCTTATAGATGTAAACCTTGCAACCGAAGACTCGAAAGTAAGAGATGTTGGGTCTTCGTCCCACTAATAGTTCATATGAGGTTTTGTGAAGGAGTCGGTGGAGGTAAAGGCGGTTGATGGCATGCACGCCGTGTTGATGGCTTCCGCCCAAAAAGCATGCGGCGTGTTGTACTCGTCAAGCATCGACCTTGCCATCTCTATCAATGTACGGTTCTTCCTCTCCACCACTCCATTTTGTTGGGGAGTGTAGACCGCCGAGAATTCGTGCTTGACTCCTAGCTCATCACAAAATTACTCAACATTTGTGTTAGTAAACTCGGTGCCGTTATCACTCCTCATCTTTTTAATAATAGAGTCAAATTCCTTTTGAGCTTTCAAAGCAAATCTTTTAAACACATCACCGACAGGTGATTTATTTGGAAGGAAAAATACCCAAGTGAAGCGAGAGAAATCATCGACAATCACATGACAATAAGAATTACCGCCTATGCTCGCATAGGTGGTTGGGCCAAACAAATCCATATGCAAAAGTTCAAGTGGTCGGGATGTAGACATGAGAGTCTTAGTCGGATGAGAATTAGCCACTTGCTTGCCGGCTTGGCATGAGCTACATAAACGATTTTTCTCGAATTTGATATCTTTCACTCCAACAACCAAGTTATCTTTAAAAACCTTTTTCAAAGTGCCCATTCCAACATGTCCAAGACGTCTATGCCACAACCAACCAAGAGTGGTTTGAGCAATAAGACAAGTCTTGATTTGAGAAGATTCACGGTTTGAAAAGTCAACCAAATATAAGTTTTGAAACCGGGTGCCTTCAAATGCAACACTTTGATCCTTAGTGGAAACAACACGAACTCCGTTGACCGAAAAGAAGCAATCAAAACCTAAATCGCACACTTGAGCAACGGAGAGTAGATTAAAGTTGCAAGCTTCCACCAAGAACACATTAGAAATGGATAGGTCATTAGATATTGCAATTTTACCTATACCCTTTACCTTTCGCTTGGAGTTATCCCCAAATATGATCTTGTGTTCGAGGCCCTTCTTCTCCTCTAGTGAGGTGAACATATTTGAGCTACCGGTCATGTGTTGAGTGCAACCGCTATCAAATATCCAATGCCGGCCACCGCTCTTGTAGTTCACCTACACACACAAATTCAAGCTTGGGTTTTAGGTACCCAAGACTTCTTCTTGGATCCTTTTGAGTTAGTCATCAAGCATTTGGGCACCCAAATAGCCTTCACATCTTTCTTTTCATCCTGTGCACCAACATATTTAGCATAAGTAGAGCCATTCTTCTTCATAAGCATGTAACTAGCAGTAAGCACTTGAGTTTTAGAGATGAATTGGGACGATTTTGTAAGAGGACAAGCAATGGCTTTGTGTTTATCATTTTTTCAAATATGACAACGGGTCCCTCCCTTAACAAAAGTTAGCTTGGGCTTACCCCAACCTCCCTTGGGCATATCCCCGGGATGAAATCCCAAACCATGCTTGCCCAAGGTGTACCTTTGCTCCCGAAGCACTTTGTTAAGAGAGTTGTTCCCCACAACAATTTGGCCAAGCTAGAGTCTAGTTGCTCAATTCTATCCTTTAGAAGCAAATTTTCTTTAACTAGCTTATTAGCATATTTAGCAACACCACAAGTACCAATAGAACAAGCATTTTCATTTAAAGAAGTATCACTAGTGGGTGAGGATGAGCCAGCATTAGGTGTGATAGTGGGTGACAAGCTTAAAGATATGTCACGAGATAAGCTAAGTGAACCATTAATGGTGTCAATTAAGTCACAAGTCACACCAACATTGCATTTTTCAATCGAGCAATCAAGAGCAGTTTCATCAACAACATTTGAGCTAGCAAGTTTGTTTTCTAAAATTTCAACTTGCAAATTTAGAGCTTCATAATCATCCTCTAAAGTTTCATGTTTTTCAAACAAATTCTCAAATTCATTCGCAAGCTCTTTATGCACTTTCATTAACTTTTTTCTTTTAGATTTTTCCTTCTCTAGAGCATTATTCAAATCATCAATCAAACGCTTAAACTCACTTTTAGAGATGTGCTCATTTGTTACCTTCTCCTCTAGTGCCATGAGGCACATGGGAGGTGTAGGATTGTCGATTGCGACTCCGGACACCTTGGTGTTTTCATTGTCGGAGGAGTCCGCCCAAGAGCCTTCATCGTCGGTGATCCATTCTCCAATCACCTCTTCTTGTATGTTGGCAGTGAGACAAAGCTTTTGCTTGGGAAGAGCCAGAGGAGCATTTTCCTTGATCGCAAGCCCGGCTAGCCCATGAGCTCTAGTATCTTCTTCTTCGGAGGAGGATTGGGAGGATGATGAACTCGAGCTATCTTCCTTCTTGGTCCTTTGACCGGCAAGAGCCTTCTTCTTATCCTTTGATTTGTGATCGCTCTTACGGTAGTGACGGTACTTCTTCTTGTCGTCATTCTCATCTTCCTCTTGATTCCTTGCCTTGTGCTTGTTCTTTTTGCTTTTTGGACAATCCGCCGCCAAGTGACCCTTCTCTCCACATTCATAGCAACGCATCTCGGAGATGGGTCTTCGTCTTGAAGAGGATGATCCACCGCGGAAGCTCATCTTCTTGACCAACTTTCTTGACCGCTTGACAAGGAGGGCCAATTCTTCAATCTCCGGAATTGCATCATCGGAGTCATCATCATCTTCTTCAATTTCAATTTTTTTCTTCCCACTTTTGGCTTTGGCGGGGAGAGCAATTGACTTCTTGTTGAGCGGAGACTCTTCACTTTCAAGAAGCCGCATCTCATAAGAGTTGAGTTGCCCGAGGTGTTTTATCGGTGTTATTTTCTTGAGTTTTGACTTGGATGCCCGAATTAATGTCACAAGTGGATTGAACCTAAATGGCACAACATTAAGCATCTTCCGACAAATGTCAATGTCTTCCAAGACCTTTTTCTCCGAACATCCGGCAATTTCATTGACGATGGGGTTCAACCTAAGAAGCATTTCATTTACACTTTCATTATGGAGCATCTTGAATTCATCAAATCTTTTTCTAACTCGAGATAGCTTCTCTTCAAGCATCTCGGCACTACCAACATGAATTTTTCTAAGATGCTTCCAAATGTCATAAGCTTTAGTGAGATTGCCAATGCTATCAAAAACTTCGGAAGACACACTAGAAAGCAAGGTATTTCTAGCAATAGCATTAAAGCGTTTGTATTTAGCATGAACTTCATCAAGAGCAATTGTTCCGGCCGGAGGATCCGGATAGCCGGTCTCACAAGCAACCCACACATCATAGCTAAGTGCCTCTAAGTAACATTGCATTCGAATTTTCCAATAGTTGTAGTTTGTCCCATCAAAGATATGAGCTTTTCCAATTTCTATCCTAGGCCCCTCTTGAACCATCTCCTAGTGGTGAAGCTAATACCGGAGAACCTAGATGCTCTGATACCACTTAAAAGAGGATCCTATGGCCTAGAGGGGGGGTGAATAGGCAATTTTAATTCTTCTTCGATTATTCTCAATTAAGCATCAAATTAATGGTGACCCAATCCTAGTTTCAATTGATACGCAAGCGGAAGCGATAAACAAGTTAATACGCAACTAAGACATGGCATCACAATTCATCACAAGCAATGTAACGGTTGTAAGTGCGGAAAGTAAATAAGAGAGCAACACGGTATTTGTTTCACCAAAGTTCGGAGCCGCAACTCCTACTCTCCGTTGAGGCTACCCCTTGCGCACAAGGACCGGCTCGCACTCGAGCCTAATGCCTCACTTACTCCCGGTAGTCGTTCCACCACTCCGGCGAGGTGGACACCATCACCCGTACACCGACTCGAGAGTAGCTACACGCCAGGGCCTACTCCCAAGCCCACGCCTCCACGAAGGATGTCGTCTTCAAAAGTAACAAGCCCGAAACGCCCCGATCATGCCGGATCGAAGGACTTCCATGAAGCTCGGTGTTGGGGTTTAATGATTTGTGGCTTTAGATGATTTGTGGGTGGAGGAATGGCTCTAGATCACCTAATTTATGAGCAATAAGTGTGGTAGGTGTAGAGAGCAGCAAAACCTCTAAGAAGCCAGCCACTAGACATCTATATCTTGCCCCAAGAGCAAACTAACCGTTGCCCCTCGGAAGAGGACAAAATAACTAGCCGTTAGGCTCTACCGGACGCCGTCCGACGGGCACCGGACGCCGTCCGACAGAGACTACTGCTCACAGAAAAGCGGCTTATAGGACGCCGTCCGGTCCCCACCAGACGCCGTCCGACAGCAAGGAATGCACAAACCCTAAGTCCATCGGACGCGCTCAACCCACTCCCAGACGCCGTCCGATGGGAGGAAACTCAGATTTTTGAACTTGATCGGACGCCGTCCGGTAACAGCCGGACGCCGTCCGACAAAGGTGCATCAGTGTTGTGTTTTGCTGGTTTGACGCCGTCTGGCCGCACTTGACGCCGTCCGACAGAGAGGATTTTCGGATAAAAGGCTTGAGTGTGTGTGTGGGAGAGTTTAGGGTTTTTCTTCTCTCTCTAGATATCTCACAAAGGAATGTTTGGATATTTTTAGAAGTAGTGGACTACGGAAACCGATTTTCGGGAGGTCGCAAAGATCCGGCATAGTCCGAGTGATTCAAACCCTTTTGAAATCCGGACAAAACAGAAATAAAACCTAACTACTCCTAATCTATACGTGACCTCTTCTCTCGCCCGGTCACGCACTTGAAACCTCGGAGCAGCTCACAAAATTTGTCGACGCTTCAAATTAGGGTTTTACAAAAACGCCGAGTCTTCGCTAGGGTTCCGAGAAATCCAAAAAACCCCTAGCATTTAATATTAATTAATTTTGACATCAATGCCACTAATAAAAATTAGGGCTCAACGATGCTCACACCCGCTGCCTCCTCCCCTTCTCATCGGCTCCGCCTTCTTCTTCCCCTTCATTTTCTTGCCATTTTTTCTCAATTTCTCATTGATTTTGTTCTTGTGGTTTGAGCTGCAAAAGGAAAACCGGAAGAATTCATTGACTTTTCCATTACGTCCAACATCCTACTAGCAAATCACTCCTCTTGTCCAACATCTTGCTGAAGCCCCTCATGGTAATAATACTGTTATGTACACTCGTGCTGAAAATTATTTCTGGTTTCTATTGAAAGCTGGTGATTCTTGTCTTGTTTTCCCGCATTATAGTATAGTGAGCCGTCGAAAACGAAGGATTATCCTGCAGTGAGTATGATGCACCGACATCTATTTCTCCTTTTCTTTTTGTTTGCAATGTTCAAGGCTGGATGCGTATATTTTTCTGCCCTGAAAGAAACAGACGCTTCATTTTTTTTTAGTTATTTTTGGTTGTGAATGGAAGCATGAAGCTAGCTGATATGATAATTAGGTATAATTTCCATCACCGTAGCAAGATAGTTGTATTCTGCTTCAATTTTGTATTCTACTTCAACATGCCTTCTCATGCCTTCAACAGTACCCTATCTGCTTTTAGTGGAACATAGTTAGCAATGCCTTCATACTGAACATAGTTGCTTTTTGTATTGTATGCATTTTTCATTGTGATGGAGCAGTTACCTCGTAGTATTATCTACATGTGCATAGTTAATAATGCAATAACTGCTTCCCAGCAGCATTACTTTGGTCAGCAATAGAAAATATATATATAATTGTGTTTGGTATTTCGATAATTAGGTTGGCAAGATGGTGCAAGATTAGTTCTTATTGGTCAAATTAGCAAAGTATCACAGCTGTCTGAGCTAGCTAGCTATCATCAACTCTGTTTTAAACTGCTAACTTTTATTTACCCAAATGTTTTCTTTAATTATACAGCCGATCAGAAATGCATATATAGCCTTGCTCTGCTCCTTAATTAGTTTTCATCTGAATTTTTCTGGAACATTCTGGTTTCTGCACACCTCAGCACACTAGCTAGCCACTTAATCTGCTGTAAAACCAGGAGCTAACATGAGCTTAATTAGTAGTACCAAAGTAACCACGGGATAAACACCAAAATCCAGCAGCTAGCTCATTGTGCCGGCCAAGCCTACTGGCCAATAATTTGAATACAACTCAAAGTAGCATCAGACTGTTGCCTCACAGATTTTTGCCGTGTAGCTTCCTATAAACCTATAGTCTGCAGCCAATAGATTCCAGGTTGACCAAGTAATACACCATGACATGCATATACTAGTGCAAATTCACACTCCATATCTTTTCTTCAACTACATATGAAGAAGCAAAACCCAAGCTGATTGATGATCAATCACCTTATGACAGGAAGAAGCTCAGGCATGAATGATTATCTAGGCTTGATGCAGTTTGATCACCAGTATCTGATTTTGAAGATAGGAATGGTTCTATCGTGATGGATTTAATTTTTTTCAATTATAACTTTAACATCTTTTTTACGTGAGCTCTGTTAATTTTTGCCATCTTTTTTGATGTCTAATTCTTTCTTTAATTGTTCCCATTTCTTTAATTCACCAGTGTCTTTTTTTCTTCATTTAACATCTAACAGATGTGCCACAAGAACAAGGATATCAAGAACTGAAGACTAGTGAACAAGGATATAAGTGATATTGAGAGCCCATTTCAACTGTTGTTCTCATCATTTTCGATTGGTGCATTGTAGGTTAATGTTGAAGTTAGAGATAGTTATGGACCTTTAGTTATTTCTTTCTACTCATGAACCGAAAGTGTCATTTTGTGGTGGATCAATGGCACTCTATGCTATGTTGGCAATTGAGCTATTCATGTAATGAGACCTTGAAAAGTTTTTCCTACATTTCTCGTCAAATGACTAGACAATTCTCATGTCAGCAACAAAGCATGGTTTGCCATGTTCATTTGTTTACTTGTAGTTGCTTAGGCTGCCTTTTTTAGTTCATTGTTTCTACCATACTTTCAAAGGCTGTTGTGACTCTGCAACTTGGTTCGCTATGAGCTTGTTTAATTTGAATGTCAAATGAAATTGCTTTGTCAGGTTTGATGTTCCAGCCTTTGCATGTCTCTTGCATACAGGTTTTGCCATCTTTTCTTTAAGGGTTAAAAGCATATATGCCACTCTAAAGTCATCTTTGAGCATATATGCCACTCTAGAGTCACCCTAATCTCTCATGCCACTCTAGAGTCACTCCAATCTCTCATGCCACTCTAGAGTGAAGAAACACACATATATGCCATTATGGAGAGATTTGGGAAGATATGAGCTGAATTTACAATCTAAAATACAACTAAATTCAATCTGACAGTGGGCCCTACATGTCATCCCCTCTAATCTTCTTCTTCCTCCTCCAAACTCTCTCTCTCTCTTCTCCGTCTCTCTCCTCTTCCCGTCTCTCTCTCCAAGCAGAGGCGCCGGTGGGCAGCGGCCGGTGGCGGCGGCGAGGGGCGGAGGCACGGTCCAGCGGCGAGGGGCGGAGGCGCGGTACGGCGGCAAGGGGCCACGAGGGGCGGCGGCGAGGAGCCGAAGGAGAGGAGGAGGAGCACCGCGCGCCGCGGCGGCGAGGGACGGCTAGGGGAGGCGCAGAACGACGGCGCGGCGGCGCGCTCCGGCTGCGAGGGGCGGAGGCGCGGGGCGGTGAGGGGCGGCGGCGAGGGCCGGCGGTGAGGGGCCGAAGAGGAGGAGCACCGCGAGCCGGTGGGGGTAGGGCAGATCGGGGGGAGAGAGAGGTAGAGGGAGAGGAGGAAGAAGATGAACTGTGTGCGGCTGACGTGTGGGTCCCATGTGTCAGGCAGTATTCATGCCGTATTTGACTGCGTATCTCGTTCAAAATCCTCTCTCATCTCTCCATAATGGCATATATGTGTGTTTCTTCACTCTAGAGTGGCATGAGAGATTGGGGTGACTCTAGAGTGGCATATATGCCCAAAGATGACTCTAGAGTGGCATATATGCTTTTAACCCTTTCTTTAATCATCCAACCCATCGTTGTGCCATCTTGTACTTTTGACTGTGCACAAGAAGCAGCAACGAAGTAGCTCTCTCCTAGCAGTACTGTGTCCTGGACGGACCATGCTCCTGGAGCAACCAAACACAGGCTCTAGCATTGATTCATCCCTCATGGTTTTGACCCATCCCAAAAATCATCCTAAATGATCCAGGTTGGAGGAACCAAACACATCCTTAGTGGACCGATTGTACAATGGCACTGAGCTGCGTATGAGAAAGGTTGTTTTTCATAAATTGTGTAGCCATCTTAGGAACCGTGGACTGCTAATTGATACCTTGCATGTCACAGTGGAGGAACAAGTGGCGATTTTTGTGCATATTGTTGGGCACAAATGAACTAATCGATCAACTGGTTTCAAATTCAACTGGTCTGTTGAGACTAGACTTGTTCAAACGTTGGGCTAGGCTTGGAAAAGTCCAGTCTTGCAGGACCAGGGCCTAGCCTGGCCTGGCATAGTGCGTCGGGTTCGAAAAACCGGCTTGAAGCTCGACGGCCCGGCCCACCCACAGCTAAAATCGTGCAAAACTTGGGCCCGGCTCGGCCCCGGGCCTGGCTCCACATTCAGGCCCGAGCCCGGCCCGATGCGTTGGTCAGGCTGGGTTGTCGGGCCGGGCTTCCCATGATCAGGTTTAGGTGAGGCAGTCAATAGGTACTTCAATTTGGTGCTAGATGCTCTGTGCATCCATTCACTTGAGGTTCTTACCATTGGAAGCACGCAGACGCATGCCAAGATAACAAGTAGCCTGGACAGATTTTGTCCTTACTTCGAGCTATGAACCCACTTATGTTGACTGAGAACAAGCACCACCTCATATGACACAAACATTAATGCGACATTTATCTTGTTTGTAGGGATGCATAGGAGCTTTAGATTGTACACACATACTAGCATCAGCACCGGTTCACATGCAGGATAAATTTATGGGAAATTCCTAGGGACGGGATCCCGTCCGGGCGGGATTCGGACGGGATCGCCCCTTTGCGCGCTGTGCAGAGGAAGGAGGAGAAGGGAGGAGGAAGGAGGAGGAGGAAGGAGGAGGCCTACCTCGATGCCGTTGACCTCGCCGTCGCCGCCGTCGAGCTCGTGGCAGCCGTTTCGGGTTAGGGTTCTGGAAAATGTGGTTCCTCGGGGTTTAGAGGAAGGTCAGGGAGGCGGCGGACCGGCGATGGGTGGGGCTCGTCGGGGGCGGCGGCGGTGGCGCCGCTGGAGCCGGGGGAGAGGGTGAAGGCGGTCGGTCGGCGGTAGGGGACAGCCTCACCCCTCGGGTTAGGGTGGGTGGTGACGAGCAGCGGGGAGGTTAGGCAGAGCTGGCCAAGCGGCGCCGCCACCGCGCAAGCGAGGAAGGGCGGCCTTGGCGGCGAGGGTGTCTGAGCAAGGCGGAAGGGCGCGAGGCGAACGGAGGGGAGGGATCTCGTCAGGGTGGGCTCCCGATGGGATATCGTAGGCTAGTCGCCCCCTAAATTTATTGGTAGAAAACTCTATTATACCTAAAATGTGCTAGATGTTGTGGATTTCGACCTTCGTTTTGTAAATGTTCTCACTGGATGGGAGGGTACAACACATGACTCATGTGTGCTTGATGATGCATTGTGTTGACCATCGGGCCTAAGAATCCTAGAAGGTATCCGCATTAGCTATTCCTATGTCCTATCGATTTTGCAGTTCACCGCCATTAATGCCATGTATGTCCATGATTTTAGGTCACTATTTCCTAGCTGATGCTGGATATGCAAGTAGGAAGGGCATACTAACATTGTACCGTGGGGTTTGATACCACCTTAAATAATATCAAGGAACTAGGCAGTCTGAGAACGCACAAGAATTGTTTAACCCTTCGACACTCTTATGTTAGAACAACCGTTGAAAGGGCCTTTGGTACTTTAAAGAATCCATCCTTATCTTTAAAGCTGGTGAGGTACGGCTCCCCCTCAAGACCTCGACACGTGTCCGGTACTGTTTCACTGTTCATGCAACAGTACCGTCCCCACCGAGCCCATCCCCCACGCCTCCACCCTCGCGCAGTCGCGCTGGCCTCCCCTCCATGCGCCTCCTCCGCCTCCACCGCCTGCCCTCCTCCTCCCAAAGACTGTCCCTGCTCCGCCTGCCTCGCCTCCTCCTCCCAGGCCGCCTCCTCCTCCCAGCGCCTCCTCCTCCTCGCCGCCCGCCTCCTCCTCCTCCCGTCTCCTCCACTGCCCGCGCCCCCGCTCGGCCTCCACCGCCCTGACGCCCCCGCTCCGGCCTCCCCACCGCGCCGCCCAGCTCGGCCTCCTCCCGCCGCCTCCTCGCGCCACCTCCTCCTCCCGCTCCGCCTCCCGCCTCCACCGCGCCACCTCCGCCTCCCCTCCTCCACGGCGCCGCCTCGACCTCCTCGCTGCCTCCTCTCCTCGAGGCGGCCAGGCCTCCCGCCTCCACCGCGCCGCCTCCCGTCCATTTGCACGGGGTGTTATCTAGTATATTTAAAATCTCCTCTAGCCAGCCATATTTCCCATTGAAAACTCAGGTCAAGATAGCGCTTGCTTGCTCCACATTGCATAACTTAGATAAGTTATGTCTTTTTAAAACATAGATAAGTTGTTAAACTGTTAAGCCATCAAACTGTTAAGCTGAAAAGAACAGAGCCTTAATCATAGATGAAAGTCACGATGTGTACGTGTATAATGATGTATCTTGGTATGCCAACCTTCCGAGGAGTAGGCGTGATCGATATGACCTTCAAGAAGATAACCGGGCATGGGATCATAAAAGAGATGAGATATCACAACAAATATGAGTTGACAAAGTAGCTGGATGTACTAGTCAGGTGGCATCATAAATATTCATGTATTTTGGGACTATTGGGGTACTTTAATACGTATGATGACAATTGGTGTATGCTATTGTTAACCTTGTCTTTCAATATGAATTTTGACAATGTGTGTACTACTGTTAAAGTTGTTTTGTTGTGTGCATGTAGCTGAATGAAGTGTGTGATAAAGGGTTGTACAGGATAAATCTCTCTAGCTTAGGGCATGTACAGTGCTCTAGATCAGCTGTCTACAAGCCAGCTACCACAGGTGCCACGTTATTTTTTTTTTGTGAGTTGGAGGAGAGAGAGAGAGGTCATCGCTTACTCAAGCGCCAACGCTAACACAACTACCAAGACTTGCTGCGCCTTCTCCAAATTCTTTTCTCCCTGCATGCATGCAACACGCATATCCATACACATTCTCTAATAATTTTTTGTTATATCTTTTGATTAGTATATCCGATCACTGAACTGATTTAAAAAATGAATTCCTGACATTTTTTCAAATAAAACTATACCACACTTGCCATATAAATTTCAAAAAAATAAATTTTTTTTTAAATTTTTTTTGATAATCTATTGTTTGTTTTAATTTTTTTAATTTTTGTTTAAAATTTATAGCCACTCGATCAACACAGTTTTTAAACTCTATGTAGCTATTTTAAATGACTGTAGACAGATAGAGACAACCCACGATATACACTGTCTGTAGAGTTGTCTATATCTAACATGGCAATGCTTTAGACAACAGCTGTCTCTAGTATTGTACATGCCCTTATTTCCCATCTCTATCTTTTTTGCTCTATATACAAGTTTTTTTCGTAATTACTAGCTTTGCAATACTTAAGTTGCTATAGCTTACTTATAACAACCGATGCTTGCATATTTGAATGTGCTTTCGTCAGCATTGTTGTACTTCAAATTGGGCTGATATTGTACTTCAACTTGTGCTGTCTTTTTTTTTTTTTTTTGTCATGCACGGTGATGGGAAAAGGAAAGGAAAAGGTTGAGAGTGAAGACCCTTCACGTGAAAGGACCATTTCTTGGGACGATACGTATACAAAGTTCATGTTGGAGTGGTACATCCAGTATACTCCCAGGAGCATAATGCTGCATTTAAGTTCAAGAAGCATCATCACAAAAAATGTGCCGATGCCTTGAACAAAGAATTCTGTATGGGTGTGACAGTGTGCAGGTTGAGAGTCATTATATCGGCACTACAAGGAAAATTGAAAGTATGTTGCTGCAGCAACGAGGAAGAGTGACAATTCATTTGACAACACTAAATGCTCGGTGACAATTTCGGAATCAGAGAAGGCTAAACTCAATGTCCTTGCCTATTACATTTAATTTCTTGCACATTTAAGCTGAATTAGTAATAATGAGTTGGTCATGTGAACTTTATTTGCAATTATCTAACCTATCAATATGGATGGATAGCAGGAGAGGGCGCGGCGACTCCTATCTAAACCCATCAAGTTCTATCATGATATGAAGGATTTATTGACCGGCACACATGCAGATGGGTCTTTGTCCATGGATGCCACAACTTGCATGAACGAACAGGATGTTTTAGGTGATGAGTTTGAAGGATGCAATGACATAACATCGTACGCTCCACCACAAGGTACTACCAGTACTGACTCGAACACACTACCTTCTCATGTAGCTCCTGGTGCCACCAAAAGTCATGCACCAGTGGTGACAATAGTACCTCTGGTGCCGTTGTGAAGCGTACGAAGAGCATGAAGTCATCGGCAAGAAGGCAGAACGAAAGAAGAGACAGATTTTAAAGTCGACAGAAGAATTAAGTGCAATGTTGAAAGCATTACAAGAATCACTTGCGGCTAGTGTCATACCCCCACCTGCAAGCCCTGCTGACCCACATGATGATTTGTGGGAGAAGATCGAAGCTATGCCAATCACGACGAAGCAGAATTTGCTGATAGGTACTTTCTTGTCTCGCAATGAAAACAAGGGTCTACATGACTTCTTATGCAATGCAAGTGACACCACTCTACAGACTTGGGCATTCGAGTTCTTGAGGAGCAGGATGGCCTGTGATGCATCACCATTAACTTTTGATGTTTTGCTTATGTTGACCTGCTAGGTTATGCTTACCTGCTAACGTAGGTCAAGTAATGTCACCCCTCAATTTTAACTTACCTTGAGGGTCGACGATCCCATGCACTAGCCCCTGGATCAGTACGCTAACGCGGAAGACCAAATAGCCGATACAAGCATACATCGATAAAATAAATTCCTGAATATTACATCACAGAGTCGCGCCCTTAGGCGACTTTAGTAAAGCGGCCCGTACAAGCCTTAATTACAAAAGGATAGTTCAGAGTACAGCGGATACCAAAATATCTACCCAAAAGATTTTCTATCGACTAAGGTCCAACAGCGACTGGAGCGGCCCCTAAGACTCCTCGGGTCCACCATGGTCCTGTCCGTCGTCTTCGAGACACGCGTAAGGGTCCTCTTCGACGCCATCGTCTAAAGAATGTAAGTAGGCGAGGTCAGCGTCATTCAAACGCTGTCTAGTTAACACTTCCCTTAATGCATTTAGTGTAGAAGGCTTTATTTGGAGGGGAGGGTTATTTTATTTACGTAAAGCCATGTTTGTAAGACTTTTGGAAACAACCTAACTAGCAATTAACTATCACTTGTATGGTTATGAATAAATCAGAGTTTTCCATCGTAATCATGCATCACGAACCCAACTATCAGTCATATACGACCATCCCCACATAAATCGACCAACCTTCAACCATAAACCCAATCAGCTTACTCAATCACCTCAATCCATACCAGCTTATACACAATCAACACCCAAATTGACCAACCCTTGATCATCAGCTCATCCAGCTTACACAATCCATACCAGCCAATACTTTCCAGTATTTTCTCCTGGTTGCTCCCAACCAGACTTTCTCCTGGTTGTCCCCAACCAATCCTAGTTTTGCCATCCTTCTAGGATTTGGCGAATCCTGTTGCGGACCACACATGCCATGGCATGATCACCCCGGCCTAGTAGGGTTGCCAGCCCTCCCTAGCCGACCGTCACCCTAGGGATGTGTAGCCTTAACCACTATCCAGTGAGGGCCAATACCTGCCCCTACAGAGACTGGTCCCAAAGGGCCTCCGCAGAGCGCACCCAACTAGCGATCCACGTCCCGTGCTCCGCGCGATGGCCACACGTTGTGTTGGAAACCAATCCTAGCCAGCGATCTTTCCGCTACGCGTGTTTATCCGCGCTCCTCCTGGGTAAGCCCTGGCTAAACCCAGCACTAGGCAATTCCTGCCTTAATCATCCCTCAAGATGTCCAAATCCAACTAGGGGCAACCCACCATTCTTTCTCTACTTCCACGGTCATCGACCACACCACACCACACCACACACTTGGACTTTCCCAAATGACCAATTATCCCCATAACCAAACCCACAAACACAAGCAGCCCAACATACATCTACCAGTCCTAATTGTCATATGTCATCTCCTATTAAATGAGAATAATGAATGTCCGGTGAATATCGATTCACCGTTCCGTGGCGATTAGCCAGAAGATTCGTTAAGCCTAAGCCGGTCTAAGCAAGTTTTACCCATTAGGTAGGGTAAAGTGGTTACCAGACTAATCATAGGCTACCAAGAGCAATGACAATCAAGGCAGTCATTAAGGCTAAACATTTCAAGGAAGGCATGTATAAGTATAACATGATTAACAATTAGGCATTCTAATAAGCATGCACTTGAATAAGTAAACAACATAGTTTAAGAAAAACTAGGTAATGAACATGATATTAGCGATGTTAATCTGCACTAAGGAGAGTCGCCGTCTCTCCCTAATACAGATCACATCTAAAGAGTAAGTGTTAACTCACCTTGTTCCGGGAGGTGGTCCTCTTCAGCGTCCCCAAACCTTCCTTCGGGGTAGCCTACGTCTAATCATACCAACAAATCACAATTACTACTAACAATGCGATGAAAACTCATGATGCATGCTCGGTATAGATCCTAGCTTCGTCAATAAGCCTAAGATCGATTAGCGAACCTATCTTGCGTATGATATGTTATGCATGCTATTGTGCATTAATAAGTAGTATTGGTAATATATATAATAGTCTCTAAACCCAAAATACGATTTGGTACGGTAAGTCGCAAGAGGGTGATTAGGGTTTCTCGTCACCGCAAAATGACATGTGTATAATAATATATATTGGAAAATTTCGCCTATGCTAGGGTTAGAGTTTAACGGGGGTTAACAAGTAGTAAAGTTTCTAGATAAAGAGTTGGTTCTAGGTTTTCAAACATTATTTGAATATATTTCTTGTTCAGCACCTAAATAGATTATGCAAGTAAATTGTTGGTGTCTAGCAATAAATGTCCCTTCAACATAAATATGATTACATATATGTATTTAAGTGGAAATGTTAATTTGGAATATTCTCATATTTATAGAGACACTCTCTAAATAACATATTTTCTAGTGATTATTTGGGATCTGAGCCATTAATTAATAAACAGCAATTACCCTAAATTCAGTTAATCATTTCTATATAAGCAACTTCTAATTTTCAACGTACAGTGCAAAATTTTCCTATACAGTGAAGGCTTTTAATATTTTTATATAATCAAATATCATCTCTAATATTTATATAAATTTTTCTAGAATTTTTGGGAGTGATTAGCTATTTTTAATAATTCAGAACCTATATTTGGTAATTTATTAAATGGCAAATCGTGGGGAAAAAGGGATTAAACCCTGCGGGCCGAGCCAACCAGCGGGCGGCCCATCCGGCGAAATCAGCCCACGCCCAGCGAATTGCTGCGCCCGCGCTGGCCGAAGGGAGACGTCGAAGGCGGCTTTTCCAGAGGCAACCGCGCGAGGGTCACGCCTTGCTGCAGAGGCGCCTCCACTTAACCCGACAGATGAGACCGGGGGCCCATGCGTCAGCGACTCAGCGCCGAGGCCGGAGCCAGTGGGCGAAGGGTATCCTGACCAGTGGGGCCCGCGCGAAACGGTATCTGGCAGCTAGGGCCCGCATGTCGGCGACACATCGTCTACGGTCCGCACGAATCTTGGCGCGCATCCTACAGTTCGCCGTCGTCGTCTTCCTCCAGACGGGCGACGTGGCTGGCGGGGGCGGCTCGCGACGCGACGGCGCTATAGGGCCGCTCCGGCCAAGAGCGTTGGCGCCCAAGCATCTACGGGCCCTAGGGATCCTAGCGGTGCCGACATCGAGGCCAATGGTGGCCGGACGCGGCGGCGTGGCGACGGTGGCCGAGCCGAGAGTTCACCGGCGGCGTGAGCATGCGCTAAGCATCTACAGGCCATGTGCGTGTGCAGGAAGCATGTGGGGAGGTTGAGGGTGCTTACGGGGCCTTGATACGGGCGTGAGGATGGACGGCGACGATGGTCAGCGGAGCACGCGGCGGCGGCCGAAACAGAGCAACGATGGCACGCCGGCTCCGAGGTCCTCGCCTGAAATTGGAAGAGGGGAAAGGTCAAGGGGATCTCCGAGACGCTATGGGCGAGAGGAATCGATGGATGGCTTACGGACTAGTTGATTTCCCGAGTGCGCCGGCGAGAATCGGATTTGGGGGAAAATGGCGGGGCGGCGCCGAGAGAGGGTTTCGGTACCCGTTTAAGGGGGCGGCAGAGAGGAGAGTGGATGCCGGAGCGGGGTCCTGCGTCGGGGACTATTAAGGTGACGCGACGGGAGCTGGCCACACGCGGCAGGCTTGGCGGTACAGCGCGGCGGGGCAGGGCACGGTGCCCGGGCTAGGAGAGGTGTAGCCTTTTGACAAATTGAGCCGAGTGACGAAGGGAGATCACGCCCGCGCGATTTGGTTTGACGGACCGACGCACACCGGCGTTTGCCCGGTGGTCCGAAGCGGCGGACCGGTCCTCCGGCGAGGCTTGCGGCGGCGAGACCGACGCTGTCCAACCGGTGATCGACACGGCGAGGCGTGCGCGGGGAGGCGAGCCCAACCGACGGGACGGCGGCGTGCAGCTAGTACGGCGGCAGAGCACGCGGTGGGGCAGAGAGAGGGAGAGAGGGAGAGAGAGAAAAGGAGAGAGAGAGGGGCCACAGTGGCTGACAGTGGGACCCACGCATCAGGGTGATCCATGCTTTCAAGCGAAAATTTGAATTTGACGCGATTTTAAAATCATCCCCAAATTTGGGTGTTACAAGTAACAACACTGCTAGGATATACTTACCTGCTTGTTTTGTAAATCAAGTAATAGGATTGTTATCTATGCACTGCTTGCTCGAACGACCATCTATATTGTGATGCAAGTGGTCTGACATGTTATGGACTGTTGTTATGTGTTTTATAATTGGCCTATGCTTCTGTAGAACATGAAAGATGCAATGGTGTTGCTATGCCCAGATATGGTTTTGTGGACTTCTTTATGTATTATTATATAACAAATGTGTAATTATATTGACCTATGTGGACTTCTTTTGTGTTATATAACTTATGAATTAAGACTGCTATGTGGATGCTACGAGTCATGAAACTTCAGTGCTATGCACATGATATGTTTCCAGAAATTTAAATGCTATGATCATGCTATGGCCTTGTTCTCTTCGGTGTATCGTTGCATTGGCGTATTAATGTATCAAATTTAAGAGCACTCGAAATAAGGTCTAAAGATTATAAAATATAATTTAAAAATAGTTTTAGGATCTTTGGATGGACTACTAAAAGCCATAAAAAATCGTTACACATTATCACAATATATAGGCTATATTAAAATAATAAAATTTGCAATAGTATACATAACGGTAAATAGCGCCGAAAAGAACAATGCCTATATGTCCTGGAATTAAAATGCTATGTGGCAGCTCGGCCTGTTAATTAAGTGCTATATGGATTGCACAATTGTGGACCCACATGCTGCATATTGGATTGCTACAAATTGTATTATAAAATATATAGAGTATATAGCTACAAATTGTATTACAAAATGTTTCGAGACAGATTATAAAAAATCATGAGCTGTTTGCAGTGTCTGACATTTTCAATTTTGTGCAGCTATTTTAGTTTGAAAAATGGCAGATTCAAGCCCTTGCTGCATCTGGTTAACGGGCATGTTTGATGGTGATTTGCAAAGTCTAATATCTATTTTATCAGGTATACAAAATGTGGTGTATTAGCAAATTTATTGGCATTCTTCCCTTCTTGTAGCATGGATGATGCTACATGTGTCCTTACCTGTGTCCATATGGATTTTTTTTTTGTTGCAAAATGCTATCTAACTACATTAGGGTGTTTTATAACAACTGTACCTGTTTTAATATATTATACAAATGTTTGGAATTTTTCTTGGCAGTACCCTATGTTTGTTTTGCGTCCTACATAAAAACTATTATAATACCCAGATGTAGTCCAAGCATTTCATTATTGTCGCCTAACCTTTTGTTGTGTTTGTGGTCTTTTCATAGATTTTGCCCTATCGATCAAGCTACAGAGTGTATGGGACAAAACGTTCTCAGTACTCTTCTTTATTTCATCATGTTGTAACTATTTACTATTTTTTATAGAGAATTATCTATGTCTTCCTCTGTACATCAATGGCAGGGAACCAGCGATCGAGCTATCTCATAAGAGAAAATATGTCTTCACCAAGATTGTGTATATTGGAGACTGACTCGATGCAGCTGAAGAAGAATGTGTTGGCTCAAGGGAGGAAGACGAGAGTAACAATGCAGTGGTGGTTCTGTTTAGAGCTAATAATCAGTTGTTTGTTGAGTTTGATGCTGGGCAAGTTAATAATCATTGTAATCGTGTTGTAAATTGTATTGCTCTTGGTCACGTTTTAGTACGAATTAGCTCGGTTTGGTGTGCCTGCACCTCACCACTAATAATAATTTTGAGCTGTGTGTCTGATCGCATTTTCAGAGTTCTTTTTGTAGAATTGTGCCCAGCTGATTTGGCTGGAATGATTCAATATATGGTTGTGCGGCTTGAAAAACAAACAAACAGCAATTACCGTCGAAGAAGTAATATATTGTCTTGAATGAACCCATGTGTGATAGTGATACTACGGAATCTGCAAATAATACGATATATCCTAACATTTGCCTTGGATAATCTCCGTACATATTTGGCAATCCTACAATCTTGAAGCTACGTACGTGCATTCAAACATATTTGACAATCTAAAAATCTTAAAGCTATCTGTGAGCATGTAACAGATGCAAATGAAAATAGAAAAGAAAAGCACTAGCAACATGCATATACCGTTTCCGCTCGAAATAATCTGTCATGCAGAGCGCTTTTTGTATAGCAGTTCTTACGTACATTTACATGTATAAAAAGAAAGGGAAAATATCTGGTAATTTGAAGGGCACACAAAAAATGACTGCTCGAAATAATCTGGCATGAAGGATGTGGACTACATGGGCTCCGGGTATCCTTTAGAAAGCCCATAAGGGAGCAGATAGGGCCTAGGGGTGATACAAGTCGGTCGATCAAGGATAGAGACCACTCGGGTTACACGCGCCTTGAGCTCCAAGTAAGTTTCTGAGGATATAATCTATCTCTATGTAATTAGCAGATCAACACATGCATGACATGCAACATCATAACAGAATTAGCTAGCGTATGCCGCGTGCTATCCTGTAACTCTATCTCTTCCTACACTATATAAAGGGAGGGGGTAGAGGCCATCGGCACGAATCATCATAGACGACATATAGCATCATCTTGCATCACACATCTTGATCTACCATATAATCTCAGAACACAGGAAGTAGGGTGTTACCTCCTCCGTTGAGGGCCTGAACCTGTATAACCCTATCTTGTGTTACCATCTGGCTTAGTTCTTAATTAACGTCCCCTCGTACAAATTCATTGCCGGCGGTGACCTCCCAGTTAGTCACCGGCCGACAGTTGACGCGCCAGGTAGGGGGCAGCGTCAAGATCATCTCTCAAGTCAGATGGCTTCTTCGAGATCACCGTACGTCGCCATGAGGCTAGGAGCGTCTCTTCGTTTCGGCACGCTAGACTTCATCGCCGACGGCATCGGCAATCTTCACCTCTCTCCCCAGAAGAGATTCCTTCGCAAGGAGGTGCGCGCAATCAATGTGACTCATTGCCTTTTGGCTTGAAGAATTTAGCAAGCGCCTTCAACGGATTGATCCCCTCGCTGTTCGCCTTCGCACCTCATCCCGAGGAAAACGAAAAAGGACTCGGCGGGATCAACCGCATGGGCGTGGATTATATTCCGCCAACAACAACATAGCGCCTTCGGCTGGACTTCCCTCCAGACTCGAGAGCTTCGCTGCGGCCTCCGCACAGATCTCATCTGGGATTTGGATGAGAGATAACCAGTCGGCGAGCGCGCCAGATCTACTCGGATCAGATCAATCTATGTTCGTGGGTGTCATCAACGGTGGCCAACCATTGGACAGAGTGAACAAGTCAGCCTCTTTGGTTCTGACTCCGAGTCCGACGGGAGCGCTGAGGTTCGTAACTACCGAGAGGTTTTCGTCCTAGGCGCGGATGATCACCACTCTACTTCTCCGCTTGTCGCGTACGCAGAAACCGACACTGGCGCGAACCCAGATCCTCGTCAGGCGAAGAAACAAGATCGCGTACATCAACTTCGCGTCCGCGGCCGCGACGTCCAGAATGAGCTCCGCGCGGTGAAGCTAAGGGATCAGGAGGTCTACACCACTCCCAGGCCAACGTCATCGCGTCAAAGACTCTTCTTGAGACTATTGCGCCGCAACTTCCAGAAGGCAGCCCGTTCGCCCAGACCCTCGCTCGAGCGACGGTCATGGTGGAGATGGCTGCAATTCAGCAAAACGAGGCGACTCCCGCTCCGACCGCATTGGCTCGAAGCCGCTCAACGCGCAATCGGAACCGGGCTCGCGCCTCTGCGGCTGGTGATTCCCACCAATCACCTGCCCACGATCTTCGTCAAGACATTGAAACCAAGCGGCGGGAGCGCAGTAACGGTGAGCGGAACTCTCGTGGCCATCATAGCAGTCGCAACGATGACCAAACCGAGAGCACCGCCAGTCGGCGCGACCACCGCCAGGAGCAACGCCAAGGCCCGCGGCGGGAGCGTAGTAGTAGATCCCAACGCGGAGGCTGCCACGACCGTTGGAGGGGATTCGGGCCTTCACCCCGGATCTTCGCCGAGTGGTTTAGCCGGATGGTTTCAACCTCAAAGGCATCGACAAGTTCGATGGCGAAAGGGACCCAAAGAACTGGCTGCAGGTATACGCTTTAGCAGTCAGCGTGGCAGAGGTGATTAGAACGTCATGGCAAACTACTTGCCGGTCGCTTTGACCCCAACCGCCCAGACCTGGCTAACGGGACTCCCAGAGAACTCTATCGAGTCTTGGGACGACCTCCAGGAGCAGTTCATCGCCAATTTTCAAGGGACCTATGAAAGGCCCGCGGTGAGATGGGAGATTGGACAGCTACATCGGTACAAGAACGAGACTCTCCGTGAGTTCATCAAGTGCTTCACCAAGAAGAAGAACGAGATCCGGGATGTTTCGGAGCAGACCGCCTTCGATGCTTTCTTCGCCGGATGCAAATCCGAGGAGTTAATCAGGCAAATGACCCGGGACTGTAGGATCGTAGGCGCTAAATACCCCTAACTAAGCGGAAGCAATCAATTGATATAGATCAAGCACATGCAAGATTAGAGAACTCGTACTGGAAACACACGTTTGATAACGCAATTCGGCACCTGCCTACTCTGTGGGGCAATGATTCTGGACGCTCCTCCCCAAACAAATCTTTTTACAATGAAGTACAGGTGACTGCTGCCTGTCTCAGTTACCTTGCTCTGCATCAGCCTTCACGCCACGCCTACCTAGCGCCTTTCGCCTCGCTAGGCTCGCTATGAACTTCCGCAAACCTAACACAACTCCTCGCACATCTGCCTCTCTTCCTTGCAAAATTCTGTTTCTATTTCTCTCAAATCATTCTCTAATCTCTCTCTAATCTCCCTTATTTTCGTAGCCGTCGTTTACATGTGGAACCCCAGCTTCCCCTCCTCATCCCGAGCCTCCCTTATCTTTTTATAGTGAAAATAGGTCGGTTCGTACGTTGGTTCGCTACGTCGGTTCGTCCTCTCCGCTGGGCGCCAGCCGCACTGGGCCGCCTGCCCCGCTGCATGCATGCTGCATCGCCCCGCCTGGGCCGTCCCGTCCTGCGTCTCCCAGCCGCGCGCGCTACGGGCCACGCCTGGCTTCTGCACTCGCTGGGCTGCTGCATGCAGCACGCATGCATACACGCACAACTGTGCATGCATACACACGCACAAGCACACCTCTTGCATGCGAAAATTTATTTTTTTATATTTATTTTTATTCGTTTATACAAAATTATATGGCAGATTGAAATTTAGATAAAAATAGGTCCCGATCGCACTTTGAATTCACAACAGGGTCCCAATCGCACTTTTGGCACGCGACAGGTCGCTGAGAGGAGGTCGTAGGAGAGATGGCACACCTATCAATCCTTCAACGAGCGACAGGCCACCGATCGTTAAACCAAGGAGCGACAGGCTCGGAGCTACAGTTACTTGCAAGATTTTGAACTTCTTATATCTACTAGTACAATGCCCGTGCTCTGCCACGGACCATAAAGGAATGAAAGAAAAACATAATTCGTAGACAAATATATAAGCATGAAGGATGATTTGCAGAAAAGATTGAAAGTGTTGCACATGATATGATGTTTTTTTACGTCAAAAGAAAGATTAGCTTAAGTTCGCTGGTTTATATTACCAGTAGCGTAAGAACCTACTCGCGTCGAGGCCGGAGAACTCGAGCATGTGACAGGCGTACGCACTATGGAGTCTTAGCTCATCGGCAACGACGACTTTACGCAACCAGGTTTGTTGCAACAAATTATTGGGATATATAGGTTTGTTGATATAGACGGTTATATCTTTTGGGTAGGCAATACAATCTTTGTTTGCTCCATGTTGCTTAAATGTTCCATGCATTTCGTACACTAAAAAAAAGAGAAGCAAACTTGTGGTCTAGAATTTTGTCCGTCAAATTTTTGAAATCAAACACCTCGTCTTTGATACATGCTGTTGCCGGCTTTTAACTACATATTTATTAACAAACACAATAAATACGCTCTCCTTTTGGTGGAACTGAAGCCGCATCAAAATCTCCTCCTTCCCATTTACCAGATGAGAAACTCTTTACAACCTGCAAAACAGTTTTCAAGGCAACAATAAACATAAGCTAATCTATTCATAATGAAAACTTTTCAAAGTTGCCTATATAACGCAATCCCTTGTATGCAACAATTAAATCTGTAAGGCTTAAGATAAAAACAGCCTTTTGAATTTAAAAAATCTACCCTAATCCACCTATAAATAGATATCTGATTGCCCATACCAGTGGAACCGGTCTAGGGTAGGCTATTACTCCCTATTCCACAAAATTCAAATCATACCCGTGCGTTTCAATGGGAGATATCGACCAATACAAATTAAGCCAAATATGTTGCTATGCGTTGCAAAGGGATAAATCATCCAATATATGAATTAAGCCGAATATGTTGCTAAAACTGCTTCTATAACTTTAGCATGCCCTTTTGTCATCTGGTACTACTCCATTAATGCAGAGCTACATTTGTGAAAATATCTAAAAGAGACACCCCAGACCTAGGACCTAACATACTTACATACATAATCTATCGAGCAAACATGAAGTTTGTTAGCATTATTTTCATCATGGCAAAATTGCATAAATCTTAGTAAAGTTGAAATATACACTCGCTAAATCCCACCTTTGGTTCATCCTAAAACCGAGACGGACAGATTTAAAGAAAAAAAGTCTACTGTATCCTCAACAAATCATGCCAGATATCACCTCTACTACAAGTCTACAACCCACTTAATCTTATTGTAAAACTTTACAGCATGTTTAACTCACGAATACGTATGAGATAATTACTGTTGCCACATTGAAGTCAACAATGTTTCCACACTAAGATTTTACATTCACCACTTATCTTCCTGAAAATCATGCTGACTATGATATTATCATTGGATAAAGTATCAAGCAATAACCATAAAACGATAAAAACATCATAAGACTAACTAAGCTCAAAATTTGTATGGCTTGCCCATGAGGCTATTCTACTATAGTTCAATCATGAAACATAGGCTACTTAAAATCCTCAACAAATTAGGCAAACAAAGAAAACACTTTCTTACCACCACTGATCTATGGGATAAGCCCTTTAATTGATATTTTCCCTTTGAATGAGGTCCTGAAACATCATTGAGTACAGTAAGATGGATGCTCTAGCGTCTTGACAGTTTAGTACTTTCCTAA
This sequence comes from Raddia guianensis, assembly GCA_036346415.1. NCBI lineage: Eukaryota > Viridiplantae > Streptophyta > Magnoliopsida > Poales > Poaceae > Raddia > Raddia guianensis. Next base: position 11,211,851 of record CM070534.1, on the reverse strand, counting down.
GTAGCTGAGATAGCATGCAAAATCTTATCCAGCACTGCTTACCGTTATTTTTCAAGGTGTCATTTTTTAGCTCAACCAAAGAGAGAGCACCCTTGAGCTTTTGTTTTGATTTGACTGCAAGATTCGTGGACTTTGATCTTCTAGATCCTTCACCGGATATACCATTAGATCCAGAAGTTATCTTTTTCGAAACATCCTGCTTATAGAAAAATCAGTAGATTAGAAAAATGGTAAAAGAAAACATTTGAAATGTTAGTGCAGCAGGTTCTTTTACTGTGGCAGCCAAGTCAACAAATATCATCTTGGCACAAGTGATTCATTATTCGTGTAAGAAATAATTGCTCATCATGGTGCATATTCAAGCAAAGTAATTTTCAGGACCAGTATAGCATGCACAAACCCACACTCATACATCCAATATCACTTGATATAAAAATTACTTAGCCTAATGCTGTTAATCCAGAGGTCCAATAAGGTCTTTAGTTATACTTACTCACAGTAAAGGCCAAACAACAAAAGAGGAAACATGGTGTATTTCTAGGCATACGATGTGATTCCACGGACATATGGAGAGCAGCTTAAGTTCACTTGTTAGTGACATCATCAAAGAACATTTTTAGAACGCCGACGCTAGGATGGAAACAGAGCCGCGGGCGTACAAAGAGCGTAGGCAGCAACACATCAGCAAGCGTGTGCCTCCATGAAAGCACGCTCACGCGAAGTGCATGAACGTCCTAATAATTTAAAGGAGAGTTCTTTTTCTTCCCCCGAAACCACATGGAAGCATCACCTCAAAATTGAGCACGCACACAAATTTACCACACAATGCTAAGCTCAACGCTTGCAAAATTGCAAACTATTTTACTGGTTCACACGAAAATAAAGAAGAGCACAGTCGTCAGCACAGTGGTACGGTACCTTGAGCAGCTTGTGCCGCATCCTCCCATCCAGATGCTTATGCAGCCCAAAACCCAACTCCTGAATGGTGAAACAGAGCACATAAATCAGAAGCCAAACCTCCTCCAAGCATGCAGCATCATCAGAAGAAGGAAACACTGAATATGAACTATATTTATAGCATACCAGATGTTGATAACTGAAGCTTTCATGTGCAGAGTGCAGACCACATGTCAAATAAGTAATTAATCTATTTCACAAAGACTAATTGTAACGATTGAAGATATTTCCAACTGTAACCAAATTACATCATTAGACTGTTCAACGCACCCAATCTAGCAGCCATTAACCATCTATTGCATCATGAAAGCTCCTGTCCTTTGTGATTTAGGAACAACAAAACCTATCCAAAACATCAGTTCAAGCAGGGAAATCACCTAGAAAGAAAACCAATTTTCTTAGCGCCATAAATGACTTCGTATTCAGGGTTAGCTCTCAAAAATCATCAGGAAACATTAACTGTACTATACTACTACACACCCAAATCCAGCGAAATACCACCACAAATCACCACGCCGAAGGAATGCGGCACAAATTTATGTGTCAAAACTAAAGCCAAATATGCAGGCCCCAGGCAGTTCACCTCGACCTCGTAGGTACCTAATCAGCTAATACCCCAAAATAAACAGCTCGAGCGCAAGCTGCGCTACCAAATTAAACCAAACCATATTTACATAGGCGCATCGAAAGGGGATGGATTTCTCACTTGTCGCAGATATCCTTGGGCGAGCAATTCTCCTCCATGGCCTTCGTCTCGGTGGCCGTCCCGTACTCGTTGGTGCCGCATATGTAGATCACGTTGTACCCTCGCAGCCGGCAGTACCGCGCAAACACGTCGGCGCTAAGCACGCCTGCAAAACCCCACCCGAACCGGAATCCATCAGGCAAGAACGACGGCGAACAGCGAGGGGTCCAAGGGGGGAGATTTCGGGGAGGCGCAGTAGATGGGATTCTCACAGCCGATGATGTTCCCCAGGTGCGGGGCATTGTTGACGTAGGGCAACGCGCTGGTGATGAGTATGTTACACCGCAATCAGACAGATCAAACCGAGGAAGAAGGAGGAGGAGTGGATCCGCGTAGTACTTCTCCATCTTGGGCGTGCTGAGGTACACCCCCATCTCCTCCTCCTCCCCCAATAGTCCGTCGCCCTGGAGCACGCCGGGGCGGAGCTGGCGGCACGCGCGCGCGCGCGCACACACACACACAGAGGTGCTTACCCGGTGGCGCTGGCGAGAGGGGGCGGCGGAGGAGCGGGCACTGGCGCGGCGGAGCATGCCGGGGCGGCGTTGGAGGCACACGGTGAGAGAGAGAGAGAGAGGGCGGCGGAGGGAGAGTGGATGAGGCGGCGCTACAGGTGGGGCGGCGGGGGCTGCGGGAGAGAGGGAGGGGGCGGCGGAGAGAGGGGGTGCGGCGGCGGGGGCAGCGGGTGAGGGAGGTTCGGTGGCGGCGGAGGGGGGGTGCGGCGGGGGCAGCGGGTGAGGGAGGTGATAGAGAGAGAGAGAGGGCGGCGGTGGATGAGGCGGCGGGTGCGGCGGGAGAGAGGGAGGGGGCGGCAGAGAGAGGGGGTGCAGTGGGGAGAGAGAGGGAGGGGGCGGCGGAGAGAGGGGGTGCGGCGGCGGGGGCAGCGGGTGAGGCGCGAGGTGCGGTGCAGGGAGGGAGGGAGAGAGGGGGGACGATGGAAGGGATGGTTTTGCGCGGTTCGTTGAGGACGGGGACGCAATCCGCAATCACCAGACGAATGGGCAGCGAGTAGATCGGCATCGGACGGTGCAAATCAAGTTGCCACATGAGAGATGAACGGTCCAGATTAAAAGTTCGAACAACCACCACGTCCTTTAGATGCTTTATAATAGTAGAGATTAACACTTCATACTATATCCAACTTGCACGAAATAAATTTTACAATTCATGTAAAATCCTACAGAACCCATTTTTCATACTTTCAATTTTTTTAAATTTTTTTGAATTTTGAATTTCAAATTTACACTTGAATTTGTATTTTAAATTTTGAATTTTTGAATTTTGAATTTTGAAAATTCAAAGGTTGAAAAATGGGTTCTTTAGGATTTTACATGAATTTTAAAATTTGTTTCGTGTAAATTGGATATGGTATGAAATATTTTACAAAAAGTTTTGAATTTTGAATTTACACGAAAATTGGAAGTTTAAATTTTCATACCATATCCAATTTACACGAAACAAATTTTAAAATTCATGTAAAATCCTAAAGAACCCATTTTTCAACCTTTGAATTTTTGAAATTCAAAATTCAAAATTTAAAATACAAATTCAAGTGTAAATTCAAAATTCAAAATTTAAAAAAATTAAAAAAAATTGAAAGTTTGAAAAATGGGTTCTTTATGATTTTACATGAATTTTAAAATTTATTTCGTGTAAGTTGGATATGGTATGAAGTGTTAATAGATATAAGAAGTTCAAAATCTTGCAAGTTACTGTAGCTCCGAGCCTGTCGCTCCTTGGTTTAACGATCGGTGGCCTGTCGCTCGTTGAACGATCGATAGGTGTGCCATCTCTCCTGCGACCTCCTCTTAGGGACCTGTCGCGCGCCGAAAGTGCGATCGGGACCCTGTCGCGAATTCAAAGTGCCACCGGGGCCTATTTTTGGTCTAAATTTCAATCCGCCATATAATTTTGTATAAACGAATAAAAATAAATATAAAAAAAATAAATTTTCTCTTGCATGCATGCATACACTGCACACCGCAGTGCACTTCTTTTTCTTCCTTTTCCTGCACACACATATTTATGTATTTCCAAATCTCACCAAAAATCATTAGTCCAACAAATCATCAATTATTATTTTAAATTGGAAAATCATCTCATCACAAAATATTTAAAATATTCACTCAACAGGGACCCCTGCATAACCTCAAGGCCATGTTCATGATAGCGGACCAGGAGGCCGAAGCCGAGTAGGCCAACGCAAATCATCGCGGTGGCAATGACGGAGGCCTCAAGAAGAAGCCTAATGATGGGCAGGGCAAACCCAAAGACAAGAAGCCAAAAGGGGACGAGATGGTCGTCAACATGGAGCGCAACCGACCTAAGCCCCCATCGACAACGACTACAAAAAAGTGATGAATTCGGTATGTCCCTTCCATCCTCGAGGAAAGCACTCTGCCAAAGACTGCCTTATCCTGTAGAAGTTCATCGAGAATTCGAACCAGTCGGCTAAGGGCGGTCAAGGCAAGAAACTCGATGGAGATTACCAGGACGCTGAGCGCGATATCAGCTACATATTCGGGGGCGCCGATGCGTATGAGTCCAAGCGGAAGCAAAAGATTACCACTCGGAAGATCAACGCCATCATGCCCATGACGCCTAAGTACTTGCGCTGCTCCGAGGTGCCCATCACCTTCGACCGATCGGACCACCCGGATCGGATCGCCTTCCTCGGGAGGTATCCTCTGGTGCTAGATCTGGTCTTGCGAGGAAGCAAACTAAAAAGGGTTCTGGTCGATGGCGGGAGTGGGATTAATGTCCTTTTCGTTAAGACCTAGACCAGATGAATATTCCACTTTCTGAGCTACGGCAGGGATCATCTCCTTTCCACGGGGTAATCCCCAGGACGTCCGCGATACCACTCGGACAGATCTCTTTGCCCGTCACGTTCGAGACTAAGGATAACTATCGGACCGAGAGTCTGAGTTTCGAAGTGGCTGATTTCGAGACGGCATACCATGCCATCTTAGAAAGGCCGGGGATTGCCAAATTCATGGCTGTTCCCAACTACACTTATCTCGTCTTAAAGATGCCAGGTCCCAATGGTGTAATCACCCTCCCTGGTGACGTTAAATGATCCTCGCTGCGTGATGTTGAAAGTCGTGAGATGGCGCAGTAATCGGACTCATCTGCTGAGATGGAGAAGATCCGGCTAGAGGTCACATCCCTTCAGGATGAAGGGGACGTCCTTGCCAAGAAACAGGCCAAAACTTCCGTCCAAGTAGCCGAAGAAACCAAGAAGATCCTGTTAGACCCGTCTGATCCAGTCAAGACAGTCGTGATTGGGACAGGGCTCAATAGCAAATAGGAAGACGCGCTCGTCACTTTCCTCTGGGCGAACCAGGACGTGTTCGCTTGGAAGTCTTCGGACATGCCTGGTGTTCCAAGGGAGGTGATCGAGCACTCTCTCCACGTCGACGAAAAGGTGAAGCTAGTCAAGCAACGCCTACGAAGATTTGCCTTGGATCGGAAGGACGCCATATGGAGCGAGATTACCAAATTGTTGGCCGCTCGGTTCGTCAAAGAGGTGTATCACCCCGAGTGGCTTGCCAATCCGGTCCTGGTGCAGAAGAAAAACAAGACATGGCGGATGTGTGTCAATTACACAGACCTCAACAAAGCGTGTCCTAAGGATCCTTTTGAGCCCCCCTGCATCGATCAAGTGGTGGATTTCGCCACAGGATGCGAGCTCTTGAATTTTCTGGACGCCTACTCAGGCTATCATCAGATCAGTCTGAAGGAGTAGGATTGCATCAAGACGTCGTTTATTACGCCTTTTGGTGCTTTCTGCTATATCACAATGCCATTCGGGTTGAAAAACGCTGGTGCAACTTATCAGTGCACCATACAGCAGTGTTTTCACACTCAGCTCAGACGCAATGTGGAAGCATACGTCGACGACGTCGTCATAAAGACAAAATCCAGATGGGATCTCAGAACAGATCTGACCGAGACATTCGAGAGCTTAAGGACATATCGGATGAAACTAAATCCCGAGAAGTGCGTTTTTTGGGTCCCTTCTGGTAAACTACTCGGATTCATCATCTCCAACCGGGTGATCGAAGCTAATCTAGAGAAGGTCAACGCCATCATCAAGATGAAGCCCCCGACTAATCAGAAGGATGTGTAGAAGCTCACTGGATGCATCGTGGCACTCAGCCGATTCGTTTCCCGACTCGGGGAGTGAGGCATGTCTTTCTTTAGGCTCTTGCGCCGACAAGACGATTTTCAGTGGACAGCGGAAGCACATGAAGCCTTTGAAGATCTAAAGAGGTTCCTTACTACGCCTCCGGTGTTGGTCCCTCCCATGCCTCAGGAGCCCCTCTTACTCTACATCGGCGCAACTACTCACGTCATCAGCAGCGCTTTGGTGGTTGAGCGAGATGAGGAGGGCTCTCTCTAGAAGGTACAACGTCCGGTCTACTTCATAAGCGAGGTATTGGGCGAATCTAAAACAAGGTACCCACAAGTTCAAAAGCTTACGTATGCTGTGTTACTCACATCGCGGAAGCTCAAACATTATTTTCAAGAGCATGAAATTTCGGTGGTCACTTCTTTTCCGCTTGGAGACATACTTCATGATCGAAAAACCACTGGAAGGATTGCCAAGTGGGCAGTTGAGCTTGAAGCCTTTGAAATAAAGTTCAAGTCTCGATTAGCCATCAAATCTCAAGCACTAGCCGATTTCGTCACGGAGTGGACAGAGGCCCAAACCCCAGCAACAAAGGAGAATCTCGAGTACTGGACGATGTACTTTGATGGTTCCCTCATGCTCAGCCGCGCGGGGCTGGAAGTTTGTTCATATCGCCGACTGGAAAGAAGCTACGCTATGTCCTCCAGATATTGTTTCCCGTCAGCAATAACGCCGCCGAGTACGAGGCACACATCCACGGGCTACGCGTCACCATATCGCTTGGCGTCAGGCGGTTAATGGTACGCGGGGATTCCCAACTCGTGGTCAACCAAGTTCAAAAGGAGTGGTCTTGTATTAGCGACAGTATGGCGGCTTACTGTCAGGAGGTATGAAAGTTAGAGGACAAGTTCGACGGACTGGAGCTCACGCACGTGCTCCGTCGCGACAACAAAGCAGCTGACGAGCTAGCGCGGATGGGATCCACTCGGGCTCAGGTCCCGAGTGGTGTTTTCGTCCAGGAGCTACGCGCACCGTCTATCAAGCTACCACCTGCACCGAGGGAAGATCAAGAGAAGCTGCCAGAACCCGATGCAGAGGTACTATCAATTACTCTCGGGTGGACTCAGCCTTACTTAGATTATCTTCTTTGTGATGAGATGCCTGAGGATCGAAGCCTCGCCGAGTGCATTACACGCCGAAGCAAGAGTTACAAGATAGTCGGAGACGAGCTTTTCAGAAAGAGCAGTTCCGAAGTACTAAGGCGTTGCATATCAGAGCAAGAAGGCCGAGATCTGCTCAACGATATCCACTCGGGGGAATGCGGGCACCACGCCGCAGCCAGCACCTTGGTGGGCAAAGCCTATCGGCAACACTACTACAAGACTGACATATAGCAACATATCCATATGTTGTTATATGTACGTATATGTGTTGCAGTCATTTCTAGTATCACATAATATAGGTGATGTTATAGGTGGTGTTGCTGAACTCTACACTGCAACACAAACCATATGATGTTGTATATGTGTATATGTGTTGCAAAGCAGCAACACAAATTAAACATCACATGTATGCAGAGCATGGGGAACGTCTCTCAACATCACATATATAACCTATTGCAACACAACTAAATGTCAATTCAAATTATTATTTTCTATTTCTTTGTTGGATATATTTGACTTAAATATAAATATAATTTTCATTCGATAATATAATAAAATCAAATATGAACAATAATCCAAAAGAAAATATTTCATTGCATTTAGAATAAGTTATTGTACAATATTGCCCATACATACACTAAACTGCACAAAAAGTGCACAAGCTTATAACTACAAGCTAAAAACACACATCAATATCGACATATACAAAGCTTCCCAACATGGGAACATAGGGACCTAAGAACACTTCAATGTATTGGCCAATATGTAATGAAATTAGCCGAGTCTCCGTGCCCATGGCGCATCACATCGTATATTTCTTCAATACCATATTTCCCTCTGCCAAAATACAACAACGATGTTATAAATGGGGAATTTGTAAAAAAAAATAGTAGTGACTAGTAGCGACGCCTACTTTAATGCCTAATTTTTTTACCTGATGAGTCATCCTAAAAATACTTGATTTCTTTCATGTTAAAATAGTTAATTTTTTTCAAAATTGTTTGCTTGGATAATTGGAAATATCGTACATGTGTTGATTTTTGGCGTTATCAGCCTCTTCCTTATTCAAATTTTAATCACTAAAGTTTGCCTTGGTCAATGTTGTTCAGATATATTAGTGTTGTCATATTAGCAATATGTACATTAAGTGTTGTTGGCTTATGTTTAAGACTATGTTTTTGCACATAAGTGTCGGCAACACATAATATGTGATGCTGTATAGTCTCCCTTCAACACAACTTTTATGTGATGTAGGCGTGTGTTGGAGTAAATAGCCATCGTGTGTTTTCCAGCAACACAACCCATATATGATGCAAAGGGTGTGTTGCTATAGGCAAGTATTCTTCTGGCCAGCCGCGGTCACTGATGCAGAAGACATAGTACGCAGATGTGACGGGTGTCAGTTCTTTGCACGGCAAATTCACATGCCGGCCTAGGATCTACAAACAATTCCAATCTCTTGGCCCTTTGCCGTCTGGAATCTGGACATGGTGAGCCCTCTCAAGCGAGCGCAAGGCGGATTCACTCATCTTTTCGACGCCATCGACAAGTTTACCAAGTGGATCGAAGCTAAGCCGGTTGCAGTTATCACGGCAGCCAAAGCAGGCGAGTTCTTCTGGGACATCGTTGTGCGTTTTGGTGTACCCAATCGCATCATCACCGACAACAGCGTTCAGTTCAAGAGCAACGAATTTCAAGATTGGGGCGAGGAGCTGGGCATCAAGATCTGCTATGCCTCGGTGGCCCACCCAAGGAGCAACGGGCTGGTTGAGCGTGCCAACGGATTGGTGCTACAAGGGCTTAAAGACTGAATCTTCGATCGCCTAAAGCCATACGCAATGCGCTGGGTCAAGGAGTTGCCTTCGGTGCTCTAGGGGCTCAGAACGACCCTAAGCCGAGCAACTTGGCAGACACCATTTTTTCTAGTTTATGGCTCGGAGGCGGTCCTTCCGACTGAATTGAAGTTCCGGTCCCCTCGGGTCGCCGGTTTCGACGAAAACCAGTCGGATGAAACAAGACGTGAAGATCTCGATCGGCTCGAGGAAGCTAGGAAAGCAGCAATGATCCAATCGGCAAAGTAACAACAGGGCTTGCGTCGCTACCATCAGCGTAACGTACGGGGCTGTGCGTTCTCCAAGGGAGATCTGGTCCTCCGAAGGAATCAGAAGCACGAGCATAAACTGTCCCCACTCTGGGAAGGCCCCTATGTGATCGCTGAAGTGACCCGCCCGGGGCTTACCGGCTACATCGCGAAGATGGATCTGAAGTGCCAAATACCTGGAACATCGAGCAGCTACGTCGTTTTTACTCTTAAAGTTTTGTATTCAAGCAGCATGTAATTAGTTCCCTTCTTTTGACTTGCTACTCGGCCGTAAACGACCAAGCAGTAAGTCGGGGGCTACACTAAATAGTGTGCGGAGTCAACCGCACCCTATCTTATCAATAAAAGTTATTTTCTCTTTACATGTGTTTATCAAATTCGAGTGTTATGAAAATTCTTGAGTAATGGCGCTTCTATATCCCAATGACAACGTTTAGCTACTCCGTAGTTGCATGGGGAGAAAGCCAAGTGCTAATTCCTGACACTCGGGGGCTGGACCAGTCGGCGGATGCGTTTCATGAAAAAGGATAAAGCATACTATTCGGATAAACCGGATCACCGGTATTGAAGATCGACCAAGTGTTTCCATTACAGTTACATCTATAAGTCCAAGTTTTCAACTATATGAACAGCAGTCGGATGGACTTCTTGCAGTAATGCGTAGGCCTTCTCCTCCGTGCAAGCAAATCCCTCCTTCACGGCTTCGCAGTCTAGACGGGGGAAGTTTGACTTCGCAATCGCGAGGCCTTGGATGGTACACATTATTGCTGCCTCCCGTGCAAAGACCCTGATCCGCTCAGGAAGGGCGTTGAGACGGGTCACCAGGAGGTTGGAATCAGTCGGCAGCTCTTCTTCTGGGTAGAGGCATTGGAGCGTTGGGACTATTCCCACCAAAGCTTGGCGGCGAAGCTCGTGGGAGGTTTTCACTTCATCGTCAAGAAGCTGGATTTGCGCCTTGGTCTTCTGCCGGTGTTCTACATAATCAATCAGGTGTGACGTATCAGTCGGACTTCAGTGAGGTTGAGCTAGGGAGAGCCAGTGGGGGAAAGTTACCTTCCAGCTCTTTAGCTGATTTCGCGACTTGAGTGTTGGCTTGGAAGACTTCTTCCTCCAAGGCCTTCTGCCTTTCCTCTAGGGCCTTCTGTCACGCCTCCAGTGCTATATTCGAAGGCAAGTCTCAAGGATTATCATCCAAGGAGCATTGTTTTGATGAAGGTTTAGGACTATTCGGGATTTATACCTCGGATGGTGTTAGACTCTTCCACGTGGCGGAACCGGAGTTCAGTAACTTCTTGTTGGAGCTCTGTTATCCGGTCGCGATATTGCGGCTTGAAGACGTACAGCGCGTTGTCGTATTAGTCGCGCATCTTCAGCTCGCCCAGTGTTTTCTCCATGCATACCGACTTCTACCTTGACCTCTCTTTCATGCATTGCATGGAGACGAGAGCGAGATTAGCGGGACTCTCTTATGCAAAGCCAGGATTCAGGGCATGGAAAGGTTTTACCTTATACATCACGGCTTGAGCCGCTGCCATATTGTCTAGCACTTCCCACTCTTCGGCCTCCTACCCGTCGTCGGCCTCGCAGCCCTCCATCTCCTTCCTCCATTTCAGTCGGAGAGGTGGAGCGCGAGCTTTGGTGGAGGGGCGAGGAATCTCCTCGATTTCTAGTTCTGTGCTCCCTGGGGCAGGAGCTGGGATTTTTCCCTTTGCTGGCGAAGGTCGGCGAGTGGCGGATGATGGGCTGGAGTCCTGGCGAGGTGCGGCATGCTGAGCCGAGTCCTTGGCAGGTTGGGGCTCAGCTTGGTAATCAGACTTTGAAGGCGCCGAGGCTGGCATCTCTTTGCCATGCGAGCTTGGCGGTTCGTCATTATCTTCGACGGGTTTTCTGAAAGGCGTTTAAAGATTATTCAAGATACAAATTCCTTGCAAATCATGAAGGGAAATAGTGTGAGGAAGTACCTCTATGAAGACACAAAAGACTTAAACCCAAATCGGACACCCGAATCACTCAGGCCCGAGCTGGGAGGCTTCTCTGCCCTCGACGCGGTCGCTGGGTCGGCGGACTGGGGAGATGGAGGACGTTGTCATCATCATCATCCTCATCCGAGTCCCCTGAAGCGACCCCCCTTGCCTTTCTTGGTCGGAGGAGCACTAGTCGAGCCCTCAGCAGGACGCTTGCGCGGTGCCTCCTTGTGGTGCGAAGCTTCTGGGACCGGATGGGTGGAGAAGAAGGCTTCACGTCCCTGCGGCATGTCAGATTATATTAGTTCCAGCTCTATCCTAAGAGAGCGCGGTCGAGTTGAGAAGGATCTTCTCCTTACCGCTGGTGGCAAATACGTCAAGTGGTACGTAGCCGGGCACTCTACGTGAACTATTTTCGAGCCTGGAGCGAAGAGCTCGGCCACTCGGCTGATGATTTCCTTCTGCGAAAGGTTCTCACTGGATTTCCGAGTGGTGTCTTGGGCCCCCGAGTACTCAAAGGCGAGATGCACCCTCTCCTTTATGGGCTAGATACGACGGTGGGTGTAGTTCCAAACTATCCCAATGCCGGTCAACCCAGCGGACTTTGCTCTGTGGAGAAGAACAAGAAGTTCCTTTACTTGGCCTCCTTCGTCATCGGCGAGAAGAGAGGACCAAGAGGGATGGACTGTGGGGCACTCGCCGGAGAAGGAAGGGAGGGCCGGAGGAGAGTTGGCACAGTGGAACCATTCCGAGTGCCAGCCCTTATTGGAGGTTCTCAAAGGAAGATCGAAATAATATTTTCGGGCCCCTTCCCGCAATTGAAATCTCGCGCCACCGGCGACCTTGGGAGAGTCCTTGTTGGAAAAGGGCTTGAGAAGGTAAAGATATCTGAAAAGGTCAAAATGAGGAGCGATCTCCAAATAGGCCTCACAGATGTGAATGAAAATCGCAATTTGGAAGATGGAATTGGGGTTCAAGTGAGAAACTTCAATCCCAAAGAAATGTAATAATCCCCGGAAGAAAGGAGAGCAAGGAAGGCCGAAGCCGCGGAGAAAGAAGGATTCGAAAACCACTACCTCGTCGGAGCGAGGAGTGGGGCAGGATTCGCCGGCGGCGGCGCGACAAGACACCAACCCTTCGGAGGGGAGCACGCCGATGGAGACCAGCTTCTGTATCCTCCGTTCGGTAGTGATGGACTTCATCCACTCCTTCCCGCTCTTGGCAGCCTTAGAGGCGGCGAGAGATGGTGGAGCCATTGTGATCGGAGATGGGTAGCGGCGGAGGCAACGACGGAGAAGAACCCTAAACCCTAGCGGCGGAGTTCGCTGGGAGAAACTAACAGACTAGCGCGAAAAGTGAGCGAGGTGAACTAATATCGTTCCCCTGTTCATAACTTATAGCGACTGGTAGCGTTTCGCATTCTAGGTTTGGCCTTGGTCTAGCGCTGGATGCAGCCTTTCTGAGGAGGGCTTGGCTAATCACTCGGCTGGCCGAGTGGTTCCTTCCGAGAGGTCCGCGTTAAGCGCCGAGTGCCGGTCTAGGAGCGGGCGGTCCTAACTACTCGGATAAAGCGATGTTGCGGATTCGAGATCAGATCAAGAAGAAGCAATATTATAAATTCGAGACGAAGAAGAAAGACATTTGATTCTCCGAAAGATATTCATTAAAAGACACTTAGGCCTAATTACATTTCTCCGTGGCGCAGCACATCGAGCTAAGGCTCGTCGCTGGCTCGCGGAGGAGCAAAAGAAGAAGCCCCCCCGATGGAAGGACTTCGGTATCCCCCGTCGGCGAGGAGGGCTGCGACCAATGCGTCCTTGAGGGGAAGCGAACCTTGTGGAGTTGTGGGAATCCGCGGATCAGAACCCTAATGGATTCTTCCGCGTGGATCTCCGCCTTCATTAGGGCGAAACCCCGCCAGAGCTCATCCTCGAAGGCTTTGGCGGCGGTTTTGGCGGCGGCTTCCGCCTCGTCCTTCGCACGGGCCTCGGAAACCCACATCTCTATCAGCTCGAGGATGTTCGCCATTGCTCTCAAAAAAGAAGAGGGTGGAGATTTCTGGGTGTCGCCGAGATGATGAAGACTAGAAAACTCGAAAGCTGGTGGTGAAGTAGTACTCTGCCCCTGGGATTTCTTTTATACACAGAGGAAGTTCAAAGGGCGCGCCTTGTAATCCGTTTCAAACATAGTAAAACCATCATAGCGATGGGACGGAAGTGGATACGAATACGGTTTTCGATGGAAACGCGTGTCGCTCCGGCTGTGTGAGAAAAAGGCTCGAAAACGCTTCACCTTTCCCTAATTAGGCTTGGGCTAAAATTGTAAAGGGCAATCCCCTTAACAGGCTTTTTTAACACGCCGCTAACGGTGGCAATGTGTTAAAATCTAGCCTAATTCGGCCTCGGTACATCCTGGAGGGCATATGATCGGAAGCGCCAAAATTAAAAGTATTTCGTGGCATACCCCATGCTGAGTCACTAGCCAACTTTGCATGCTCGAGGTTGGGTGTTGGTGAAATTTTGGTCTAATTTCTTGAGGTATGCCTTTTATAAGGTCGCCAGTTGTACACGGCTACCCAGGTACAAATACCTCTCGGCCAAATTGCATCCAATCGGTACGCCCCTAGGGGCCTATGCTGATCCCTTCTATGGTTGGGACAGGTACCACTCGGCTGAAAGGCGCGCCCCATGCTGAGCCGAGTGCTGGTTCTTACAAGATAAGGCCGAGCGCCTGATGCTGATATCCTTTACAACGCTAAAATTACGGCATGCTGCAAGACAGAAGTCGTAATGGCGTGGCTTAAGGCACGCCCCATGATGGGCCATTTGCTGCTTTTGCATTGCAAGAGTGGGTGTCAAGTAGCCGAATCCATCTGTTGAGGCGATGTGCCCAATGGGCCGAGTAAGCTGAAGTTTGGTATTGCCTATCCGGGGGTTGTTTCAACACAAAAACTTAAGATTTCTTCAGTTCTTTACAATCTCTTTTCAGATTACAGGAGATATTGGCAAAGCCAGTCGACCGGACATCTGACTTGATCGTAAAGCACTCGGGGGCTACTGTGGACAACATGGGCCCCGGGTATCCTTTAGAAGGCCCATAAGGGAGCAGATAGGGGGTGATACAAGTCGGCCGATCAAGGATAGAGACCACTCGGGTTACACGCGCCTTGAGCTTCATGAAAGTTCCTGAGGATATAATCTATCGCCATATAATTAGCAGATCAACACATGCATGACATGTAACATCATAACAAAATTAGCTAGCGTATGCCGCGTGCTATCCTGTAACTCTATCTCTCCTTACACTATATAAAGGGAGGGGGTAGAGACCATCGGCACGAATCATCATAGACGACATATAGTATCATCTTGCATCCCGCATCTTGATCTACCATATAATCCCAGAACACAGGAAGTAGGGTGTGTTGACATAAAAACGAGTGTTTCTGTGAACACACGTGCCGAAGCGTCAACTCTAGGGTTGCGTCGCAACAAGAAAACCAAGCGTGCCAGTCAATTTGACCTGTGAATTGACAAGGAGAAAATCGTCAGTAATATCACCCTAATCGGCTGTTGAAATAGCCAGATCAGGTTTCTCGTAATCGGCTTTATAATATCCGATTCATTTAAATCTATCGACTTAATGCCCGATAGAGCAAATAGTATAAATAAATATTCAATTTAAATCCAAGATTCTCTTTTGGTATTTTTACATGATATTAGCAATAAATCTTCATATCGATGTATTAGATTAAATCGAGAAATGATTAGAATAGATCGGTCAAGCCAAGGCGATATTCAATCTAAGGCTAGATATAAACCAATAAACCGATTCAAAGATTTAAAGACTAATAAGGTAGATGTAATACCAATCGGCAAACGATAATGATGCAAACTCCCAAACAAGGCATACACAAGATCGATTAGACGAGACAGTTGCATACATCGAATTCAGGAAGAGCACATGAAATATCCGATGATCGGCATTACAGGATAAACACATATTACAGATCGAATACATCGAGACAGTGCAATATGCGAAAACATATCAAAGATCGGTAAATCCCGAGACAGTCTGATATGCTGTGTATACATGAGATCGATATGATGCAGCCATGCATACGGGTTACAAGGAGAGAATCGATTATCCCATCGAGATAGCTCTACCTGCGGGTTGAAGCCTTTCGACGAGGTCGATCGGATTCGAGAAAGTGTTTCGTGTATTGAGTATTGATATCTTTTCTATCGAGACCTAAAGTCCTATTTATAGTGTTTACAAAGTCGATACCGATACGACCTAATTTACCGCAACATGCTTCTGATCTCATCGTATTTCTTCCGAAGTCTTACAATTATCGGTATTCTGCTTTTCTTCTTTGCCGATAAAGCCCATTTCCGATTTGGCCCAATAATTCCAACATATTCGGCCTTTTCTGAACATCCGATTTTCTGCCAAATTTGGGTGTCAACATATGCCCCTAAGTTTGGCAATGAGTATTTCATTAGCCGAACTTTCAAGTAAAAATCGGATTTACCACGCTAGAACATTTCACATTTTATCCTCAGAACTTCTCACTTCCTACCATTTGTAGAACACGTGTCACCCAAAGCAGACAATATGGGCGGCTCAGAACGTCAAAAGCGCGGTAAAACCCTAGTTTTTACCACAGCTATAAATAGTGCACCATTCGCCGTCACTCTCATGCTCTCCTACTAGCGCACGGCTCTCGCATCGGAATTTCCAGAGACCCCAGCAGTCAGCGCACAACCAACTCCTCCAACTCTCAATCGGCATCATGTCTCAGGTACTGATTCAATGCTCGGACTCTGAAGCTTTGTATTCTTTGGGGCCAGTAGGAGACCGAGACCCATCGGATTTCATATTCCATTCCGTAGGCAGACTCCCCTTATTTGCCGATAAGCTTAGTGTCAACAGCTGGAAATCGGCATTTAGGTCTTGGCCTAGCCCGATCAAAGGATATACGGACTGGCTCATTCGGGTTTATAGCCAGAAACAAGAGTAATGGGACGAACTAGGAATAACCGATGCCATCCTTCTTTCTTTATCTCCGCCACCAGCAGATGAACCATTTATGGCAGCATCGTCTTACTTTTGGTGTGACACTGCCAACACCTTTCTCTTCCCAACCGGACCCATTAGCCCTACACTTCTAGATGTAGCGATGCTAACCGGCCTAAATCCCGATGGTGAAATGCGATCGGCCTTCGATCTGACTGCCATGCTAAAACTGGTCCCCGAGAAGAACTTTGGCTGGCAACGATACATCAGTGCCCATCAGAAAACCGGCCATGTAGAAGATGAAGAACACATTGCTTTCTTGAACATGTGGTTGGATCGGTTCTTTTTCTGTGGTTAGTCACTTAGCCCAAGTAAAGTATACCAAGGAGTAGCTGAAGCATTGGCATCAGGCCAAAAACTAGCAATCGGCAAATACCTACTAGGAGCCGCCTACCGGATGATGCACGAAATCAGGGAAGGTCTCTGTTCCAAGAAAGCCGATTACTCAGTTGGTAATCTAGGTGGCCCCTTTTGGTTCATCGGAATGTTTTTGAAGCTCCAAATATACAACTCCCTTGGAGAACTGGACTTTAGCTTAGCATTTCCGAATGAAAAGGATTCCAATAACGATGGCGCCCTCAGAGATCGTATGGCGAGATGATCTCGATGAATCGCAATGTAAAACGCCTCAATTCATAATGACCTTTCTCATTCTATGGTTGCATTCTATACCATGTCGAATCGAGAATATGGCGCAGAGCGCTTTAACCCATAATCGATCGGATAGATATCCGATTCCATCATTTTTCCGATTTGCTGATACCCTAAAGGGCGAAGTTTTACTAGCTTACAGAGCATTCATTTCTCCAAGCATCTTCTTTGCTATTCAGAGCACGAGAACCCATATCAGGAAACCATCCTATGAATTCTACCATCCAAATTGTGGTTGCTCGGCGAGCTCAACCTTGGGCAGAAATTCTGAACTCTACATATTCCGCCAATGAATGCCGAGAAGACTTGAACTCTCAATCGGCTTATGGTATTACATCTGCTGCTCACCGACTTGAAATGCCATCGAAATTATTATGTGGGCCAACACTTCATCGCGCTCGATAATCGGTGGAAAACTATCGCTAAAAATATTTACACCACCAAAGGCGGGCTGCAACCTTGATCGAACCGATCACCGGCGAAAAAGAAATTTGCGCACCTAATCGGCCAAAGATCGCGGCATAGTCGAAGCCCCATCGAATCGGAACCGCGGTTCAAGTAATAGCGATTCGATAATTACGATGAAGATAAAGAAGAAAATTCTTGAAATCGGGACCTTCTTCATCGACTCGAGACGATGAAAGAACAAACTCCCAGAACCACGCATCGTCTTCTAGCAGCGAGGTTACTAACTTGCGTGTGTTTGCTAACTCACATTGTTCTTTTACCGATTACTGACCTCTTTCTTATTTCCCTTTCAGAGCGGTGACAAGCGCCCCAAGGCAAAGCTCATCGGAGAAGAAGCTGGCCGAATCCACTCGACGGCCAAGTCAGCATCGGCCTTCACCCAGGGCTCTTCCCAGCCAAAGAAACGAGGTACAATCGGCTTACACATATAATTCTGAAATATTCTATTACTTACTTTCTTTACTTAACAGGGAAACCCGAAGGCGAACCCGGCCTGAGGAAGAAGGTGGTCACCAAAAAACCAAGGCCCCCAAAGGTGCGTACTCCCGATAGTACGGAATCCGTATGTGACACAGTAAGCACTTGATTTTCTTCAAACTCTTGACCCTCGTCGGCTTTCTTACTTATCGGATTATGATTTTAGGACACTTCACCCATCTCCAAGAAGAAAGATGGCACTCCTGCTCCTCCTCCCGCGTCACAGACACCACCGGCCTTCAACCCCCAAGAGGTAATCGACATTCACACTTATCTCGTGAAATTCTTTCAATTGCCGATTTGTCGTAACTTCAAATTTTGTTCTCTTGAAGACATGTTCCACCTCGTAGCCCAAAGACGAGTAATCGTAGCCTCTACGCAGTTATTACCTATGATGAGGAAAAACCGATTTAACTGAATTTCGATCCTCGAGCATGGGTCGCTCGATGATGAACTGGACTTTCTTTCATCTCCAATCGAACTTCATCGCCGCCACCGCCATCATTGATTCACCAGCCCCAGAACCTACCAAGAAGAATCGGTTCTCTCCGGAGACCATCGCCAAGCTCAAGCAGATGTGGGAACTGTTTGGTGATGAATCGGCTTTCTGGCCAACCCTTCCGCCATACGGGAAATAGCCGATTCCATCACGCAGTCCTCCCTGAGCAGGTGGCCTCGGCCATCCAAAAAGTGCTGCCCCTCGCCAAAGAGAAAGCCGATTTCGATGTTGCATTGGATCGGCTCCACCAAAGGAAGCACTCAAAGATGCAGAGGTGAGTTGAAAGGGTGATACAAGACGCCAACGCCAAACGACACCTCCAACAAGCTGAAGCGAGGTGAATCGGCAAAACTTGCCGCCTCAAAGGCGCCTCAAAGGTTAAAACCTTGAACTGGAATTGAGAAAGCGAGAAAGCCGAGGAAGCCGCCGCTTAAGTTTTGAGGAAAGCAAATCAGCGACCAAGGAAGCGGTATGGGCGTCGTGAAAGCTTGCCCTAGCGCCTTGGACGCAAAGAAGAAAATACCGATTATACCCGGATCACCAAGAAGAATCGCAACCATCAATCGGATCCGGGATACAATGTCCAGTGCTGCCGCGGCTATTTATGAATTTTGCGAATGACTGGCCTGCGAGCCAAATTTTAAACTCTTAATGTGTGAATTGGTATTTACCGATTGTAAGACAATGCCCTACTCTGCCCTCGAGGCGAAAACGATTAAGGCCTTCGTGCCTTTGTAATAACAATTTTTTCTTTGCAATCGCTTTTTAATCTTATGTTTGTCTATAGGCGATTCTTTGGAATCGGCTTTTGCTCGACAGCAACGTGTTGAGTAAAGTTTGCATAGTAATTAGAACTGCAAGCGATTCAATGAGAATCGGCTTTCACTTAACAGCAACGCGTTGAGTAAAGTTATCACAAATGCGCCCAAGTGTGAAACGATTTTTTGAACTATAGGCGATCCACTGAATCGGCTTTTCTTAAGTCATAACTCAAGCTCCAACCCAAACGCTAGGATAATACCTCTTCAAATACTTGGCATTAATCGCTTTACCGAAAACTTCTCCTTCAAGTGTTTCCAAAATATACGCGTTTTCAGGAATAACCCAATTGATCTTAAACGGCTCCTCCCAGTTTGGCGACCATTTACCATATTTAGGGTCTCTAGAACCAATCGGTAAAAACGTCTTCCACACAAGTTCTCCCACTTCAAAAGCTTTCGGTACAACTTTCTTGTTATAATGCCTGGCAACTCTTTGCTTATCTCGCTCGATATGCTCTAGCGCTTTTAACCGAACTGCCACCATGTCATCCAGCTTATCTACCATTAAACTCTTGTAATCATCGGCTTTTATATTATTTTGCTCTTCAACTATCGTAGATCCGATGATTGCTTCAACCGGTAGAACAGCTGCTTGACCGTAAACCAGCTCAAATGGTGATACCTTCGTAGCTCCATGCTTAGCAATCCGATATGCTCATAGCGCATCCGCCAAAGTATTATGCCAACCCCACGGCCTTTCATCGATTTTCCGCTTGATCAGTTTTATAGCACTCTTATTTGAAAATTCTGCTTGGCCGTTAGCTTGAGCATAATATGGCGATGAATTTATTGTCGTGATTCCTAGGCTTCGAGCATAATCCTGAAATGCTTCTGACATAAATACCGATCCCTGATCTGTAGTGATCGTTTGTGGAATACCGAATCGGTAAATTATGTGTTCTTTGACGAAGTCAATCGCTTCGGTAGCCGTTACTTTCTTCAGCGGTACAGCTTCAACCCACTTAGTGAAATAGTCCGTTGCTACTAAAATATACCGATGCCCCTTGGACGAGGAAGGAAATATTTCCCCGATCATATCAATTCCCCATCCTCTAAAGGGCCACGGTTTAACAATCGGATGCAAGATAGACGCAGGCGCATGCTGAATATTCCCAAATTTCTGACAATCTTTGCAACCCTTGTAATATTTAAAACAATCTTCCACCATTGTTGGCCAGAAATACCCGACGCTCTTCAACATCCATCTCATCTTGTAGGCTGATTGATGAGTTCCACAAAGCCCTTCATGAATTTCTCCGATTGCAACTTTTGTCTCCTCTTCATTTAAGCACTTAAGCAATAATCCATCAAAACTCCGATAGTATAATTTGTCACTGATCAGAACGTACCTTTGGGCTCTTCTTTTAAGCTTCCTATCGGTTTTCCCTTGAGGATCTTTAAGATAACCAATAATCTCAGCCTCCCACCCAATCGGAACTGGACTTGCAATCGGCATAACTTCTAAGTCCATGGTCGGTAATTTATAACCTGATGCTTCCTGGGCTAAGTCATTGGCTTCACAATTCTGTTCCCTCGGAATATAACGAATTGTGAACATACTGAAATATTTAGCCAAATTAGAAGCTCTTCCCAAATAATCCCGAAGCAGGTCACTGTGACAATCATATTTACCGATCACCTGATATACCACCAATTGTGAGTCTCTGAATACTTCCATAGCGATAGCACCAGCTTGAATCAACCATTCTAATCCTTGGATTAATGCCTCGTATTCCACATGATTGTTGGTCAATCCAAAATCCACGGTAATACTGAATCGATAAGGAACACCGCCAGGAGAAACAATGAAAATACCGATTCCACATCCCTTCTCACACACAGATCCATCAAAGAACATTACCTAGGGCAACAGCATCGACAAATTAACATCCTGATTGTGCGTGATGAAATCGG
Source organism: Raddia guianensis (assembly GCA_036346415.1). Classification (NCBI taxonomy): domain Eukaryota; kingdom Viridiplantae; phylum Streptophyta; class Magnoliopsida; order Poales; family Poaceae; genus Raddia; species Raddia guianensis. The sequence continues at coordinate 11,190,880 of CM070534.1, read as the reverse complement.
CTAAAACACGCCCTTGACAAATTTCTTGGAGACTCATATGTCAAGTCAAACTCGATGAGAGTATATGCCCATTTCCCAAGACGTCCTTTGATAATTGGAGCATTTAGCATATACTTAATCACATCGGTTTGACAAACCACCTTGCATTCAGCAGCCAACAAATAATGCCTTAGTTTAGTGCAAGCAAAGTATAAGCACAGACAATACCTTTCCACCATCGAGTATCGGGTTTCTGGATCCAATAGCTTTCTGCTCAAAAAGAAAATCGCATGTTCCTTATCATCAATTTCTTGGACCAGAATTGCCCCTATTGTTTTATCCGATAGCGATAGATATAATATGAATGGTAAATTTTCTCTTGGAGCGACCAGAACAGGCGGATTCATCAAGTATTCCATAATGTTATCAAACGCTTTCTGCTGCTCCGGGCCCCACATAAACTTATCGGAATTTTTCAATTTGAGCAAAGGAGAAAACGGGATGATTCTTTCCGATAAATTTGAAATAAACCTCCTCAAGTAATTAATCTTACCGATAAGCTCTTGTAGACGAACCTTCGAATCAGGAGGCTTAGTATTGAGGATCGCCTTAACTCTATCGGGACGAACTTCAATTCCTCTCTGATGTACCATGAAAGTATGAAACCCAGGAATTTGCCGGCCGATACTCCAAAAGCACATTTCTTCGGATTCATTCTTATACCATATTTTCGAAACCGATCTAACACAGTCACAATATCAGCCAAGTGTTGCTCTTCCTCCTGAGATTTGATCACCACATCGTCAATATATATTTCAACCAATTTACCGATTAGATCGTGGCAGATTAAGTTCATCCCTCTTTGATAAGTAGCCCCAGCGCTGATCAGCCCAAAAGTCATGACAACCCACTCAAACAAGCCGATAGCTCCAGGACACCTAAACGCGGTCTTGTTGTCATCTTCTTCGGCCATAAAGATCTGATTGTAACCAGCATTGCCATCCAAAAAACTGATAATCCGATTGCCCGAGGCAGCATCGATCAGACGATCGGCAATCGGCATCGGATATTCATCTTTATACGTCGCTTTGTTCAAGTCCCGAAAATCGAAGCATACCCGAATTTTATCAGAATCCTTTTTACCAACTGGTACGATATTAGAAATCCAATCGGCATATTTGCATGACCGAATAAACTTTGCATCTAACAATCTCTGAATTTCAGCCTTCACTTGATCATAAATTTTCTAATTGATTCTTCTTGGTGATTGCTTCACTGGCCGAAACCCAGGCTTCATTTTGATCTTATGCTCAACTATGGATCGGTCTAGACCAGGCATTTCATGATATTCCCAAGCGAAGCAATCAACCCGATCCTTGAGTATCTGGATAAGCCGATCCTTATATTCCCACGGCAACTTTTTACTGATGTAAGTGGGCCTTTCTTTACCATCGGTTCCAATATCGACCCTTTCAAGTTCATCAGCCGATATAAAACCCTGGCCCATCTTATACTCAATGCCTTCTAGAGCCGCGGTTCCCATAAAAAACCCTCACATCCTTCAGTTACCGATTGTCCTTCCAGAGTCCTCGGTTTGAACCCCAATTTACTAACACTGAGGAAATCACAATCTTCTAAGGGTTTTCCCGATAGTGCCTCTAGGTTACGATGTATATCGGCACAATCGGTTTCAGCGGTCAGAGATTCTCCTCTCACCACTTCTATTTGATCGCCAATCCACTGAATTAGAATTTGATGTAATGTTGATGGAATGCAGCAATTGGCGTGTATCCAATCCCTTCCCAATAGCACGTTGTAACTCCCTTTTCCTTCAATTACAAAGAAAGCTGTTGGGATTGTCTTGCTCCCTATAGTGAGCTCCACCACTAGAACCCCCTTGGCTTCAGTCGGATTTTCGTTGAAATCGCTTAAAACCATGTTAGTCTTAACCAAGTCTTCCGTAGATTTTCCGATTTTACGGCACACAGAATATGGCATCAGATTTACAGTAGCTCCACTGTCTACCATCATTCTGAAAATCAGCTTTCCATTCATATATCCCATGATGAATAATGGCTTCAAATGTAATCGGGAATTCTCTGGTTTTTTAAATACAGCATCTTCAGCTCCTACCACTAACTCTGCAGCGGCCTCTTCGTAATTGCACATGAACTCCCGAGGCAGGACGCAAACCATGTTAGTAGCAATTGAAACTTCATCGGAATCCTTCTCAATGATAACGGCCGATCTCAACTTGGGCCTCCATTCCTGCTTGCCCCTAGGTGGCTTTATCGGCTTTACCTGCTCCAGTAGAGCGTCCCTAAATTTCTCGGCTTCCGCTTCTTTAGCTTCCGCATGTCTCATCCGCTGCAGGCGCCGTTTCTGAGATTTTGTGATTCCGCTCGTGCACCACTGTGGCAACGGCACCTTAGGAGGCCGATGCACATCGGTATTTTTCTTCATTGGAATATCCTCGGACCTTTCACTAGGAAACACCAGCCGATTTTTTACCGATGTTCTTTTGGGAGGAACGAACACGTGGTTCATCGGACAATCCTCCAAATTAGGCAAAGACATCATTTCTTCCCAGCAGTATCGGAAAAAAGGACAATCCTAGTGTTCCATCTCCCAACCTTGATCATTTGGATCCCTTTGAACAGTATCTGGAGTACCTGATTCAACACTCCTACGAGGCGTTTCCTTAGCCATCCTGTCGTATTTTTTCATCAACTGATCGAAGGTTGGCTTCGGCCTCGATTTTGAAATCGGATTATGATTATGGCCACGCTTCACTTCGCGCCACTCACCAATTCTTCCACCACGTCGGCCTGACGATCGGAGATTTAGTTCGGGCCTCTCTTCCACTACGATCATTTTATCACCAACCAGCACTTTGAACCGATTGGAACTTTCGGGATCATCGGCCTTTCTCTTTCCATCTACCATGCCGACAAAACCGACTGGGAATGGCTCTGTATCGATCTGCGAATTTTTACCTTGATATCGCAGTTGCCCATTCTCAATCGCCTTCTGCACCACTTGCTTAAACACATTGCATTCATTGGTGGCGTGTGAATAAGTGTTGTGCCACTTGCAATATTTGCGCTTTTTTAGCTCTTCAAGTGGGGGAATAACATGCCCTTGCTTAAGCCGAATCTGTTTTTCTTGTAACAAATGATCGAAAATCCGGTCACACTTAGACGTATCAAAGGAATATTTACCTTTCTCAGGTCCTTTCGTCTTGATCCATCCAAGCTCGAATTCCTTTTTATTGTTCACCCATTCAGCTACATAAGCTCCAACCTCTTCAGCGTCGGAATCATCGGAATCTTCAACCTCATCTGTTTCAACAACATTGACAGCCTTATCTTTACCTTTGTTATTGCTGTTATTCCGATATTCTTTCTGGCCTGGGTAAGAGTTATCAGAGAATCGGCTTTCATACAGCGCTATTTTGTGAGCCAGATGTGAGATATCAGCAAACTCCTGATTGCCCACCTTCTTCTGATTAACGGGTAATAATCCCTTGAAAGCCAATTCCGCCAACTCATTGTCGGGCAATGAAAGGCTATAGCATCGGTTTCTTACCTCCCTGAACCGATGCAAGTAATCATTTACCGATTCTCCAAATTTCTGTTTTATCATCATAATATCGGTGATTCTTGCTTCGTTTTCCCCAGAATAGAAATATTCATGAAACTTTTTCTCCAAATCTGGCCATGATGTGACGGTGTTCGGAGGGAGGGATGTGAACCAGTTAAAAGCTAATCCCGATAACGATAGTGGGCATAATCGGCACTTAAGAGTATCCTTTGATGCAGCTTCTCCGCACAACGCAAGGAATCTAACTATATGCTCACGCGTAGAGGTGTGATCACTTCCGCTGAATTTGGCGTTTGCAAAATCAGGAACACGATACTTGTGTGGATACTCCGTTTCATTGAAAACCGATGGATACGACATGGTATAATGGGGGGCTATTTTTGGCATTTTGAACCCGCATTGCTTCATCATACTGTAAACTAAATTCCTGGTCATCTCTTCCAGATTTTCACTCATCCCTGGATTGATCGGCTGATACACTGGCTCTGGGGTCGGGATTATAGCCTGATTACCTGATATCATCTGAATCGGAGTTGGATTAATAGTCAATGGAGGATTTGATTGGGAAGCTCCAGTATGTGACGTTCCTCCTTGAGTGTAGGCTGGGTATTGGTTCCCAAAATTCATCCCTTGCGGGGCATTCCGATTCACCTGAGGAGCCTGCCCAGTTATGATGTTATGTAGTGTAGCACTGGTGCCCTCTTGGACGATTCTTCCCAATACCGATGACTGATCCAGCATCGATCGGTAGACCGAATTATTGATTTGATCTCTTATCACTTCAGAATAATCTCCGGTCAGCAGCGGTTCTCCGATGGAGGTCTTAGTAATCTGGCCCCTACGGGTTTTCCGATAGCCAGTCAGCATTCTTTTTTTATTCTCCTCGTGGATTTCCGCAAGCCTATCTTCGATTTCCTTTTTCTGATCCGGGCTCAATTCGTCAAACGTTACTGCCTCAGCAGCGTGCTTGAGCGCATCCAAAGCCGCTTCGGCATTGGTGCGCGTCATCGCATCGATCTTGAGTGTTGGGGTCCCACCGGGCGTGCCAAAAAGTATGTTGACACAAAAACGAGTGTTTCTGTGAACACACGTGCCGAAGCGTCAACTCTAGGGTTGCGTCGCAACAAGAAAACCAAGCGTGCCAGTCAATTTGACCTGTGAATTGACAAGGAGAAAATCGTCAGTAATATCGCCCTAATCGGCTGTTGAAATAGCCAGATCAGGTTTCTCGTAATCGGCTTTATAATATCCGATTACGAAATCTATCGGCTTAATGCCTGATAGAGCAAATAGTATGAATAAATATTCAATTTAAATCTAGTATCTCTTTTTGGTATTTTTACATGATATTAGCAATAAATCTTCATATCAGTGCATTAGATTAAATCGAGAAACAGATTAGAATAGATCGGTCAAGCCAAGACAGTATTCGAATCTAAGGCTAAATATAAACCAATAAACTGATTCAAAGATTTAAAGACTAATAAGGTAGATGTAATACCAATCGGCAAACATTAACAGATGCAAACTCCCAAACAAGGCATACACAAGATCGATTAGACGAGACAGTTGCATACATCGAATTCAGGAAGAGCACATGAAATATCCGATGATCGGCATTACAGGATAAACACATATTACAGATCGAATACATCGAGACAGTGCAATATGCGAGAACATATCAAAGATCGGTAAATCCGAGACAGTCGATATCTCTGTGTATACATGAGATCGATATGATGCAGCCATGCATACGGGTTACAAGGAGAGAATCGATTATCCCATCGAGATAGCTCTACCTGTGAGTTGAAGCCTTTCGACGAGGTCGATCGGATTCGAGAAAGTGTTTTGTGTATTGAGTATTGATATCTTTTCTATCGAGACCTAAAGTCCTATTTATAGTGTTTACAAAGTCGATACCGATACGACCTAATTTACCGCAACACGCTTCTGATCTCATCGTATTTCTTCCGAAGTCTTACAAGTATCGGTATTCTGCTTTTCTTCTTTGCCGATAAAGCCCATTTTCGATTTGGCCTAATAATTCCAACATATTCGGCCTTTTCTGAACATCCGATTTTCTGCCAAATTTGGGTGTCAACAGGGTGTTACCTCCGTTGAGGGCCTGAACCTGTATAACCCTGTCTTTTGTTACCTTCTGGCTTAGTTCTTGACTAGCGTCCCCTCGTACAAATTCATTGCCGGCGGTGACCACCCAGTTAGTCACCAGCCGACAAAGGGCGTACATATGATCGTGTTGTTCGTATAGCAGTTCTTACGTACATGTTCAAAAGGAAGAAAAAAATAAAACATGGTAATTGAAAGGGCGTATACATAATGCAAGCCATTGGATTTTAATCGGACATACCGACGACGGACGACGGGAACAGGTAGGGGTGGAAACTATCCGAGCTGAGCCTGGCTCGGCTCGGCTCGTTCGGGCTCGGCTCGGTCACTAAGGCGAGCTGAAGAGCCGGCTCGGCTCGGCTAGTGGCGAGCTTCATGAGCTTTCAGCGACTTTACAAGGCGATAGTCAAGATACCGGTTTAGTTGCTGCACCAGAGTAACCGGACTACCTAGAGCTGATAAAAGTCATCACTTAACTGGAAAAACGCACGTCCTTCAACACTACTTTGGCACAAATGAACATTCCAACTATTATGGATTAGAGAAAGACAGGATGCAAGGCTGTTTAAGTGCTTGCAGGCTTAGAACTGTAGATTCGTTGCGCCTATCCTAGTAGCAGATCACACAAACATCAATGCTACACAAAATTGCAAGATAAAAATACAGCACAGACAGACAGACTTGGACAATATCCCAGCACATCACTCATCAGCCATCACTCGGTAGCAAACTAGCAACGCAGTAGTGCAGCAGCAGTACAGACACAATACCATTATCCATTGTACCAGTACAATATCATTATCCTAGTCAAACAAATATCAATCAATAGAAATACCAAAAACTTAATGATCCATCATCCATTCACTCATTAATCCATCAATCGTCATCTGCAGCTATGGCTCCAATGCTCCATTGCTCCAACATCCAAGCCTCTAGACTCCAATGCAACAATGATCTACGTTACATAGAAGCATTACAAAACAACATTAATTGATTTAATTCTTAATAGATAATGATAACTTACTAGTTGCTGTCTACCACACTCTTAGAAAATGGAATGGTCTAAACATCATCGCCATCATCTACCTCCTGAAACAACAAGAATACAAGATTACAAGAGTCATATCACACAAATTCTAGTCAATGCATAATCATCAATAAAACAAAACATAATTGGTAAAATTAACATACACAAACATAGGAGCTTTATTATCATCATGTGCTCCTCTAATCCAACTTGAAGCACATAATAATGCCTCCACCATTGATGGGCTTAGAGAACTACAAAAATCATCGAAAACTCTACCCCCTGTGCTAAAAGTTGATTCCGAAGACACGGAGGTTGCTGGTATAGTCCAAAAATGTCTTGCCATTTTTGACACCACTGGAAATCTATGTGAATTCAACTTCCACCATTAAAGTAAATCGAACTCCTTATTCCTTAAGTCCTCATTTTGCTCATCCAAATAGACGATCAACTCACTCTTTGATGGATTTGAAGAAGTAGACGATAGGAAGGACTGAAACTCACTTAGCGGATGGCAAAGAGCTAGCTGTATGAACAGTCGAAGATGAGGATGCACAAGATCTATGAGTAGCTATCTTTCTCTAACGATGTTTCCTCTCATACTTTTCATATAGCTTCTCTAACTCATCACGAACATCAGCTATCTCAATTTCATTTTTAGGGCTTCATAAATCTTTCCAAAGCACCACTCCACATATTTCATCTTATACCTTGGGTCTAAGATAGTAGCAATGATCATCACATTGTTCTTATATTCCCAATACTTGTCGAACTTACTCATCATTGCATTGCCCATATCGTTTAAAAGCAAATCATTAGAAGCCATTGCAGCCCTCAAAGCAATCTTGACATCCACAATGTGAGGATAAAATATATTTGCAGATGGATAAGTAGAAGCTGAGAATGCAGTACTAACTTTAGCTAAAGTGCCGGGCGAGGTGGCGAGTGGCGGCGGTAGGACCGCAGGACGACAGGATCGCAGCAGGTGCAGCTGCACTGGAGCAGGATTATGGCGGCGGCGGCGGGGTACCCTGCACGCAGATGCAGCATGGCTGCACCAGCGCCGTGGTGCGTCCTGCCCTAAGGGCCTAAGTAAATCTTGTTTCTAACCCTTCGGCTTCAGACTAGTGGACTACGGCCCAACTTGACAGCTTGTAAGTTCTTCACTGGGCCAGTGGGCCGATCCCGCGACCTGGCTCGCCGAGCCGCTCGTGCCTCGAGCCGAGCCGGCTCGTCTAATTTACAAGCCACATACATAGGCTTGGCTCGGGCTCGTTTTTAGCTACGAGCCGAGCCGAGCAGTGAGCCAAGAGCTTTTTTTTCAGCCCTAGGAACAGGGGTCTAGCGAGGCTTACAGCTGGCTCCCACTCCACTTCAGTGACAGTGGCAACGGGTGAAAACAGGTCGGGTACTACCCGACGTGTAGAAGCCGGTTAGAAAACGAGTTGAGGATTTTTTAACTATCAAGTATCGGGTAATACCCGACTTATTCTGAGTGGGATCGGGTCGGATATGAAATGAGAGCTACCAAGGGATGACAATGTGGCCCTGCTCCCCAATCCCCGGCTAGGAATTCCCCTATTAGGGGACGGGTATGGGGATCAGAGTTGATCCTCGCGGGCATGAAAATGGGGAAATTTATTCCCTCGTTGGGTATCGTGAGGACGACGACGAGGAAATTTCCTCCCCACGGGGACCCAGTCTAAACCCGAAAATAAAATATTCAGTGAGCCTAGTCCATCCATTACACTGGCCCAACACAGCCAAACTCAACTTATCCACTCCACCCCTAATCCCCTCATTTACATTTACCCTAATATCCTCATTTCCACCCCTACTCACTCCACTTCACCGGCGGCGGCGGTGCGGGAGCAGGTGGCCAAGCGAGGGCGTGGTGACAGAGTAGGAGCAGGCGACCAGGCGCAGACACGGCGACGGCGCGGGGCTGGGAGCGGGTGCGGCGGTGGCGCGAGAGCAGGCTACCGGGTGTGGCGGCAACGTGGGAGCATGCGGCCAGGCGCGGCGTCGCCACGGGCCCAGGTGGCCAAGCACAGCGACTGCCTTCTTTCCTCTGGTATGAAAATCCGTCGGGTCCCCGCTCCCCGATCGAGGACAGAGACGGGAGAAATTGTACCTGTCAGCGGGGACGGGGATGGGAAATGGGGAAGCTTCGGTGTGACAGGGACGGGGGGCCATTTGTAGCGGGGACCCGCCACGTTGCCACCCCTAGAGCTACCTGACAGTTTCGGTTCAGATTCGGGTATTCGGTTATTTTAAAATTTCAGGTACCCAATATCACGTTAGCCTGAGTCGAAACCCTACTGCCTCATTACTCCCACTCCCAATGCCTAGCTTCCAGCCACCTCCGTTCAGTAGCGCCGCTTATCGCGCCTCATTATCGATCGCCGCCCTCATTGTCGATCGACGCCATCATCGCCGTCCGTGCCGCCCTCACGAAGGAATATGCCCTAGATCAATCATGAGATGATTGTGTAATACGTCTTTATTCATGTACTTTTCGATAACTAGCTTATCAGGTTCCATGAATAATGGTCATAACTTTGTTCATCAAGTATGACTTGATTGTGAGACACATTGTTTGTATGACATTATTCTAAATCGATCCTCGATCCGTAATCATTATGAGGAGCATTAATGATTGATCGGCACATATATTGATTGATGGTACTGTTTCACATACCATAGATATTGTGGATATCGAATCAATAATGTGGACACGTGTTAGAGAACACGGATGGTTGGATTGACCTACTCGAGACACCGCCGAGATTGTTATCTTAATAGTGCCATCAGTTGTTGTCTCGAGTGGTACACCTATATGGTCCTTAGACCGAGATCATCATAGAGTCCCAGCATGCGTAGTTGTATACTTTGGAGTTATCAAACGCTACTCCGTAACTGGGTAGTTATAAAGGTAACTTACGGTATGCCGTGAAACATGGCATAGGGGTGTGATAGATCAAGATGGAATTTGCCCTCCTCGTAATGCGGAGAGATACCTCTGGGCCCCTCGGTGTGGATGGATAAGGAAAGTCGCGGCCGTGCCAAGGTGACTAATTGTTAGTCACATCTTATATCCATTACACTAACGAGTGAATGGGTCGAGCTATCACAAGGGTGGCACGTATCTTGCCTTGAGCTTGACTGGTGTCGCGTGGCAAAGGGATCGGTATGTACGCGTGTATCAAGGTTCACCGATGAGATCATTCGTGCATTCGGGGTCAATATGTGTTGCTAGATACGCTATTGATCCGTGGATGGAAACGGGTTTCTGGTCCATGACGACTTAACGCATGAACCTAACGGGTCACACACTTAACGGTTTGGAACATGCTTAACGGATTCACTTCTGTTAATGGGTTTCAGCGCGTGGATATGGATCCGCGTAGGAGATAGAGTTCTAATGGGCCTTCTAGTGTAGAAGCCCGTTAGCACGTCTATATAAGTTGGAGGCCAGGGGCGGCGTGAAAGAGAGAGTTAGATGTACTCCACCAAAACCCTAGCCGCCGCGCCCCTCCCGCTCCCGAGGAAACCCTAGCCGCGCGACGTGGTGCTAGCACGCCCGCGCGCGACGTTCCACTCCTGGACGTGTGGATACCTTAGAGGCGCTGCCGCTTTCGCGGACGTGCTTGCTGATCGGCGACCTCTCCACGAACACGGGCGACCTCTCTCCGAGCTCGGGCGACCTCTCCTGGCCTTGGCGACCTCTCCCGGACCGCGACCCCTCGGCGGCGGTTAGCCTTGCTGATCGGGCGTGTCGACTACTTCCTCTCTCGTCGCGAGTCTTCTTCCGCTGCATCCGCGCGTCGAGGGTAACGATCCATGGTCCCCTACTTACATGTTGATCCTGGGTTTGCGCGAAAATTTTCATTTTCGGCTAGCGTAGCCTGCGCGTTTCCCATCACCCTCGCCGTGCAGCGCGCCGCGCACAGCACTCCACTACAATGGCACATGCGCATCGTGCACAGCACGCCACAGTAGTATGTAGCAAGCGAGCAGGACAAGGAGGGAGGGAGAGCCGGAGGCCGACGGCGGCGGGAGTGGGAGTGGGATCTAGGGTAGAAGCGAGCTAGGGTTCTCCTCCTCCTCACAGCTCTATACACGGCTACCACAACGAGGAGCCGCAGCAGCATCAACTGGGAGCGGACGCCCGGCGAAGGTCTTCTGTTTGGCTCCCCCGTCTAATCGCGCGCCGTCCTACACCTCCGGCTCTGTTCGGCGAACAGATGGCAGCGACCGGCCATCCTAACCCTCTCTTCGCCAATGTGAGATGCACCCATGCTCTGCGCGGGCAGTGGTCGAGAGAAGAAATGCGCCTTGTTTTGGCTCTTGGTTGATGAAAGTAATACTCCCTCCGTTTTTTTTATTTGACGCCTTTGACTTTTTGACACGTCTTTGACCGTTCGTCTTATTCAAAAATTTAGTGCAAAGATGTTAAAAAATAAGACATATTTAAAGTATCTCTATTGATAAAACAAATCACAACAAAATAAATGATATTTACACAAATAATTTGAATAAGACGAATGATCAAAGACGTGTCAAAAAGTCAAAAGCGTCAAATAAAAAAAACGGAGGTAGTACTAATTTACTCCCTAGAAGATTCTAGGCTACACGTGAGTTAGTAAATATAAGTTAGTAATTGTGAGGAAATTCTAGAGCTAGCTAGTGATTGTGGTTCATGCACTAGCTAGAAGGTTCTCATATTTAAGGGAAGCTTGATTATAGATTCTCACATTAGCCAACTACTAGAAGCTTCATGTAACAATTAGTAATATGTGGAGTAATCTAGCAAGTAGAAGTAGCTAGCTATAAATAGAACTCATGCCTAGCCATGTAAGAAGCACAAGTAGCACTTGTATGTGTGTCTCATGCGTTCACAAAATTATGTAAGTTTGAAGTTGAATTAATTGAACAAGTCAAACAATTCTATTTGCTCACAGTAAATTTGTTCCCATCATATTTTCTTTCCTTCTGTTTGTCCGCTATCTTGCCTGAACCTCAGCAAAAGGGTCTAAGCGATAGACCCAAATATAAAAGAAAAATAGTAATAATCTTTGATTCTTATTTCGATATAAGAAGAATGGACACAAGAAAAAGGCAAAAAAGCCCTTTTCGCCGACAAATTCATATATTCCGTTGTCCAGTTTCAAACGATGGGAAGTCGAAATCTCTTTCCCATATTAGTGATTTGAGCAACCTTCGTTGAAAGCTTTATTTGGCCCCATCAAGGGGCATTTATCATCTTGTCTTTTTTAGTCAAGTGGAATGTCTTTGTTTAGTCAAGTGTAATCACACAAGTGAGATAGAAACACTGATTCAGGAGTATCAACTAATTTTATTTAAATGACTAATTATATGTGAGTGAAGCCACTTATAAGAATAAAGAAAGAATGTTCCTCTGTTTAGTGTTCAAATCCATCGCCTTGAAAAAGAAAGATAACTAATTTTATTAGGTAAGCTAGTACCTAGGCGTCTGATTAGTTCGCTCCCCTAATTCTGGGTTCCAGGGTTTCTTGATTTCAAACAAAAATTGCTTTTTGCTGGGTTTTGAAACAAAAATGTGCATGCTTCCGATGCACCGATGGTTAATTTCGGTTTTTCAAATAAAAAAAGGAAGCCTATGATGCGTTGTACATGCCCATGGTGTCAATTTCGGAGGCAGTTCGGTTCCTAGTTTAAAAACAACTTTGTCCACCGTATATAAACATGAGTTGGACGAGATTGTTAACAGGCAAAAGAGGTCGTTCTCTGTACTGTTTCTCAACTAGGGTAAACACCAAAAGAGTTATGTAGGCGCCGCGCAATGGCCTTGTGACATATAACCATTTGCTACGCGCTATTTGTGTACCAGCAAAGATGCATTTGGCAGCAACACCCGCACAACAGTGATAAGGTCTATTGATAGATCATTTTAATTATTATATAAGAAATGTATCTATCTATCTATCTATCTATTTAGCATATTTTAATAGGTCAATCCGCATTAACACAAAAGACATTTTTTTAGCGCTGAATATGTGTAGGTCAATGTGTATACTATTGTAGTGCAGTGTGTATGCTTCATCATTTTATTACACTTGTTTCTACGTATTGAAATGTGTATATTCCCGTAGTTTAAGGTGCTTGTTTTAATAACATGTTTATTCTATTAGGTTAAAAGTGATTGCAACAGTAGAATGCATTTTCTCTGATAGTTTAATATGCATGTTTCATCATTATAATACGTACTAGTTCAAAGTGTTTGTTCGAACAATATTTTTCATTTGTTCGGTTATGTTAATTTGCTTGTTTCATGTTCGTATAATACATTTTGGCCCCATAGTTAAAATTCACTAATTTGTTTAATTAGTTCAAAGTGTGTTTATAGCAGTAAATTTTAATTGTTCAATTAGATCAATGTATTTGTTCCATGTTATGGTAAAATGCAAAACCGCTTAGTATAGTGGTAGAACGTGCATGTTTGGTTAGATTAATTGACCTGTAGCTCAACTTGCTTGTTCCCACTATCAAGGTCACCTTGTTCGAATAGGTTAAATCGCTTGCTCCAGCAGTAAAACACAATTGTTCTAATAGGTCAAATCTCTTGTTCTAGCAGTACGAATCACTTGTTCAAATATGTTTAATTGTTTTGTTCTAGTAGTACAACACACTTGTTCAATTATGTTAAATCGCTTGTTCTAAAAGTACAACACGCTTGTGCAAACAGGTCAAATCGCTTGTTTCAGAGGTACAACACACGTGTTCAAATAGGTCAAATCGCTTGTTCCAACAATACGACACAAGTAGGTCAAATCACTTGTTTCAGCAGTACAACACACTTGTTCCTATAGGTTTAATCGCTTGTTCTAGAAGTATAACACACCTGTTGAAATAGGTCAAATCACTTGTTACTACTCTACGACACACTTGTTCAAATGGAAAATTGATTAAATAATATAGATGTAAATAGAAATTGTAAAAGTATACGGTATACTTTGGCATTTATAGAAATGTGCTCATTGTAACCACCTGGCACGACGGAACAGTCGCTTCCGCCACCGGGCATGGCAAATACAAGGCTTTCGCCGCCCCATTTGTAGGAAAGGTGGCTTCCGCCACCCCGGGCAGCCACCCTACCCACGCAGCCACCCCTGCGCGCACCTCGGCTCCGCCGCGCCTCGGATTCCCCCGCCTCGGATACCCTCGGAGTCGAAGTGCGTGCCTGCATGTATTGAAGTGCGTGCCTGAATCAACGGTGGCTGCATGCAGAAAAAGACGAGTGCTGGTGGCCTGTCACTGCGTGTCTGCCATATACGTCATTTCATGTCTCCCACTTATACTTTAAGCATGTGTTTAATTAGTAAATAAGTAATTACTGATTAATAAATTGCATACTTATGATAATTAATTTAATCCACATATGCTCGGCTATATAATGAGGAGTGGCCCTTAGTCGTCCACACAACATTTCTGCTGTCCGGTGCTCAGCTACGTGTGTGCATTTTTGCTGCCCGGTGCTCAGCTACGCTTGTGTTGCGTACATTTTCTCACTGTCTTCATCAAGGTGCTCTGTTTTTTTTTTCTTAGAACCAGTATAGAGGTAATGTAATATGTAGATGATATTTAAGTTTTAAACTTTCATTCAATATTTCATGTGTTTCAATGCACAGGTATTGGTACCTCCTGAGCAGACTTATTATTCGACATATTATCAATAGGTATGCATTTTAATAAACGATTGTGTTTAGACTTGTATAGTACAGTAGAATAAAATATAGGTTAATGTAGATTTATACAGTAGTAAATTGTACCATAATGTTGTACATGTTATGACTATAGTACTTACTAATTTCTATCAGTGCTAACAAAATATTAACGTAGATTGTGCATGCAATATTTGAAGTAAGTTAAATTAAAAAATTGAAACAAAGACACGGTGTATTAATGCGAGCGCAAACGTTTCATTAACTCGTATCATAGATATTAATTAACTTACTTCCAAATGTTATATTAATGAAGGTCGGTCATAATTAACAAACTTCCAAAATGGTGGCCACCGAGAGTGTTTAGTATTTCATTTTAGAAAATAGTTTGTTATTGCACAGGCATGCACAAGAACAAGAGTCGGTTAGGTAAATAATTTTTTATACTGTAGGCATGCACATAAGGAAAAAAAATATGTGTGCTGTATAAAATCTGCATAGAATAATAACTAATTACACAATAATTTGTAATAGTGGTAAGAAAATATTAAGGACAAATCTGCACATGTGATATTAACTCATTTTTTAGGAGATTTTACAAGCATAAATATTATTATAGAGGGGATTTTTTAGGCAATAAAAGGAAGGAAAAATGTTATATTGAAATAAAATTTTGAAAATATATAATTCTAGTTTCCATAATTCTATGACAGAATTACTTTTTTCGTAAATGATTAAAATAAATATACCATTATTAAATAAATGAGCGCATTTATCTTTTGAGAATTTACATAAAATGTTACATTATTAACTAAATTAGTTTTAAAGGCAATAATTTTTTAATGCATATATAGATGAGTGACAATGTGGCATACTTTCGCAATAATTGAGACATTTATAGATAATTGACAATTTTTTTGAATAACATATGGACAGATTTTTATGGGTACAATGCTGCATATTTTATATGGAGATGCTCCAACAGAAGGACAGGGTGCTTTTGTTAGCATGCACAGTTGCATGGACACAAAAGCCGTAATAGATCTTTCTATAGGACCTAAAGACTTAATAGGGGTGGTAGCCAGAACACTCGATATAGATCGGCGAAACTTCAAAGTGTGCCTACAGGCTGGTAGATTCAATTAGTAGTTGCACTGTTTAAGGATTATTTTGTACTCATCCCAATTCTTGCCATGATCTGTTGATGTTTAGTCTCTGGATACTTGTTATCTTGATCGGTTATTGGTGCCTTCGGTTGTACTCGTGTGCTGTTCAGATTGTGTTTATCAATCTGTTTTTATTTCTGGTACCTTTGCTTAGCACTTTGGTGCTGTTTGGTTGGTTCAGATTTCTTTGATTTGTCTCTAGTGACTATTACCTAGTGTTTTAGTAGATCAGCAGGTCTGTGGGCTAAATTAGGATGTTCAGATCTTAATTCCTTTCTAAAACTGTGCAGAGATAAATTGTTTAAACATTGATATTGATATCAAATTATATTTGCCTGTGAAATCATTGAGAACGATAACTTGGACGGCTGTTTTACAACAACCAGTTATTGATTAAATCTGAGAGCTCCCTAATCAATTCAATGGTGATTTATTCACTTGTTTTTCTGGCTACCTTGTTCTTTAATTAGTATATCATGTTACTTGGTACTTTGTAGTCCAATTCTGTAGAGTACATGATAATCATATTATCCCAAGACATTGCTTTGTGTTTGCTCATTTTATTTATATTCTGTTTATTTGGTCAATTTATTATGCTTATATCGCACTATGTTCAACATTCTAGATAACAGATATTGTGCGATTGAGCAAAATGAATTTGATTTCAGAACATAATTATGATAAGGGCACAAATTGTGAAGTGTGTGTGCAAGCTAAGTAGCCTTGAAAGCCTTTTCACATGGTCGAAGGGTGTAGCACTTCTCCTATTGAAGACCCGAGCTAGACGGCTAGAGGGGGGTGAATAGATGCCAATCAATTTTGACGCTTTCTTTTTGTATATGCAGCCCCTCTAAGCATTCCGCAGAAACTGCTTCGTGTCGGAGATCAAATCGCGATAAACAACATGACAACTATATGTACCCATGACTTGTATGGATGATATCCATATGAATATGTAGGAATTTTAGATCCACAATCCTAGTTGTCCAGTGTCCAATCAAGAGGAATCAATTCAAATCTTGCTTTTAAAAAGAGATTATGACAAAACCTCAAAGCAACTTTCAAAAGGCAAAACCAGATTCTTTCAGAACTTGTCCTCTCATGGAGCAGGAGGTTCGTGGCTTTAACTTGCTCTAAAAATCATGGGAATTGTTCTCCCTATGTGCCAATGTGTCATGAAGCACTCCACCAAAAATCTTCTTAAAACTCTTTACAGAAAAAATACGAAAATTCAAACAACACAAGCTGCTTTCTGGAAAGTAAAAGCAGATTTTTCAGAGTTTGTTTCTAATTGGAGCAGAGAGATGATGGCTTTCTGTTCCACTAAAAATTATGGAAATTTTTCTCCCTATGCAACCATGAGTTATGAATCTCGCCACCAAAAATAATCTCAAGAATCCATCCACAGAAAATATGAAAAATCAAACACCAAGAGCAGTCAAGAACTTCGAGCAGAAAGTTTGGGGCTCGGTTTTCACTTCATAGCTTCCAAATCGAGAAACCGGGGGACTTCAAATTTTTACCACAGATGGGTATATGAGTCACACATCTTTTACGGAATCATCCTAAAATGATTTTTTGAGATTTTTCTAAAAATATTTTGCTGGCTGCTGCGCGGATGAAAATCTCTAGACAGATTTCCAACGAGTCAAGAACTTGATCTCTTACCTCTCATATGGTTGCAAAGAGCGTGACAAATCATATTAGCGACCTCAAGGCTCCATAGACCATCAAGAACCAGCAAGAAATCACCAAGATTCATCTCCAAATAAGAGCTCCAAAAGGGAAAAACAAAAAAGAAAAACTTGGAGCAAATCAACACAAGATGATCATGAAGATGGGAAATTTTGTTGCATAGGAGTCGGGGGATTACAAACCACACTCCATGTGGTCACAAGCACTCTAAGTGCCACCCTTACACACCCAACTCACCCTCTCTATTTCTGAAATTTCAGCTCTAAGAGGATGAGGAGGAGTTGCTCCCCTCCACCTCTATTTATAGCCCATGGGTGAGATGCCCTAACACTTAGAGCCCATCTCCACCCTTCATTGGAGGATGAGTGGTGTACAATGCACATACAACAAGACACATTCCCGAGAGGGAATATTCTCCACATATTCCTCCTGGAAATATCTGCGCAGCATCTTCGGTCGCCAGCCCACGCCTGGGCCCACCGGTCAGAAACAGCTTTGCCACCAAGTTACCGACGCCGTAGCCTCGAGCTGCCTCGGATTACTTGCCATGGCTAAGCTTCTCGAGTGCACCACCTCATGTGACCGCCAAGTCGTCGAACCCAGTCGCCTGCACGCCTCCGGACGCACCAGCCTCCGGCTATCCCCGCGAAGCGTCAGCCACGTACCCACCGATACCTGCATCACTAAGATGAACACACACACGAAATCAACACACCTTACCTTACCTGCAAGGTTAGTTCATCATAAAATTACCAACATAATAATCCCTTCATGACATCACAATTAGAAAGCCCTAAACACGCCACGTGTCAGCTTAAAATCCACCGGACCACGTCTGATCAAAACTATTACCTAGCCCAAGCTCAGCACAATGGTCCGGTACCAATTCCACGGCAATTTCCACAAATGCACCATTTAACATTCTTCAAAACACTTCAAATTCCATTTTGTCACATATATTCATCATCAAACCGGGGTACCCTCCACTTGGGTCTCAACACTCCCCCTTGATGAATATATTGACAAACCCTCGAAAAATATGTTGAAGTTTTTAGATTTGTCGAACAAGGCATGTTAGAAATGTCGAATCACGCTTGGAGCAAAAGATAGGAACACATGTGTTCAAAATCTCCAAGTCGTGAAAGTCAAAACTTCCCAAGAAATTATCCCCTTTTTTTCAAGAAATGAATGTTGATGTCGTTTTCAATTCTCCCCCTTTTGGCAATATAGACATCAAGAAATTTGAGGGAACAAATAGGCATGATGCAAATGCATATGCAAGTCCTAGGTAGCTTTGAAAATTATTCATTTGAACGTGAAGAACATGGCAAAGATGTTCGAAGCAATGCAATTTTAGTTCGGTGCTCACAAGTTTAAAAGACGCTAGTAAATCGATTTTTCATATTGGAAGACGTAGCTTAGAAAATCATGATCAAATGTCGTGGCCTAGCAAGGCATCAAGATGGCTTCGACAGAACACCACATGCAACCAGCTGAAAACAATGTAGTTACAAATCAACAGCTCAACTAACTAGCATTTTTCTTCTTTTTTTTTGCAAACATTTTGTTGAATTTAGGCGAGAGGGCCTCTAGCCTCATACCAATGGACGACGATGCCCAGCATTACACTGAAGGATTCACTCGTCTTGGCTATCCGATGTCCTTCCAAGTTCATGCCTCTTTTGTGCAATGGCAAGCTATCTCGTGAAGGATGACCAGTGAGAGCTCTTCAAAACTTAAAAATTGCATATTTTTGGTTTTTCAATTTACAAGAGTAAGATTTGGCCAACAAAGATTACACCAAGTTGCAAAGATGACTGAACGAAGACTGTAAGGGCCTCATCAAGCAACAACATTTAGAAAGTGAAAATCTTATGCCACATCGAAGTTTTGGAAAACCAAAAACAATGCCAATTTTTGGACTAGACGCCAATTGAACGAGCTAGCACAAGCTGAAATGTGAATAGTCTCGGCATTTTGCAAAGCCTAAATTCAGAAGCATAATAGACAAAGCTCCAAAAAGCAAAAGAAGTCTATATGCTAATGCAATGTTTTCCGAAAACTCCCCCTCAACAAGTGAGTCAACAGTTTCATCGCAAAAGAATGTGCAATAAAAACAGTAACAATGAATAAGGAGTCGAAAAACCAAGGAAATACACTTGGGCAAAGAATTAGGCAAGAATAGAAACCACTCAAGTTCAGACTCCCTCTCATCTGCCGCCTGCGACTTACAAGGAAAGACAAATCTACACCTCGGTTACTAAAGATACGACACAGACCCTGTCTACCCAGAGACCTATAAGACTGTGTGGGATCAACCTAGCCAGAGGAGAGAAGGAAGCCTATTACGCATGATAGCAACCTAAGCACTAGATGAGAGGTCCGTGCCACTGCACGCCAGAAGTCTAAGTAAAGAGTGCTGACAGCCTACACAATATAACCAAGCCCGAATACAACCCAAATGCAATGCAGGGAAAGCGAAAAGAATATATTACATATAGTACAAGTAGTCCAAGCTCCTTCTGACTATAAGCTAGCCAAGCTCACAACCCCGAGCTCTCCCCTGAGAGCCTCAAACCTAGCCTTGTCCAGTGGCTTGGTAAAGATATCAGCCAACTGACGGTAAGTCTCAACGAACTGCAAGACTATATGACCCTTCTCCACATGGTCTCTAAGAAAGTGATATCTCAGGTCAATGTGTTTGTTTTAGAATGTTGCACTGGGTTTTTGGCAATGTTGATGGCAGAGGTGTTGTCACAGAGAAATGGCACACTTGCTTGAACTAACCCAAAGTCCTTTAAGGTAGAGCAGAGCCAAACAACTTTGACCAAACATGCAACAATGACAACATACTCACCTCGAAGTGGATCACGAACACTCGACTGCTTCCTAGAGGACCAAGAGACAAGAGAAGTGCCAAGAAATTGACAGGTGCCAGAAGTGCTCTTCCTATCTATCCTACAGCCAGCAAAGTCTGCATCTGAGAAGACTTTGGGAGATAGACAAGAGGCAACTGAGAACCAGAGGCCAAAGTCTGCAGTAGTTCGGAGATAGCGAAAGATCCGCTTCACCGCCTGAAGTTGAGACTCTAGGTGAGGCCTGAAAGCGGGCACAAAGACACACAGCGAACTGGATGTCCGGCCAGGAGGAGGTGAGATAAAGCAGGGAGCCTATCATGTTACGATACTCCTTCTGGTCGACTAGCTCACCATTCTCATCAGTCCCTAAGGCAACAGTAGTTGCCATCGGCGTAGAGACCGGCTTGCTATCTGACATGGCAAACCTACTAAGCAGGTCTTTTGTGTACTTACTCTGTTGAAGGAAGGTTCCCTCTGGTGTTTGCTTGAACTAAAAGACGAGAAAGACGTTGAGCTCCCCCATCATGCTCATCTCAAATTCCGAGCTCATCACCTTTGAGAACTCAGAAACAAGAGCAGAGGAGGAACCACCAAAGATGATGTCATCGACATACACTTGCACCAGAAGAAAATCAGAGCCAACCCTACGGGTAAACAAGGTCTGGTCTACCTTACCCATTAGGAACCCATTGCTCACCAGGTAGGTATTAAGCCTCTCATACCAGGCACTGGGTGCTTGTTTTAGCCCATATAGAGCCTTATCAAGCTTATATACATGATTAGCATATCTTGAATTCTCAAACCCAGGAGGTTGCTTCACATACACTTTCTCCTTAATATAGACATTCAGAAAAGCACTACGGACATCCATTTGATACAGTTTGAACCCATTGGATGTCATAAATGCAATTAAGATCCTGATGGAATCATGTCTAGCCACAGGAGCGTATGTCTCATCAAAGTCTATCTCATCAATCTGAGTGTAACCTTGAGCAACTAATCTAACATTGTTTCTAACCACTACCCCATCCTCACTTTGCTTGTTCTTGAACACCCATTTAGTACCTATTACATTATGTCCTTTAGGGCGTTCAACAAGCTGCCACACTTTGTTTCTCTCAAAGTTCTTTAACTCTTCGTGCATCGCATTCACCTAATCAGGATTAGAAAGTGCATGGGTGACGTCCTTCGGTTCAAAGGAAGCAACCAAAGCAGCAAATAAGTAAAGGTGAGAAAGCCCAGACTTCGATCGGGTTAGCATCATCTCGCTCAAACCACCGATCATCTGTGCAAGGGAATGGTCTTTCTGGATGTGACGAGGAGCCCTAGAAATGGCCTCTACCTTGGGAGCAGGAGAGGTAGGATCAGAGCCACCGGGCGAATCAGATTCTATAGGTGAGAACCTAGAAGCACAAGGTGAGAGCTGAGTAGAATCAGAAGGTAAGGGATGAGACTGAGGAATAGCACTGGAAATAGGAGGCGCCACCGGTGGAGCTAAGTCATGATCGAGACCTTCTCCTCAACAAAGATTGACTCAAAAGACAAGTCTGAACGTGAGATATCTGGCATTGCCCCCGGCATAGCCTCATCAAAGGTCACCTCGCAAGTCTCAACAACTCTTCGCCTCTCACTATCCCAAACGCGGTAATTCACCGCAGAAGCTGTATACCTAAGAAAAATGACATCTGAAAATCGAGATTCAAATTTTTCTAAATTTCTAGACTTCAGAATAAAGCACTTGCATCCAAACACCCTGAAATATGAAACACTTGGCTTATGCCTATATCGAAGTTCATAGGGTATGCGATGCAACTTGGACCTCAGAAACACCCTATTTGAAACATAGCAAGCTGTAGAAATAGCCTCAGCCCAGAAATACCTAGGAGTAGAATATTCATCGAGCATAGTCCTAGCCATCTCTACAAAAGTGCGATTGTTTCTCTCCACAACGCCATTTTGTTATGCGACGTGCGGAGCAGAAAATTGATGCTCAACACCAGAATCAGAACAGAAGTTTTCAAATTGTGCATTCTTTAACTCAGTGCCATTGTCTCAACGGATTGCGCGAAGTGCTCCTGGGAACTCAACAGAAAGCATACGAATCAAGGAACGAAAATAGCTAAATGTTTCGTCCTTATTCACCATGAAATAGACCCAAGAGTATCGAGAATAGTCATCGACAACAACGAGCACATACCACTTGCCACCCACAGACTACACACGAGAGGGACCAAAAGTGTCTATGTGAAGCAATTGTGCAGGTGCATCAGTCATCACTAGGGTGACTAGTGGGTGAGCAGCAGCAACCATCTTCCCATGCCGGCAAGGAGAACAAATAATGTCATTAACCATTTTGAGTTTAGGCAAACCACAAATCAGATCCTGACTGCTAACTCTTGTCAAGTGATCAAAACCAATGTGACCCAGTCTCCTATGCCAGAAGGAGGTGTCACAGGACTCTGAAGCAATCAAGCAATGAGAATAGCCAACTGTAGATCGGAAATCAACACGAAAAACTCTCCCAAATCTGTGAATCCTGCAAACAAAACTCCCTGAAAATCAAGAATGTAACTTTCATTTTGCTTAAAGTGAACCTCAAAACCCTCATCAGTCAGCTGAGAAACCGAAAGCAAATTATAGCGAAGCTTGCTGACAAGGGCCACATCCTTAAGAACAACCTGGTCACCAACCTGAATAGAGCCTCGAGCGAGCACACGACCTGACGAAGCATCTCCAAATGTGATTTTCTCACCTTGGGGCTCATGGACTAAGGAGGAGAACCACTGAGAGTTTCCGGTCATGTGGCGACAACACCCGGAATCGATGATCCACATGCCCCCCTTCCCAGCCCGACGCACCTGAGTCAACGAGTGAAAAACGTGGCTCAGCATTGGAAAATACTAGTGCATCTTTTGGCACCCAAAACTGAGTCACACGACCGTACCGAACAGACTCTACTCGAACTAGGCCATCCCTTCTAGTAGGGAAACGTCTTGGCGCTGGATTAGGAGCAACCTGCCGTTGAGCTGAGGCATGTGCATCCTGTCCGCGCTTCCTACTCTTCTTGCCATTCCTCCACCATGGAGTTGGCACCTCACGTCATGGACGCCACCTCAGAACCCACAGGAGGTACGCTCGAGGACGACGCCGCCACGCCTGCATCGACAACAGGATGAACAATAGAAGGTTGTGCTCCAAGTCCTGGCCGTCTAACTACCGGTCTACCCTGAGGAGGAACGAACCTAGGTGCAGGTTTCTTAGGAGGTCCTTGAATTCTAGCATATTTTCTACGCTCCTCACGTGGTTCCTTAGCACGACGGAAGCAGTTCTGCTCAGTGTGTCCCATCCTATCGCAGAAGGTGCAAACTACTCCTCTACCATTTCCAGGGGCAGTAGTGGTGAGAGGAACGCTCTTCATAGGTGGACTCTGTAGAGCTTTGTTCTGAGACTGAACAGACTGTGTGGTAGGACTTTCCCTAACGATCCCTGCGGACTTGAAAACAGTAGTCTTAGGAACCCTGTCCCTAAGAACAACTGTCTGCCCGTTCTCATCCCTTCCAAGCACTCTAGGTGGGTGCCTCTTGATGTGCTCTAGCCAATTGTAACCTAAACCTCTACCCGCTGATATCTTGCTTTTGTCAAGTATCAAGTTCACTTCGCTTGCCCCAACAAACTTCTCAAGAGTGCTCATGAGGTACTCGCACTCGATGTAGTTGGGGACAAAACCCGCAAGAAGAGGAAGAGTCCAAGAGTCCTGCTATCGCTTGTATCCTTTCCTAAGGCTTTATGACACTTCTCACCTAGGATCGTAATCTCCTCTTGAGAGCCCCGACAGGAAAGACACTCAGCATTTTGGGCTTGGGTCAACCTACCCTCAAATCTATCACTCATCCTGGTAGATCCTATCCATATCCCCATCAAGCTCAAGACATCGATCACACACAGAGGCATTAAGAACAGTATCATTAAGTTCAGAAATTTTAGCATGCAAGTTCGAATTCTCAAGCTTCGGCAGTGTGCAATCACGACATGTAGAATCAAGTGAGTGGAAGTTACAACTCTCATCTAAGTTGACTGGGTCCTTAGGTGGAGCATGATCGCTACAGCCCGCAATTGGACTGACTAGGTCTTTAGATGAGTGTGCAGAGGGATCAGGACAAAGCATGCTAGGGTTCATTAAGCAGACAGACTTTAGATCAGAAGTGACAAGGAACAAATTCTTTCTAATATCATCTAGTTCTGCTACAAGCTTAATATTAACTTCTCTAAGTTGTTCATTCAAATCAAGCACTGTATCATGAGTTGTACTTAATTCATTGAAATCAGTCATGACCCTATCAAACTCTATCCACCCATCGAGTCAACGTGCTCAGAACAATCCTACATTTTTCATTCTCTAGTTGGATAGTGACATTTTTAAAATGCATTTTCAATTCATCCAATTCTAGAGTGAACTTCCCACAATCAGAGCAAGCAGCAGGTTTAACATTTTTTAGATGAACTTCAAGGGCATTTTTCTTGGCCAAGACCCTACTGTGCTTGTCATGAATTTTAACTAAAGGTTCCATGAGTTCAGAATAGGAGGGACCTTGTTTATCAGTTACCTCATCGTCGTCGGTGTGGTAGATGTCTGAGTCGCTGCCGCCGCTGCTATCGCCATGTGCCATGAAGCACATGCCGGTGTAGTCGACGTCGTCGTTCTCCGGCAGCTCATCCTCATCATCATCCGAGTGTCCATCCTCCTTGTGACCTTGTCGGAGATGACGGCTTCTTCCAGAGCGGCCAACACCTTCTCGGCCATGCGGCGTCCCTTCATCAGCTTCTTAGGTGGCTTCTTCTTGTCACCTCCACCACCGGCCTTGATGTTACGGTTCTTGTTGATGTAGGCGTTCCGTGCCGGCATGACGTAGTCGTTCCGCTCCTTTCCTCCAGACTCTGGACAATCACGCTTCATGTGGTTGAGACCACACAACCGAGGCACCTCATGATGCCTCTCCTCCGATCGGCCACTCGCCTGTAAGCATGTGAGAACTTTCTGACCAACAAGGCAAGCTGCTCCTCAGGAATCTTGTCCATTTGATCATTGGATAGCTCACAGAGGGCAGAAAAGGAGAAACCGGCAACATCAGAAGAACCACGACCAGAGGGGTCAGCTATCAAGGCAGTGGATGAGGAACTGAGCTCTTTCAGGAGATGCTCAAGGTCTTGCGTCTTGAGACTAGCATAGAGCGCTTCCAAGGTCAGCGTCGAGAGATCTGCTGCCTGTCGGATTGCAGTCACCTTCACATCCCAGACCTTAAGTTCCAAAGCAGAGAGAAAGTGCCTGGCGATCTCCGAATCGATATATTTGACTTCAACCGAACGGAGATCGGCAAGAATCTTGGTGAAGCGGGAGAAACATGAGTCAAGCGTTTCACCCGGCTTCTGAGAAAATCGGTTATACACTCTTTTGTGTTGGTCTTGTCTCACCACCTTAACCTGAGCCGTCCCCTCATGGTAAGCTTGGAGGGTCGTCCAGATTTTGTGGGCTGTGGTGATGTCCGACACCCGCTCATACTCCCCTCGGCTAAGGCCTTGAATCAGAAAATTTCGAGCTTTTGCATTAAGCTCCACATTAGCTTGATTCGCGTCCGTCACCTCCTTGGGAAACTCATATGGGTCCTTGATCTTAAGCCAAACATTGTAGCCTTGAGCCATCACATATGTCTCCATCCTAGCCTTCCAATAGGAAAATCGGCTCCGGAAAACATTGGGGGTTTGGTGGAATACTTGTCCGCCATAACTCAAATAGTAATATGGATCGGCTTCAAAAATCGGTCAAGATTTGCAAAGAAGCACCAAACCAAAGGCTTTGATACCAGTTGAAGACCCGAGCTAGGCGGCTAGAGGGGGGTGCATAGACGCCAATCAATTTTGACGCTTTCTTTTTGTACATGCAGCCCCTCTAAGTATTCCGCGGAAACTGCTTCGTGTCGAAGATCAAATCGCGATGGACAACAAGACAACTATGTGTACCCATGACTTGTATGGATGATATCCATATGAATATGTAGGGATTTTAGATCCACAATCCTGGTTTTCAAATGTCCAAACAAGAAGAATCAATTCAAATCTTGCTTTTAAAAAGAGATCATGACAAAACCTCAAAGCAACTTTCCAAAGGTAAAAGCAGATTCTTTCAGAACTTGTCCTCTCATGGAGAAGGAGGTTCCTGGCTTTAACGTTCTCTAAAAATCATGGGAATTTTTCTCCCTATGTTCCAATGTGTCATGAAGCACTCCACCAAAAATATCCTTAAAACTCCTTACAGGAAAAATATGAAAATCCAAACAACACAAGCTGCTTTCTGAAAAGCAAAAGCAGATTCTTCAGAGTTTGTTTCTAATTGGAGCAGAGAGATGATAGCTTTCTGTTGCTCTAAAAATTGTGGGCATTTTTATCCCCATGCAACCATGAGTCGTGAAGCTCTCCACTAAAAATCATCTCAAGAATTCATCCACAGAAAATATGAAAAATCAAACACTAAGAGGAGTCAAGAACTTCGAGCAGAAAGTTTAGGGCTCGGTTTTCACTGCATAGCTCCCAAATGGAGAAACCAGTGGACTTCAAATTTTTACCACAGATGGGTATATGAGTCACGCATCTTTTCCAACTGGAATCATTCCAAAATGATTTGTCTAGATTTTTCTAAAAATATTTTTCTGGCTCCTGCGCGGATAAAAATCTCTAGACAGATTTGCAACGAGTCAAGAACATGATCTCTTGCCTCTCATATGGTTGCAAAGAGCGTGACAAATCATATTAGCAACCTCAAGGCTCCATAGACCATCAAGAACCAGCAAGAAATCACCAAGACTCATCTTCAAATAAGAGATCTAAAAGGGAAAACAAAAGAAAGAAAAACTTGGAGCAAATCAACACAAGATGATCATGAAGATGAGAGATTTTGTTGCATAAGAGTTGGGGGATTACAAACCACACTCCATGTGGTCACAAGCACTCTAAGTGCCACCCTTACACACCCAACTCACCCTCTCTATTTCTGAAATTTCAGCTCTAAGGGGATGAGGAGGAGGTGCTCCCCTCCACCTCTATCTATAGCCCATGGGTGAGATGCCCTAACACCTAGAGCCCATCTCCACCCTTCATTTGAGGATGAGTGGTGGACAATACACATACTACAAAACACATTCCCGAGGGGGATATTCTCCACATGTTCCTCTTGGAAATATCTTCGCAACATCTTCGGTCGCCAGCCCCAGCCTGGGCCCACCGGTCAGAAACAGCTTCGCCACCTGGTTACCGACACCGCAGCCTCGAGCTGCCTCGGATTCCTTGCCATGGTTAAGATTCTCGAGTGCACCACCTCATGTGACCGCCAAGTCATCGAACCCGGTCGCCTGCACGCCTCCGGACGCACCAGCCTCCAGCTGTCCCCGCGAAGTGTCAGCCACGTACCCGCCGATACCTGCATCACTAAGATGAACACACACGAAACCAACACACCTTACCTTACCTGCAAGGTTAGTTCATCACAAAATTACCAACATAATAATCCCTTCAGGACATCACAATTAGAAAGCCCAAAACACGCCACGTGTCAGCTTAAAATCCACTGGACCACGTCCGATCAAAACTATTACCTAGCCCAAGCTCAGCATAATGGTCCGGTACCAATTCCACGGTAATTTCCACAAATGCACCATTTAACATTTTTCAAAACACTTCAAATTCCATCTTGTCACATATATTCATCATCAAACCGGGGTACCCTCCACATGGGTCTCAATACCTGTAGAGCTGGTCCATTATGATCTTTGTGAAATGAATGGAATTTATACTAAAGGTGGTAAACGCTATTTCTTTACTCTCATAGATGATTGCACTAGATATGCTTATGTCTATCTGCTTAGAACCAAAGATGAAGCACTACATCATTTTAAAATCTATAAAGCTAAATTGGAAAACCAACTAGAAAAGACTATTAAACGGCTAAGGTCTGATCGTGGGGGAGAATACATCTCCAAGGAGTTCGCCCATTATGGTGAAGAATATGGTATCATTCATGAAACCACACCTCCCTACTCTCCCCAATCTAATGGGGTGGCCGAAAGAAAGAACCGAACTATATGTGATTTGGTTAATTCCTTGTTGCAAAGTTCTGGTATGTTGGTCCAATGGTTGGGGGAGGCAGTTCTCACAGTTGATTATGTCCTGAATAGGGTGGCACCCCACAATCGTGAGGTGATGCCATATGAAGGATGGAAGGGGAGAAAACCTAATATGTTCCATCTTCAAGACTTGGAGTTGCCTTTACCGAAGAAGAGGAAACTAGGACCTAATACCATAGACTGTCTTTATAGGATATGCTCATAATAGCACTGCCTATAGATTTCTAATGGTCAAATACGAGACGAGCGAAGTCACTGTGAATGATCTTATGGAGTCTTGTGATGCGACATTTTTTGAGTTTGTCTTTCCTATGATTGCTAATGAGATAATAGAACCAGATGATTCCCATGAACCTTACCCTATTCCTCCTGGAGTGGCTGAGCCTACTCCTGATCTGGAGTTGAGGAGGAGTAAGAGACAAAGGGTCGAAAAATCGTTTGGTGATGATTTTGCCATCTACCTCGTAGATGATGAACCACGAACCCTCTCAGAGGCATATGCATCTCCTGATGCAGAGTATTGGAGGGAGGCAGTCCATAGCGAAATGGACTCCATCATCACTAATGGAACTTGGGAGATCACCGATCTTCCTAGTGGATGCAAACCAATGGGTTGCAAATGGATCTTTAAAAAAAAAAGAGGAGATCTGATGATACTATTGAAAAGTACAAGGCCTACTTAGTGGCTAAGGGTTTTACTCAAAAGGAGGGAGAGGATTGTTTTGATATGTATTCCCCTGTGGCTAGATTACCTACAATCTGTGTGCTTCTTGCATTAGCTGCTGCATTAAAACTCCATGTCCATCAAATGGACTTTAAGACTGCTTTTCTTTATGGAGATATCGATGAGGAGATATATATATGTCGCAGCTAGACAGATTTGTAGTTAAAGGCCAGAAGAATAAGGTTTGTCACTTGATTAAATCTTTGTCTGGTCTCAAACAAGGTCCTAGCCAATGGCATGAGAAAATAGATGTGTGTATTACCGATTTATCAAGGGCCGAGGTATCATTCTATGTTTATACGTAGATGACATATTAATATTTGGGACTGACTTGGATGTCATCAAAGAATCAAAAGAATTTCTATCCTCGAACTTTGATGTGAAGGATCTAGGAGAAGCCAATGTTATACCTAACATTAAGCTTATAAGGCAAGAGTATTGGATCACACTTTCGCAAACCCATTATGTGGAAAAGATCCAAACCTGCTTTGGGCACATTGATTCTAAACCTGCTTCCACACCATATGACCCTAATATGAGAAGTAAGCACACTGGTGAAGCAGTTGATCAACTTCTCTAGTCACAAATAATTGGATCCTTGATGTACCTGCGTAGTGCAACAAGACCCGATATCTCGTATGTTGTATGCAGATTGAGCCGTTACACGGCCAATTCGGGACATGATCACTGGGTTGTCCTACGTAGAGTACTTAGATATCTTAAAGGTACCATGAGACTTGGAATCCATTATTCTGGCCATTCGACAGTCTTAGAAGGATCTGGCGATTCAAACTAGATCAGTAACTTGGATGAAATAAAAGCTACTAGTGGATATGTATTCACTATAGCAGGTGGGGCCTTGTCTTGGAAATCTGCCAAGCAGACTATCATTACACGCTCTACCATAGAGGCTGAATTAGTAGCCCTAGATTCAGCGACAGTAAAGGTAGAATGGCTCAAAGAGCTCCTCTCTGACCTACCAGTGTTGGAAAAGCCGATTCCAAGGGTCTTAGTATACTGTGATAACCAGACTGTCGTAGTCAAGGTTAATAGCAGAAAATACAATATGAAGTCCTCGAGGCATATTAAGGGAAGGATTAAATCCACTCGGCATGCAAGAGAGACTGGTGTTATTGCTGTAGAATACATCAATTTTGATAGCAACCTAGCCGATCATTTTACAAAGGTTTTGTCTACAACAACTATCGAAGCAACATCTAGAGGAATGGGTCTTATACCCTGCTAGTGGTAACCAACAGTGGTAACCCATCCTGAATGAGCGGAGATCCCATGAAACTGGCTCTAGGACAACGAAGCTGTGGGGTACTATAAAGCACACCTCTTATTAGTCCCATTTGCTGTTGTGCTTATTCTTTTAGGAAGGATGAGGGTAAAACCTCTTAATGAGTTTCGGAGTCTTATAAAAGGCTAGGGAATTGTCCTACAGGATTCCCTTGAAGAAACAAACCTATACGAGCTGACCGTGTGGTCGCGGTTCGTAAGAGTTAATGGGTATACTCTCTAGTGAGCTCATGAAAAGATACAAAGACATGACCATAACGTCCTGTCCCGCTAGAGGTGCAGATTTGCAGCCTAGTACTGTGTGCTATGTGGATGAATGCCCTCACACCAAGGTCTTGGATCAAGGCGCAGTCCTCCACTTCCAGTGTTGGGTTGGATTTTTTATAACTAAACATTGGTTCAAACAATCAAACCTATACGGTACCTTTGTTGAACAATAGTATATTAAACTAAGATTATCGGTGTTAATACCTTTGTCGATTTGGGCAAAAGGGTGGGGATTGTTGGGCTTTTGCCAGGCTATTGGGCTTGGCCTATTTGGAGAAATAAGAGGGACACTACAGGAATCAAGTGTAATTTCGTCGGCCTAAAACCAACGAAATTATTGCCGATACCGACGAAAATAGCGTAATTTCGTCGGTTTGCCGACGAAATTAACCCGACGAAATATGAGCAACGAAATTACAAACCGTTTCGTCGGCTACCAACGAAATTAATGTAATTTCATCGGTTTCTGCAGGCCGACGAAATATGTTGAGCCGACGGCAGGACAGGTAGGATGGTGATGTGGCTTATGTATTTTCGTCGGCCTTGACCGATGAAATTAATGTAATTTCGTCGGTTTTCCTAGCCGACGAAATATGTTGAGCCGACGGCAGGACGGGCAGGTTGGTGACATGGCATGGTAATTTCGTCGGCCTAGGCCCATGAAATTACGCTGAAAGTAATTTCGCTTACCGCACTCCAAGAAAATAGTAATTTTAAATACCTATGCCGATGAAATTACTGGGCACAGCCTGCTAGGTTTCACAGGTCCAGTAATTTCATCGGCCAATGCCGACGAAAATATTTTTTTTTGGTAAAAAAAAAAGGAAATAAGAACCGAAAAATCACAGATATTTACAGATATTTCCTTTTTTCTAATCATTTTACAGCTTAGTGAAGTTCGCAAAACTCAAGTGGAAAATGGTACACTGAGTTGATGTTCATGCTTCATAGCTCAACAACGGACAACACTTATTCGTGGAGCTAAATTTTATTTCTGGAAGAGAAACGATCAACAAAAGCATGCATAAAAGCATCCGAGTAATATAACAAAGACGGCGTCCAAGATACAAACGGTGACAAAAGGCTAACATTTATCCGACATTGACACCTAAACGGCAAACCACCGATCTACAATGGAGTCAGGCCAACAACACCTGCACAACAAAAATGATGATCAAACAGATTAACGGATGTGCTTTGACAACAATTACGCACAGAAAATGTGTTACAGAGAACATACCACATGCAAGTCTTCCACCAGCATTTCCAGTGGTGAGGCTAAGCTCGTGGCCCCCTAAAGGCAAAAGATGAAGAATTAAGGGTCTATATGAACTAAAGAAAAGAAAACATTGAACATAAGTAGAACTAGGCATACCTTCCCCAAATCATCTTCAAGCTCATGGACAACAAATGCTCTCCCAACCACTGAATTTGGGCCGCTCAAAGGAATCTACATAGAAGATATCATCAAAGTTTAAACGTTGCTAAAATGAATGTTGGATTTTAAAACCACCAAGTTGCAACTTATGGCTAAGAGTAAAAATACCATTTACCTGGTTATCAACAATGGTTGCTTCAGCCACACCTATATCACCACCATTAAAACAGATACACCGTAATGTCGCCAATCAAAAAGATAACCTTAGGGGAAAATATCACACAAGTGTAGTACTGAAATGTTCAAGGATAAACCTTCAGCATTGGCAACAACGTTTCCCAGGTCACCCGCATGACGAACTTCATCTTCTGGTGCACCGTGTGTCAAGTTATTTGGGTTAAAATGTGCTCCTGCAATGCAAGATAGTTTTTGCTTTGTAAGCAAGGAGACATTGGTACGTTCAGTGACTAAACGATTCAGTTCTTTTGTAAGTGCCATGAAAGATTCATCATTAGGGTGATGATGCAAAAAAGAAAGAGTAGCACGGGTCGAGAAACATATCTATCTACATAGGAATATGATAATGTTTATAGAAAAAAATGGCACAGATTGATTATATGTAACTATGAACCATTGACATTCACAGGCATAATTGAGTTCAATGTACAATCAACCTGTTGATATGCACCCATTAGTAGTGTCGCCAAATTCATGCTGCAAAATGAACGAACGTTTTACTATTACGAGTCAAGAAGCACAAAATTCAGAGCTGCCAAAAGAACAAAACTCACGAGGTAGAATCCATGAAGTCCAGGGGTAAGTCCAGTGACGCGGACGTTCACTGTTTTAGGACCTGTAATACAATAACAATTATAGGAGTAAGATATAATCATAGGTCGTAGCTACCTTTTGGAAACATTTGGTGTTTGTAGACTGCATGCTAATGGTAAGTTCAGATTTCGAAAAATTAGTGCCTAGGATTAATCAGATGCATCGTACATCTACATTAGGGGAATGCTCCTGACTAAAGCAGTATTCAGATGGGTTTTGCAAACAAGCTGACGCAGTAACACCGCTCATGCCACTAGGTGCGTGGCCAGTTAGTGCAGGTCTTACATCATGAAACAAAAAAAAAGACCTTTCGGTTCACTCCGATTAGTTTTTAGATCATCAACACAAAGCCAATTTCTCTGTACATATGAGAACAATTTATCTTGAGGAATCACTGAGACGAACCCTGAAATATGTACGAATAAAGGCTGAAACTTTAATCAAGTTAGCAGGCGCACCGTCGTCATCCTGGGAAAGCGTGACGATGCCCTCGACCACGGAGTTGCCCTTGAGCACAGCGACGGCCTTCTTGGTGGCGTCGGCGGCGGCAAGGCAGCGGCTAGGCGGGGCGGCGACGACGGCTGGGCGGGTGGCGCTGGACGGGCGGCTTGAGTGGGTGGCGCTGGACGGGCGGGCGGCGCTAGACTGGTTGGCGGAGGCGCACGGCCGGCTGGAGCGGGCGGCGGCGGCGCAAGGCGGGCTGGGGCGGCGCCGGAGGGCTGGGGCGAGCGGCCGTGGAGGGCGGTCGGCAGTGGCGCACGGCGGGCTGGGGCGGCGCTGGAGGGCTGGGGTGAAAGGGCGGCGCTGGAGGGCTGGGGCGGTGCTGGACGGCCGGGCGGCGCTAGACGGGCTGGCGGCGAGCGGTGGCGCACGCCGGGCGGGCGTCGAGGGGCGGCGGACGGCGGGCGGGCGGGCTGCGGCTGGGGGGCGGGTTGGGGAAATTTTTCAGGCAACGGGATAAGTTAATAGGGTTTAGGTTAATTTCATCGGCCGAAGTCGACGAATTTAATAAAAAAAATTATTTATAATGTATTTTCATCGGTCTTGGCCAACGAAAATAATAATACTACATATTTAAATTAATTTCATCGGCCTAGGTAGACAAAATAAATAAAAAATTATTTTCTAAAATTATTTTCCTCGGCGCAGGTCGACGAAAATACTCTTTGGGAATATGGCCTGCTGATTTTTCAATAATAAAAAATATTTAAATTAATTTCATCGGACGAGGCCGACGAAAATAAATAAAAAATTATTTTCATCGGCCCAGGCCGACGAAAATACCCTTTAGGCATATGGCCTGCGGATTTTTCCAAATGTAATTTCGTCGGCTCGTCAGGCCGATGAAATTATCATTAAAGTTTCGTCGGGCCTAGAAAAACGGCGAAATTATGCTTATAATTTCATCGGTTTACAGAAGCCGACGAAATTATGTATATAATTTCATCGGTTTGGCAGACGAAATTTATTTGGGCCGATGAAAAACACGATTCCTCAGAGTGAGAGAGAGAGGCTGCTACCGCCTCGTCAAGATCGAAATGAAAGCAGTCATTGCTTCCGCGGCGGCGGCGGCGTGCTTCCGAGCTCATGGAGGCGCGATGTGTTCGTCGTGGGGGTGGTCCTCCGGCTTGCCCATGCAGTTCGTTGCTCCTCCGAGATTATCCCTTTGTCTATTTAGCAGGTTGCTCTCTCGAGTTCTTGTACGTGCTTGCACGAGCTCACATTCCCCTCTTTTCTCTATGCACCCCGCTGCTGCTCCTCGCCCGTCTGTTCGCCGGCCGGTGGTGGTTCTCGTGGTGGTGCTGCTGCCCCTCTCCGGCTTGGGTACTCGATGACCATGGGTTTGGGCGTCGAGTCCTCGTGCTGCTCCTCGGGTCTCCACCTCGGCTCGGTTCGTGGTGGGGGTGACAGGCATCGTATTTCTAGATCATCTCGTCGGTGGTTACACGGTATAGCCCGGCGATCTGTTTTCTGGGACAGCGAGCTGCTTGCGCTTTGCCTTTCTTCACTGTCTTCCTTGTCGGCTCAGATCCGACGCTACGTAAGAATTTCCGAGACTCCTTTGTGGCTGTTGTGAGCAGTAAACCAATTGGAGATTTTGGGGATCTAATTCTTGTATTAGAGGCTACTTCTCTGATTTAGAAGCACTGCTACTGTGACTGTGGGCTTACCCTAATTGCTCTATGATGATAATCTTATTGAGGAATATAAATATAATTCGTTGATTATATCTTGTGGTAGATTCAAGTAGTAGCTACACTGTTTAAGGATTATTTTGTACTCATCCCATTCCTTGCCATGATCTGTTGATGTTTAGTCTCTAGATACTTGTTATCTTGATCTGTTATTGGTGCCTTCGGTTGTACTGGTGTGCTGTTCAAATTGTGTTTATCAATCTGTTTTTATTTCTGGTACCTTTGCTTAGCATTTTGGTGCTGTTCGGTTGATTCAGATTACTTTGGTTTATATCGTTTTAGTAGATCAGCAGGTCTGTTGGCTAAATTGGGAAGTTCTAATCTTAATTCCTTTCTAAAACAGTGCTGAGATAAATTGTTTAATCCTTGATATTGATCTCAAATTATACTAGTAAAATGCCCGTGCTCTGCCACGGACTATAAAGGGATGAAAGAAAAACATAATTCGTAGACAAAAATATAATAACGAATGGTGATTTGCAGAAAAGATCGAGAGTGTAGCACGTGACATGTTGTAGCTTGAATCGTTAAGGTTGAAACATTATTTGACATAAAAATTATTGGTCACCAACCACTAAGAACCAACTAAAGAAATAAAAATACTAAATCACCTAACACTATAA
Organism: Raddia guianensis; assembly: GCA_036346415.1. Taxonomy (NCBI): domain Eukaryota; kingdom Viridiplantae; phylum Streptophyta; class Magnoliopsida; order Poales; family Poaceae; genus Raddia; species Raddia guianensis. Next base: position 11,155,228 of record CM070534.1, on the reverse strand, counting down.
CAAAATTTAGGAACCATCGGAAGAAATAATAAAAATAGTAAATCACATAATCATTATGACATGATAGTCACAAAATGCAAGCACGTGGCTGTGAATATCAATCACATATAAAAAGATCATCAAGCATTCCTATTTGAATTTGAATCGTAAATATATGAATTGTGAACAAAAAAATAAAGTGATTTATTAATAGGCATCAACGATCATTTATGCTTCAAAATAAAACATGATCCAAAAATCAAAGAATATAAATTTAGATACTAAAATGACGCTTGTGTATTATAGCTGGCATTGCAAAAATATTTAATGGTTGTGTACAGATTATGTAACTGGCATAGCAAAAATTCTTCACGACTGTGTAACCTCAGAAAAATAGCCAACCAGAAGCCTAGCATGCACACCTATGGAAAAGAAATAGAAAATAAATATATGATACATTGAAATGACAGGCTGAGCAAACATTATCTCAGTAAAAAAAAATCCAACAATAAGATGAAAACACATGATGGCTTTGTTCACTCGCAGCTATCAACAAAACAGACAAGATATATCACAACTACACAAAAAAAAAAAAACAGAGAGAAATAATCTACAGCAACCTACACATCTACAGTGGGTGTGCGAATGGTAGTATGACAACATTCAAATTGAGCAATTATTGCATCGGTCAAAACAGGTGATGCTCCATGGTAGAGTCCTCCTCACGTTGAGCAAAGGCGGGGAAATACCTCAAGGCAGGGCATCATGAATTGAACTCTCAAGGCAGGTGACACTATAAACTACTTATGTTCGAGTGTAAACCAGTCCTACTAAGAATGGGAGAAGAACTCAAAATATCGCAAAGACCCTTACCCTTTTATGTCTTGTCAAATAAAAGTGTCCATGAACTCCAGGTCTCCGCAAGATGCTGCTCCTTCTCGATCTTGGTATGAAGAAATCAATAATAAAAAAGAAGAGCAGAAGCAACGGATCAGGCATCATCATTTGCACCAAACATTAGCAAAACACAAATCATCTAAAAATTCTTACAGCTTGGCAAAGAGTTGTTCTTGTTATGGAGCTCACTGATCTGCCACTGTATTCTTTCAATGGAGTCCAATTCTCTTTACACTAATAGAGCATCTTGATGTCGGCCTGCTGCTTCGCCTCCAGCCACATGTCGAGAAGCTTCCGCTTCCAAAATCTTAATGTGAGACTTGTAGTTGGACTGCGAGGGAATATGAAGAGAAAAACATAAATCAGACCATAAAAATCAATAAGCTATGAATACGATTATTTAAGGGATACAATTCACTTCTAATGCATGCTAAGATGTAATCCACTTTCCATTTTTTAAAAGGAAATGATCCACTTCTAAAACAACCTACCGATAAGCTCTGAATACGATTGATTCTATCATCTCTACACTGCATTATTATGCTCTATCCTGCGAAAATTCATTTGACAAGCTAATTTTGTTGCCAACATGCTGGTATGCTATTTAACCAGGAAACCTAGAGCAATTTCCGCATCAAATTTGTTGCCAGTAATATTGACAGGCCTACTAAACTATCATTCTTCAGCATGGTTCATTTGTATCATTTCTGAAATTTTCTTTTGGTAGCAAGATATCACGCATATAGATAACCACAATGGGTTAAATATAGATCATAATAAATTAAGCATGCATGTCTGAGAATCAGGACATAGTACAGAGAATAAAACTAACCTTTTAATTTGAAACCAAGAGTAATACCAACCTAGATAGGTTAAGCCAACCTGCATCAAACATATAAGAAATCATCAAACATAGATATACTAAACATAGAGGCTAGACCTTTGTGAAGAAATGGCAAGACCTTACTGCGTTAGCACAGATATGAACATCTACATTACATAATCAAAATATTATTTATGGCGTATAGAGCATATCTAAACCCTGAATTTGAAAAAAATGAAAAATTTAGGTTAGCACAAACGCTAATACAAGAAAGGTCAATGAAAGAATCTTCAATTGGGTTTAGGTGGAAGTGTGGCACAATCCTGAAGACTATATCTTCATCATTAATTGACATCCTCAGCTACCCGTAGTTGCCAATTTAACACAATAACATCGACTCATTCATACATAGAATAGATAGAAATCTGAATGGAGCAAATAGCTTATCTGAAAGTAGTTATAGACAATAACATCAATTGCTTACTTGCAAAAGTTACAGACATCATCCATGGTGTTTTTGTTAATATTGCTACTGCCATCTTGATAATTAAGTAATCTTACTCTGCCATATATATTTGCGCAGATGATTACATAATACTAATCTTACTAATAATGGATTAAAGACAGAGGAATGAAGATGGAACGACGCGTACAGCTCTAAGTTAGCGACCTGTTCGGAGTAGAATGTTGTGGAACTCTTGTAGCCGTTGCCCTCACCGGCGCCGTCCAGACACATCCGCACGCAAAAAATTGAATTTCTTTCTAGGTCAATCCAACCTGCAAAGAGACAACTTTTGTAAGCTCAATAGAATTTCCGGTGTGTTGAATCTTGAATGCTTTGCTCTATAACGTAAGTTTCAGGTGAACTAATTCATATTTTTCATTCATACTCGCTTTTTTTTAAAAAAAATATGAATGGATCTGTATCATTTAATTGCCATTATTCAAAAGGAGGCTAAAACAGTACCATCCAAATATGAATGATAGGAAACGTGAAGAATAAATGTCAGTAGTAGATTATTCATTAAAATGAAAATTACAATAATAGATTATTTATTAAAATAAAAATTCTAGTAATATAACTCTCTAGGGAAACAAATAGAGTATACTTTCCCTGTCGCCAAATCAAGGTTCTCGTGTTTATGTGCACAATACCATAGAGATTTCAGAAAATTAATCAGCAAACTGTAAAAGAACCAATGTATAATGGATAGTTATAGCAGAATCAACCACATAAGTAGCTTAGATGAATGTAAGAAGCTATCTACTTGTACTCATAGCTGCTGCGTTGGTATATATTGTAAACTTCATGGAAAATGAAAGAAATCCATTACACGAGGGGTTAAGATAAAAAAACGAAAATACATTAGAAATTAACTATTTAAAAATTCACAAAATGAACATTGCTAATGGAGATTAAAAAATCACTTGGCAGCTCAACTATGAAACAAGGAGAACTAAAGTAAAGTCAAACAAAAACTTAATTTCACTCTCTAGAATTCAAATCATAACAGTATCTACCTGGCTACCTTACAACAAGAATGAAGCGCATAAAAATATGTCAACAAACTCACCAAATATCTCTTTCAAATGCGCCTCATTAACATTCCTGGATAAATGATCAATGTCGAGAACAACCGGCTCTGTGGCAGGAGATGTTTTCCTGAAACAAACAGTCACCATTTGAATATTGCAACACACAAGAAGAGATACAGAGCATAGCTCATGGTCAGTTAATATCTCATGTTCCAGGGGAAATTAGAACATTATTTTCTTCTTTCTTTTTTTTGATCCTCTTCTAATTGGGTCACATGGTAAAATTATGCCATCCACAGCAAAATTCACTTGCCAAAGACTACATTTCTACAAAGGAAAAAGGCATGAATAAAATTCCATGATCGTAATGCATTAAGCAAATGTAATTCCACTTATAAGCTTAGATCTATCGTCGCCACATACACAAAGCAGCGCTTAGCACACCATCTCCTTCACCTCCGCCCCATCCATCGCACAAACCCAACCCACGATGATCACACTCTACCACCAAAGCCAAGAGAAACCAATCCAAAATCACAGGCTCTAACGCAGCGTGCAGATGAGGAACCGCGAGTAGAACGACACAGGATCAATCGGGAAGGCCGAGAAGAGTGAGGCATGGAGCGGAGGAGACGGCAAGGAGGAGCGGAGTGGCGGCGCCATGGATTCAGCGTGGGGGCTGGGGATCTGCAGCAGCTAGGGTTTGGGGAGGAGAGAAGAGATGCGAAATGGAGGAGGTGGGGTCTGTAGTAGGAGGGACCAGGCGAGTGTTCAGTGTGGCGGTGGCACCGGAGGAGGGAAGTAGTAGGGAGAGGAGGGGCCAAGGTGGTGGGAAGAGGAGGAGGGGGCGGTGAGGGAGGAGAGGCACGGAGAGGAGAAGAGAGACGGACCGGGGGAGGTGAGGGATGGAGGTGGCGGCAAGGTGGTGAGGAGGTGGAGAGGGTGGCGGCTGGTCGGGGAGGAGGAGGCGGCGGCCACAAGGCAAAGTGGAGGTGAGGGGGCGGCGGTGGTGGGAAGAGGAGGACGGCGGTGAGAGGAGGGAGAGGCACGGAGAGGAGAAGAGAGACGGACCGGGAGAGGTGAGGACGGAGGCAGGCGGCGGCAGGTGGCGAGGGAGATGGAGAGGGCGGCGGCGTAGGCGGGAAAGAGGGAGGAGGCGGCGAAATGGCAATGGGATCGTGGCTGGGGGCGACGGGCGGTATCGACAAGCCAGATCGGATGGAGCAGAGGAGGTATCGCGAGATGGACAGTCCGGATTGAAAGTTCGAACTACCACCACCACCACCACCACCACCACCACAAGGTGCTTTATAATAGTAGAGATTTGCTTGTGAAATCACTGAGAACGATAACTAGGACGGCTGTTTTACAGCAACCAGTTATTGATTAAATCTGAGAGCTCCCTAATCAATTCAATGGTGATTTATTCACTTGTTTTTCTGGCTGGCTTGTTCTTTAATTGGTATATCATGTTACTTGGTACTTTTGGTCCAATTTTGTAGAGTGCATGATAATCATATTATCCCATGGTATTGTTTTTGTGTTTGCTCATTTTATTTATATTTTGTTTAATTGGTTAATTTATTATGCTTATGTCGCACTACAACACACTCTTCAAAGGTGGCTTGCACTGCGTGTGCATTAGGTCTAGTGTAGTGTTAGCCCAAATTCATAGAGGAGTTATGCTTTTGTTGTATCCGGCATACTTCAAAATACTCAAATATCAGGAATAACAACCAATAGTGTTGCGGCTACATGCCACATTGTCCGGTCTGTGGAAGGTCGGGGCGCATACAACTTGAGTGCACAACTGGTTAGTTATTCATCCTGCGTTTTTTTATTAGTTTCTTCGTGAAACTCAATGCTCTGATGTTCTATAATTTTAAGAGATTCCCGGTCGGATCAGGGTAAACAATACTACTCAAAGTTCGGATGTAATATCCATCGAAATAATGTCATCATATATATATACATATCCTAACTATACATAAGTCGTACCAGGCCACCGAGCTGGGCAAGGCCACGTCGCCCTTAAACAGAGCAGAAAAGCTGAGCTTCCACGTCACTCTTGAATCTGCACCGTACGTTGTAGATCCGGTGGTTCCAATCAGGCGGTGGTTCCCGTGGCCGTCGTTTGGCCACGTCGCCTCCGGCCTCGCCTTCTCAGCCCCGTACCCCCATGGGGACTGCTCATTTCATCCCCCGCCGCCCGCTTCCCCGCCTCCCTCTCAGCTGCAGCACCTCTAGCCGCCGTCGCTTCCACCTCCTCTCCCCCCGCAACACCTCCTCTTCCCAGCCGCCTCGGTGCCCGGCGGGACTGCCTCCTTCCTCCCTCCTTCTTCCACTGCTCCCTGATCCGCCTCCGGCTTGGCCGCAGCACCGCGCCGGCACTAGGCCTCGGGGAGGCCGTACCGGGGACGCCTGCTTCATGTGGGACGGGCCCGGCGACGGTGGCCCCGGAGAAGAGGCCGGCACGCAGATCCGCCCTGTCGACGGCGCCGCCTTTCGCTGGATCCACCCCGTCGACGTTGCCGCCTCTGGTCGTCGGGCTTGGGCACCGAAGCCGCTGCTTCCGACGTTGCTAGGTCTGCCACTTCCCTTGCCGGCGCTGCCTCCCTTTTCCCTGCTGGTGCGACGCTCCACTACATTCTCCGCGGCTAGATCCGATCGGCTCCGGCAGGGATGCGTCCATCGACCCATGGCCAAGAATTGCTTCTGGTTGGCCATAGCCGACGTTGGTATGCCCGCCTCTTCCCTCCCCTCCTCTTCCCTGCATTTACTAGCTTCGACCAGGATACATGGACAAATTATGCTACCATTGGGAGAAATTTTGCTACTGCGTTCTCTGAGTGTGTTGGGCAATGGGAATGGTAATCTCTGGTTGTTCCAACTGATTAATTAGGATGTGTCTTTTTCTGCAGGACAATCCCATTTGCTTGGAACCTCATAACTATTGGTTATATTGAGCGAACAATTACAAGAATAGGTTTTTCTCCACTTGGTTTTTCGGACGTCACTTTTATATAAATATTGTGTTTGATATAGTCATAATTCCCTTTCTGGAGTATCCATCTCTGACGTCATTTTACGGTGTCAGAAATGCTAGCTGGACAGAGGTTAGTATGGTGCACTATTTTTAACCATCAATGCTGTGGATGGGTGGTTTTAGTTAGCAATGATTATATATATGCATTTCAAAATCTCATTGTTAGCTATTTTTTATTTTTATGCAGAGGCTCTTTTCACTTTGTTTGTTTGGCTGGAAGAGGAACAACTAGATTCTGCCTATGCTGCCTCCTCGGCATGTATACTTTTCCTTCTATGATATATGGCATGATTTTATTCGATATGTGTGCTTGATATGTGTGCTTGTGTTGGCCTAAATATTTATTTCATTTAGGATCATGTACATATCTTTTATATGTGTTTAGTTTAGTTTAGTGGCACACTTACAGTTATTAGTAAACTTACTTAGTTGATTTACTTCTATTTTGGTCTATGTACAACCTGACATGGATACATACTCGAGTCACAATTAGTTTGCTGTCTTTTGGTAAAGAGAAACATCATGCAACATCAGGTGATATGCACACAATTTTACATATGGTTGCTGATGTGTGATTAGCATCAGTTTGACCTGCCATTTTTTGGATTTTGGATAGTCTAACCATTTCTTGTTTATAGCTGAGCTAATTCTTCAGCTAAGACAACCTATATGAGATTAAACAAATTGATATAATTATTTCTTTAGTATATACCTCGCTGCACATGCTTAATTTCAGCACAACTTACCAATGATGGCAGAATGAATTACGTTAGTTAGTTATTGCACTACCACTGGCTATTTATGCTGTGTGTATGTTTTATATGGGCTTGGTTTAGTTTAGTGGCACGCTTGAACTTATTACTAAACTTAGTTGATTTACTTCTATTTTGGTCTATGTACAACCTGACATGGATAAATACTTGAGTTGCAATGAATTTGTTGTCTTTTGGTAAAGAGAGATATTTTGAAAGATCCCTTTGAGTTTGCTTAAACCGTGCTTTGATTTTTGGAAAGCCGATATATGCCCACCAACACATTACCTCTGAATTAGCATAACAGACCCACATTGATGTACGGTTAGATTGATCTTTGTTTCTTTTAAAAAAATAACCATTGCATATTGCTACGCTATATCGTGGATTGTTCTCCACTTTTCTTAAACGCATGAGTGAGGTTTGTTTGTTCCTAACAACCTTTGTCCTGCAATTCAGACCCACATTGATGTACGGTTAGATTGATCTTTGTTTCTTTTAAAAAAATAACCATTGCATATTGCTACGCTATATCGTGGATTGTTCTCCACTTTTCTTAAATGTATGAGTGAGGTTTGTTTGTTCCTAACAACCTTTGTCCTGCAATTCGCTTTCATTTTATTTGTGGGTTCCATTATCTATTTAATAAATAGTTGGCATCGAAGGAATGATATTGAGAATTGGAATTCACATTATTTATCTATCTGTATTAGTAAGATTGACAGTGGAGACTGCTTATATACTGGACAAACATTATGTTGAATGTAAAGTCTATTTGTTAGTTTTTATTTTGTGGATATCTCCTCTCTGCTTAGTTCTTTCATATATCCCTGTTGCAGATTATTATAGACTATGGCTTACTCGATTAAGCAAGGTGTACGTCCATGTAATTTAGTTTTAGTTTCACCGGTTCTTCCAGTTTATAATCATCCTATTGCGCCTGTAAAGTAAGTGTTGTAAAGTAAGTGTTATTCTGATTGTATTAATTTGCACAGTGCAGTTTGAATGAGGATTTTGAACTCTTTGGACGTTTAGCTGATTTTGCCCGCCCTTTTGGTAGATACTCACAAAATACAATATATATATGTGATGGTGTATCAACCAGGTGTTTGGGATGTTTTTGAAGATGAGCCAGTTTTGTAGGCAACTTTGGACAACCAAAGGTTTGCGTTCCCATATTTAGATAAGGCGACACAGGAACATAAAATGTGTAGTTGTTTTTTTAGACCATTGTTTTACTTGCCTGCCTTTGACCATTGTTTTGCTTTTCTGCCTTTTGGATGGCCTGATGTATATTTGTTCATGTCTTTGTGAGGTTGCACATCGGCAGGCTAAAGACATTAAAAATTTAAATTCTTCGTATCTTTTCTTCATTTGGTTCTCCATTGCTTTTAAAGATAGCCTAGCGCGCGCAAAAAATACAGCCAACAAATAAACAGACAACAAAAATGTTTGTGTTATCATGTTTAGATAAAGCAATACAGGTCGGTCCTAGCGCGCGTAAGCGCGCTTTCACCTCTAGTATCATAAATAGTACACATTTGCTAGGGAGGTACCCCTCGCGCCACGTGGTTCCGTACGGATCGTCCTGCGGCCGACACGTGGATCGCTGTGCACACAGAGCGTCCTCGGCCGAGCTCAGCGCAGTTCCTCCCGACTCCCGTCGAGCCCACGTCACCGCGATTTCCTCGGGCCGTCCGATCGGTTTTGTGCGGTCGATCCCGCCTCTGTCCTGACATTTTTGCATAAAGGCCCCTGCATTTTCGCAAATCAACCCGTCGTCCATTTGATGCTTTGCTCGGATGCTACCGGCTCCTCTGCCCTCTCCCCCGCAAACCCTACCCGGTCCTCACTGGCGCGGCCTCACCACGCCGCCTCGCTCCATCGTTCTCTCCTCCACGCCCCCGCCTCACCGCCTCGCCCGCCACACCGACGGGCCACCCCGTCGCGCCCGTCCCCGCCTTCCTCCTCAGCCGCCCCCGTTTCCCCTGCAGACCTCCTCTCTTTTCATTGCCGCCGTCCTCCTCCTGCCGGCTCAGCACCATTCCGTGCGGGGGCATCGCCGCTCCTCCTCACGGTGCCGCCTCCCATCCCCCGCGCCCGCCGCCGCCGCTCTCCGGTCGCCGCTGCCGGCGACGGCAGCCTCGGGGCCGGCCGGATCCAACAACGGCTGCCTCGGGGGCGGCCGAATCCGGGTGGGACGGGCCTAGGTCTCGATGGATCCGTCCATGGCGGGTATCAGGGCGGGCATTAGCCCTTGCCACCGCCCTCTTTCTGCAGCAGCTCTCCCATTTTTCATCTTTGCCTATGGCGTCGTCATCTTGCCCTCATCTGTTGCTATCTTGCTGCAGGTCAAGGTCGTTTTGGGGAGTATAATCTACCCATGCCCGAGGGTTTCTGCTGCAATGGCTTGACCTCCATGTCTTATTCACATCTAATGATAACTTGGTTGTGGTGGCGTTCCTCTGTCTTTAGAGTTTAATTAATCAAATCGACCAGTTAATTTATTTGAGAATAGCCATGTTGTTTCGCTGAACTTGGTTGTGGTGGCGTTCCACTGTCTTTAGAGTTTAATTAATCAAATCGACCAGTTAATTTATTTGAGAATAGCCATGTTGTTTCGCTGATGATATAAGTTCATATAATTTCTCTTGGAAGGCATTATATTTTCAGTTTGTCTATATCATTTTGTAAATATCCTGTTAGGCTGCAGTTCAGTTCTGCAGCAAAGATGTTCTCCATGTATTTCCAACATGTTCTTTGAATATTTGCATTTCATTTCATAACTTCCTTTCAGTTTACTTATGCCAACTGCGTTATTGTAGCGTTGTTCACAGCATGCGCATCGACACTTTGAGCAGATGTAAAAAAACAAAACCAGACCATCAGGCGATGGACGCGCAGTCCGAGCGCCGCCCCCTCTATATCTCTGTTTTCGCTTTACCTAAATATATTCGATTTATTTTTTCCTGTTAAGTGGATTTAAAGTTTTGGAACATGTTATTTTATACGTTCTCCTTTTAGAGGAATGTATATGCCATAACTTGCGAAGTAGCTGCTAGCCCATTATTCATTCAGTGTACACAGCCGCTCAGGTCATGTGTGAGGATTTTTTATTCTTATAGCATCATTTGCCTTTTTTGTTTAATTAGCACCTTACCATTTATATTTACAGTTGTCTCACTATCTTACCTTTTCGGTTTGTTATTTTTTGCATTATTGGCAAGAGATAGATGCAGTTTTGGAAGTCAATGAGGAAGGTATATTTTTGCATGTTCTGTCCTTAGGTTCCTGCTACTTTAGTCTAGGGTGTGTGGCCATTCATTAATTAATAATGTGCCTTCTTTTACATGCAGCTTGCCAAGGGAAAATGCGGGTATCAATCAGGTTTCACTGTTTCACCCAGAGATACCCAGATGAGTTATGGTATTAATCGGCTTGACCACTGCTTTCATTTCTTCAGAATGTTTCTGTATCTATGAAATTAGCAGACATAAGGTGATCTCTTCTCTTTCTGTTATATACTACTATATGAAATTAGCAGACATCGGCTCTCTTTCTGTTATATACTACTTTAGTTCTGTTGGTGTTGCTTAATCACTCTTGAAGGACCCCGCTGTTTAGGATGTTTTGCCTTTGGTTCTTACATTAGGTGGTGGATGGCAGCTAAGGCTACATCTTACATGTTTTGCTTTTACCTGGCCCATGTATTGCTATGTACTGCCGATTACGTTGTGGAACTGCTAATGATCTTTTGTGGTTGCATCTTTTTATTTCAGGGGCTGTTAATATGGTGATCGAAGTTCCTATGTATAGTTCTTATATATTTATTCAGTTATGTTATTGTTTTCTGCTCTGTTTGTAAAAGTGCTTAGTCATATATACACATGTTGCCTTCTGTATGCTGCTGTTGTATGTTCGGTGTGTTTGTAGAGATTATTTCGTTTCATTTTTTATGATGTTATCTCTTTGAGGTTATGGCTTGCTATGGTCATTTCTTTGTTTATGTGCCTATGTGTTGTAAAGATGGGTTTATTTTGTTTTGGGTGAAATTATGTTTCACCGCAGCTATGGCCTGGTCTGATGATCGCTTTTGTTTTCTTTTGTGCAGGGTTAGGACAGTCAGTAATATAGTTTCCATGCTATATTTTATCTTTGGTGGAAGGTTTTGCTTATAGAACCATTTGAGGGTTGCCCTATACAAAATGTTGGCATTGGTATGTGCATTGTACAGATGAGTTGATGCCTTTGTTTTTTACAGTTAGCTGTTTTAGAATGAGCGCTTTACCTAGATATATTCCCCTTTTTCCAGTTCAGTGCATTTGGATTTTATGAACATGTTTTATATGTTTTTATGGTAGCTAAATAGGAGTCTTTAGTGCTTACTTTATTAATTCTTCTACAGAATGCTCAATCAGTCAGTATTCTTCTACAAAATGTTGAATCAGTCAGTAATATAGTTTCCATCTTATATTTTATCTTTGGTAGATTTTCTTTCATGTATACTTTTCTAGACATACATTAGCTCATTGTGAGCCATATACAACGATGTCAGTTCGTTGGCATTTTGCATATAGAACCATTTGAGGGTTGCCCTATACAAAATATTGGCATAGGTCTGTGCATTGTACAGATGAGTTGATGCCTTTGTTTTTTTATAGTTAGCTGTTTTATAGTAAGCCCTACGTGTACGAGTAATGTATTTCTATGAATCGTTATGAACCACTTTCGATTATTACAAACTTGCTCGGGTTAAATCACTGTGTGTATCTATGGTTTAATCTTTTGTTTTTTTGTGTGTGGTTGTTCGTTGATTTGGCTTATATGGTACCATTATATGTTAAAGATGTAGTGCTAATTTTATGTCGACGGGCTCGACGGGCCACAGGCCCGTCTACTCAACTAGTATTCTATAAAATTCTATGGTCCATTTTCATTCGGTGGAACTTTCCTGGCCCATACCACTGGTTAACCTTTGGTATGCCTCTCCCATTTTCTTTATTCGGCATATATACTGGCCGTTCAGGGGCATAGTGGCAGCAGGCCACAATTGTAGCAGAGCTTCATGCTTCATACTATAGCCATAAAAGTTGCTGTGGGTTCTCTCTTAAGATTATGTTGTTCTACAAGAACAATGCATATATACTCCATGGGGATCACATATAAACACTATAATGCAATCAAGTAATGGCAAAATTCACATAATGTATGAATGCATTACAACTTTATACATACTGGAATAATCATGAGATTCAGGTTTGCTCTACTAGAGCTTCAATTCTTATAAGATATGCTCTTTATGAGCTTCCAATTCATTTTTCGTTCATAAATTCAAACAATGTCATTCGGCAACCACAATCTAAGGTGATAGTGCAAAAATGCTATTCATGACATGTGCCCACCGCGTGTGGGTTACACTGAGCCCTGGATGCTGGCATGGCTACGAGATGGGTGAAGCCGGTGCTGCGGCGGTGCCAGTGCCCATAGCAGGGACCGTGTCCAGAAACTGACAGCTGGCCCTGGGCGGTGGCAATATGGGAGAATGGCATGCAGGCCATCATATAGTGCACCCAAACGAGGTAGCCAATGCAGTGGTACGCTTTCAGAGTGTAGCTCAGGCAAGCATGTCTACTATTCTAGCCATTTCAATTCTTGTTCTATATGTCGGGATCTTCTTTTGTTTTGTTCACTTCACGTGGACTTGCCATAAAATCAAGGAGGGCAAATTCTCTGTAACAGTCCATTTTGGTCAAAAGTAGCTCAAACATGTGCATGTATGCCCCAAGGCATTTTTATGGTGATAGAAATAAATTTTGGTGAATTTATAGCTTTATTGGAAAATCATCCCTTTAGGACGTGTGGCCAAATCTAATTTTAGATCAACATCTTGCTATATATGTGGTGCTTTAGATAATTTTATAAAATACTCCTCTCGCCGTGGCGCCCTCCTCTGCGTCGCCGACCGGAGCCCCGCCTCGCCGCCGTCTCGTCCCGTCGCTCTGTCGCCGTGCCGGATTCACCTTGGAACTTGAAGCCTGGAGAGACGCTCTCGTCCCTCGATCTCGACCTCGTCAATGCCCAGGGTCGAGCCAATCCGCATAAAAGGGCGCCGAATGCCCTCGCCCTCCCTTTTCTCCTGTCCGCAACATCACTCGAGCTCCGCCGCTGGCATAAAAGAGCACCAGAGCTCTCCGCCCATCTCCATCCTGTCCCAGAGATTCGTCTCGTCCCCTAGTTTCTATCCCCCAGGCCACAAGCCTCAGGACCACCTCAGCTCGCCGGAATCGATCAACGGAGCGCCGCCGCCGTGTTCTGTCCCATTCTCAATTTCTCCTCGACGGTGAGCTTTCAATCCAATTCGTTCCGGCTATAGCATCCTCGTGTGATGACTTACCCCATGGACATCTCCTCCTAGCCTCAAGATCACCGGAGAAGCCCCGCCTCGTGGACCTCATCTCCGCCGCCGCTGTCGCTCGTGGAGGCGACGACCTCGACCTCCCGTGCCTGTCTAGTGACCCAGGTCGGTTCCTAGTACCCCGTAAAGGCTTATGCATGCATCAGTTTCTCTAGAGCTAGCATGCAACCAACTCGCCACCTTGCGCCACTTACTCGCCGCCGCTGTCGCTCATCGCGCCGCCTGCTCCGACCACTATCCCATGCAAACTTGGTACCTGCAGTTTCTCCTTGACTCCTAGATCACGCATCTTCAATTGGTTTGGCCTAAGGACCCCTGTAGCTATGGCAATCGTCGGAGAAGTCGGCGCCGCCGCGGTCTCAAGCTCGAGCTCGCCGTCGCTACTGTAGACGCTGAGATTCGTGCGTTGATTAAGTCGTGACCGTTCGATTCGATTAACTTGATTAGATCTGAGCCATGTATTACGTATCCCCCTATGACATGTGGGTCCCACAAGAAAAGGAAATCAATTTAAGCCCTTTTGATAAACAGATTGTTGACTGACATGTGGGTCCTAGGCCCACTTGTCATGTTTACATTGATTACCCGTCACTGACAAGTAGGCCCCACCTCTCAGTAGCGCTCGATCAGGCCGCGTGGACCGCGTGTATTCTTGGGCCACACAGTAGAGTTGGCCTAACACTGTTAATACTACTATTTTAGATATTCCATAAATAGTAATTGATTTATAAAAAATAGCAAATGACCAAAAAAAACGATGAAATTTATTATGGTAACTCCCGAGATTATGTGAGATTTTATAAAAATGCTATATATGTTTACCCCTGCTGTGCATGAATAAATGATTTATTTAATGATTGTTTATTCTTAGTCAGCTGTTTAAAAATCATTAAAAATAGTATTTGATCTTAAAAATTCATGAGAAATTTTTTGTATACTTCTGGAACCTTTAGTAATTATTACAAATGAAAAACACCCAAATACATATAGAGAATATTTTGTAAGGTATTTTGGGCTTACGATAATTGATCCAAAATCCTTTTCTAGCATGTTTTTAATTAATATAACACTTTAAGCAATTGAAAAATGTGCAACCCTTCAGTAGATCACCCTTTGGTAACATTGTGTTGTTCCAAATCCAATTCAAACTTGTTTCGAACTCAATCTTATATGCATTTTATTGATTGTTAGGTTCTTGGAACTTTCTTGACAAGTAGGATTAGACAAAAGTTGGATACAAAATGCCCACTATTGCATGGCATTCATTCGTATGCATTCATGCTGTTTTGCTTGTTTTATCATTGGTTCTTATTTGGATCTTTCTGCCTATGGTTCGCGTTAGATCCTGAGGAACCCGAGGATCGTAGGACTTCCAGCGCGAAGACCCAGAAGACAACCTGAACCAACAAGGCGAGTCTAAAACACCCATATAGTTCATATTTCTCCCATTAAATAAAATTTGATCGAGACCTGATAATAATATGACTTACATGTTGGTTAGCACTATAGGTTGAATTTAGACATAGATGATCCCTATTTGCTAATCATGTTATACACATGCCTAATCCTTGGAATTGCATTTGGACTTAATCATGATCACCATTGTTAATCATGATATCCTTGTTATCATCTTACTCTGATTATTGTTAATCATATCCTTGATAACCCTAGAATGAACACATGATGATCATGACTCATATTTCATGGCTAATGAATTAAAACTTGAGTTAGGATAATAACTTGTATAATTATGGGATTACTTTAGTCTAGCACACATTATGAAATGATCATTGTATTCCTAGAACGTTGGTAGATGTTATTTGGTCAGAGGCCGATGGTGTTATGTTTGGGTATACCAGGTGTTGTTCTTCAACCTAGGATCACTAATATTGGAGAATGGAGATAGATCGGCTGCTCGTCGTTAAGGAGTAACTCTTTTGGTCAACCACTGGAAGGGCATGGATCCATATTTACGTCAGGCAGTTGGTCTTGTATCCCCTGACAACTGATGGCCTGAGTGGTCCGAGACCATCTCTCCCACAACGCTGATGGCCTAAGTGGTTTGGAACCAACTCTCCCACAGCAATCCAATACTTGGGATAAACTTGGTTTGTCCTTGGGCGAGATGACTAGGCTAGGTCAAGGACCTCCCTAGATAGGAGCATGACTGCTTTCCACGTAGGCTGGTGTGTTCGTGTGCCACAATAGTTGTCCCTATCATAATGCCTGTCTCCCGGCGAATGTGTTACAGTGGTGGTTCGACTCCCCTGGCACTAGGGGATGACTCCAGAAGTTTGGAACTTCTAACGCTGCTCCTGCGGATGGTGCTGGAGGTAGGTGGAACCTCTTAGGGCACGAGAAAGGAGAGGATGAGAAGGATGTGAAGTTAGGTTTGGTTTAGTTTTGCGTGGCAACTAGAGGTGCTGGAAGGAAGTATACATATTGTTGCCAAATATTAAAACATTGCTTCTTAAGGACAATAACTAATCTCACTCATCTATTAAATGAGAGTATTGAACCCTCACCCTTTGCTTGACTACCTTAGCATGCATTAATTGGTTGAGGGTGTCTCGCCAGTGCGCATAAGCGTGCTGATCCTATACTTGTTGTTGGTTTATTCAGACTTGTATGGCGACCACGCATGTCACGAGGATGGAGGTCGAGATCCTTCAACAGAAGATGGTGATATTCCAGAAGCCTAGGAACCTGCAAAATTTTTCGTTTTATGGTTTTTATGGTTTTTATTTTTTATGATTTTTATTTTTTTTATTTCTATGAAATTTTTATGAATTTTTCAGATTTTTCAGATTTTTTCATTTTTTATGATTTTTATGATTTTTTTATGTTTTTTATTTCTATAAAATTTTTATGAATTTTTCTGGATTTTTATTTGTTTTCTTCTGATTTTCTGATTTTTCTAATTTTTTTGGTATTTTATGATTCTTTTATAAATTTTTTGGATTTATTTTCCATTTATTATGATTTTTCTATTTTTTGTAATTTTTATAAACTTTTTCATCAATTACTAACCATGTGGGTAGCCATATCATCCTTCAGCTGCCATGTGGCATCCACATCAACGGTTAACGACCACGTAAGCGCCATGTCAGCACTTAACGGTTGGCCTAACGGTTTTGAGGCAACTGTGCAAACATAGACAAGTTTGGGGCGAAAAACTAAAACTCAAGTTCAGGGGGTCAAGTGAGAATCTTGCAAGTTCAGGGGACAACAGTGCAATTTTCTCTTTTTTAAATATCGGACGTCCGCTTAATATGCTATCAAATTTGAGTCCGATCATATTACCATAGGAAAAAACATTAAATATGAGCATCTACAGCTTGTATTTGTAATATGAAAACGTGCCCTTGCACATGCATATCTTACCAGGACAAAATTAAAAGATAACCTCGCAAAATAGAATTTGCAAGGTATCCAAACATGTTGCTTCTATAGACATGATGAAACAATTTAACATTTACTCTTTGATTGTCCGGTAGCTAAGTCGATATGCAGGGTGATTGTAACACCCCGGTTCCTCGAGAACCCAGAATGCTACTGTCGACGGTTGGGATATCGACCCAAGTCAACCAAGGTTCTTCAAAGAGGAGATAGGAGACACGCCGAACAACCACGAAAATGACGAACGAGCAGAGCGGGGGTTTTTATCTGGTTCAGCCTCTCGGAGAGATAATAGCCCTACGTCCAGCCTTTCTTTATATCAAAGAGAATTACAAGGTGGAACTCGACGAGATCAGCAGGTCTCGACGAGTAGTATGCAAAAATCTATCTGCTAAGGTCTAAGCTAGATGCTAGGATGTAAAACTCGATGCCAGGGATCCCTCTAAACGCCGTAGGGCCTGTTTATATAGTCGCGAGCAAACCGACCTACCGGGAATATCGGTAAGCTAACTACAAGATCGTGAACGAACTCATACATGCCAAATATGACCTACGGTAGATAAGGTAACCTCCTAATCTTGGGGATCACGACTCCTAATCCAATCCGGGAAACCAACGTCCGGGTCTTCACGTAGTCGTGCAGAACTCTGTTCGAGTCGGACTCAACAGAATCCTAGGCCATTACGCACTGCGTGCCATGATGAAGTGTTTCGGCAGGGATGCACATGGGCTCGATAGAACCTCCCAAGGAGGCGGGCCCCAGTAGGTCATTCGATTGGGCCGTCAGGGAGTGGGCCATGGCTATGGGCCGTGATCTAATCCCCGACAGCTACTAACTCTCCAAAATCTATAAAATTTCGACAGCACCTCCTTTATTTTATGGACATCCACGACAGGCAATTAACAGGTTTGTACATATAATCAACCATCAACACCAGATAAATAAACTCCCATTAACGGTAAACAACCGACAATCACACATTCCATTCATCGAACCACCTCATCTCAACTGGAACCAACACCATAAACCAAATTCACCTTTTACCTTTAACGACGGCGACAAGGTCATTAAACAATTAACAAACCAAATAACCAACGAATAGAATAAACATTCATCTCCACATTAGACAAGTATAATGAATGACCATCTAGATAGCCTAGGAAATGAGGTGACTAAATTACTAAATCAAACATTCATAACAGGTGTGAGTTCTTGTGCCAACTGGAATTGAACTACACCCCCCATGCATGTCGCCTTCATCAATCACCTAAAAACATTTAAAAAGCAAGGGTGAGTCAACGACTCAGCAAGTATACATTAATCAAAGAGATTACTTTAACATTACCACATTAATACCAATCCTCATCCATTATGCCACTGTCACTGTAACCAACTCATTTCATCAATAAATGCAATGCAATGCATGTGTCTGTATCTGTGAGCTCGTACCGGTATAGCTAGAGTGTCACCCGTCGGTGCACACCCTTGCCCGTCCTCTCAAGGCCGGGGACCAATTACTCCACTCCCGTGGAGTGCCTACCAAAGTAGGACTTTTTCCTCCCACATCAGTGGGATGCCTACCCGAGGGTAGGTCCTGTCATATGAATGCAATGCGGGAAATGCAACTTATACCAATAAACAGTTTCAATAGCAAGTATGCTCAATAAAATTCGCATTGCCTCAGTAGTCATATCTTCACCAAACACATTCATCGATCGTTAAATCTTTAAATAACATATACTTGCCTTTAACCGCGAGGATTCGAACGAAGTGTAGTTTGACATCTATCCACTCCCACACCTAGCAAAGCGTTAAGTCTCAATACAATACTCATTCAAAAGCGCAATAAAGAAAACTCCATTGCACCCCCTCTCGTCTCTCTCCCGTCCGATACTCAATTAACAAAATCTAGGGCCAACCGATTACAATATCTGGACAGCAATACTAAAATCGATGCATCTCCAAAACCGCTTATCCGTTTTCTGCGTTCTTGCACTTGAAACGAAGCTAAGACATAGGCGCACATTTTTTGTAATAGGACCATGATCCAAATCACGCCCTAAATAGGTCAAATACTTGCCCGAACCTGCTGCACGAAAACAAATCTATTGAAACTTCACCCCCCACGAATATTCCTCTCAAATCCACAAAGTTCATCAACCAACAAGGGAAAAACTTTTGGAAACATGTCTAATCTCACTATTGAAACCAAAACTGCAAACCCTAGTTTTACTCATCTCCTTCCCTCCACATCCCTTCATCTTCCCTCTTCTCTTCTCTCCCCTCCTTCCACTACCATCCCCCCACTCATCATCTTCGCTCTCCTCTAGCCCTCCCTTCACTCACGGCAAGGACTACAACATGAGGTTACCTTGAGGATCAAGTGGCCGGCTAAGCGGCAACGAGGCGGTGGCGACGACGATCTTTGAGGGTCAGAGCTCGGGCGGCGCGGCGCTGCGCGACTTCGGCCACAACAAGGATGGTGGCGGCTCGATAAGCGGCAATGCAGCCTCACGGACGGCAAAGACGGCGAGCAATAGCGCATGGCGCACGACCCACGGTACTATGGTGGCGCTGCCATGGATGGCGACAATCGGCAGCGGTTGCATGCAGCGACGAGGACGGCAGCGAGCAAAGCGACGACGGGGTGTGGGGCGGCGGCTAGGTTCCCTTCCCTGGGAAACCGTCGGTGTGCTCCTCCCCACTGCCTCTTATCTCACTTACGTGGGCTGGGCCATGATGAAAGCCCAACGGGCTATCACAGTGATTCAAATTGCTCTAGGTTTGAAATATCCCACAAATATCTCTTTTGTAACTGGGAATTGACTTTTGGGGATGGTAAAGTTTAAGAAAATTTTTTTGGACAGATTTGGCGGCATTGTTTTGGACTATTTTGGTTATGTCGGAATAACATTGTTTTTGACAAAAGAAAAGATGTTTCTCTAATACAAATAATCTTTTGTGGGTTTTACTGGTTGTGTCAGTGGGTTTTGGTAAAAAAAAGAAAATGCAAGGGGTGGAGGGAGGGGATCATCTAGGCGTGCCAAAATTTGAGGTGGTTGAGATGGAAATTTTCTTCAATCATGGCTAACGATTTAATAAGATTTCAAGTTGAAGACCTTGTTCTTTTGCTTCCCTTGGGATCAGGTTGTTTTTAACTAAATAGTTGGCTGTGTACGTCTTTGGGGGGTAGAGACCGAAATAACCTCCATGATCTAAAAGCTATATATCTTATAGCAGGGGGAAAAAAAAAGATGTGCCCACAGGTTGTCTCCAATAGTGATCCCTAAATTCCATTCCCTATAGCCTCATATACAGACTTCCATAAAAAAGCCATCTCCCTATATTTTTCTCATCTCCAACAATGTCCTCAATACAAAAATTATATAGGGGAAGGAGAGAACCCTTACATATAAGGGAATGGGGAGCAATTCTCTATTTTAAGAAATGGTATAGGGAGAACTGTTAAAGCATATAGGGGAAGAATCCGTCCTCTATTTTAGGAGAGGGAATGCTTTTAATGGAAGCTGTTGGAGACAGCCTGAAGGGCTGGGCTGGTTTGTAGTCTAGGCCACGCGACACATCATACCGGTAGACACAAAGGGGAGGGGACGGGACGGGTCTCGAATTCGAAGTCTCACAAACCCTAGAGTAGAGAGGTTCCCTTCTTTCTCCTTTCCCTTGGTCGGCGGCGTCGGCGGCATCGTGTCCATGGCGGCGGCGCAGAGGACCATCGACATGATCCGGGTCTCCATCCAGCGCGACAAGAAGGTGAGGTACGAGGATTTCTTGGACATCATCGCGGAGGCCGAGCGAACGGGGAACCACATCCCCTTGATCCGGGAGTACACCCGCCGCCGCGCCGCCGCGAAGCCACCGGACTACTCCGGCATGAGCGAGGCGGAGCGCGCGGCGGAGGCGGAGCGCCGGAGGCAGAACGCGCTGGTGGAGGCGGAGGGGCCGTACGGGCTCGCCCGGGCTCGCGTCCTCGACTTCGATCCCAAGCAGTGGGGCGAGTACTACAACCGAGTCGGCTTGCTTCACGAAACCTTCGACCACGACGAGGAGTGTAAGTCCTTAATTACCATCCTCCATCTAATCATCTCGATTCGATTCGTATGCCTTAATTTGCCCAGTTATATACTGCATCCTGTTCCTATCCTATGATCCGCCAAAAAGTAATGGAGTATACATGTTCATTGATTGTAACAATTCTACTCTCTTTTGGAAATCCAATGATTGATTGATCGATTGATTGTTGTTCTTCTCTCGTTTGCAAACCCAAACTGACACTCGCTTGGAAAACTGTTCGATTGAACTATCCTCTTGTACAATTTGTTTGGTCGCAGTCTCGTTAACTCCCCGTCTCCCCTTGTAGAGGCATAACTCTGTTCATTGGTTGTATTCAACCACTTATTGGATGGTTTAGTTTGTTTTCGCTGCATTCGCTTATTGTGTATTTATTTATGTACCGCACCGCAGCTCCCCTTGGTCCGATGAGGTATACTGATAAAATCTACCAAAGCGAGGACGAGTACAAGTGGAAGCTGTGTGATGCCATAAACATCTTCTCGGTGAAGATAGCCTCCTTGGATGTTGCCTTCCCCATCCATGTGTACAGCACTGTCATCGCCCGAGACTCCATTGACCAAAAGTGCCTCTATCTCTTCCACCGTGATAGGGACCATCCCCAACTGATCAGCTCTAAGGTACAACTTCCTTCCTTTCTTTCTTTCTTTTCAACAGAGAGCGAGCTCCTCCTGGTATGCATTACATGGTATGTGTGGATTAACCCCAGATATATTGCGCTCCTTTAACTCTGTATAACACTATAATGACCTGCAATTGATCCCCACTGATCCACAATGCAACTGCTAGTGGTTAATAAACATATGCAATTCCCTTGTTGATATGATACGATATGATGCACATCCTCCTTTCTCATTCTGAATTCATATTGTGCTGGAAGTTGAAATTTTAGTGCTTGTTGGTAAATACAGTGGGCATTGCGTAGGTGCATGGTAATACTCATAGAACCAGATGATCCACATCTCTCGCTTCTAATTGAACACCGACGACTAAAAGTCCATCTATAGTAATAGCTTCCAAATGTTGTGTGGTTCGAATTTCATCTACTTTGGTTGTACCATAATATATTTGGAGAAATATTTCACTAACCTACATTTTTGTAGGATGAATCGTTGATCTTGACTGGCCCAAAAAGAGGAATCGTGTTGATAGATGATGATTATGTTGAGATTGATCTGAAGATCAAGGATCACCATGAGCAGGATGATAGAGAGCTTAGCAAAGGATTCATTTCTATCAGGGGTTGTCGATCATTTGAGAAATCCACAGTTGAAACCCGTTCTCTTGCTACCAGACTTAGTACCATGGATGTGATGTATGCTTTTGTGACACGTGCAGTTGAGGCTACTATTGCTGTTGAAGTTATATGGGGAGATTTTTATGGAGAGATCACTGCCTACACCACCAGTATAAATAATAATGTTGTGCTTTACGATTGCAAATCGGCTAGTGTGATGACCTGCCATAGTAGGGGAGTAATCCAACTTATGCGAGTAGTCATATGTGTTCCTCTGGAGGATATGATGATGATATCATTTGTTGTTGGGACTGGTGCTAATAAATCTAAACACACCATTGACTTTACTCCAAGGGTCAATTATTATGAGAAAGATGAATTTCATGTTGGTGACACTAGGATACGAGTGAAGGTTACTTGGTCAGTAATGGACCTCTGGGTGTGAGATTTTGGGGCTGGCAGCAGGTGGCTAAGTTTTATTGGAAGGCCTATATCCATGCTTTGGTGTGACTGGTGTTGTGGTTCTAGTTAAGTTATGCTAGCTCTGTATGGTGTTGAAGCTTGTATGTTGAACTGCTATGCACCGATATGGTCTTATTATTTTGTTTAACAATTATTAGCATATGCATTACTCGCCTTTGGTCAGTCAACTATAAGCTATTCTGGTGGATTGTTTGGCCTTGGTTGGTGTGGCACGTGATGGTCTATGGCCGCGCTCAGCGTTCATCTTGGGAATACGTAAAAATTCAGTACTCACCTTGGGAATAATGCTTATATATGCAAGCCTGTTTTAGCCCTGTTTTAGCCTCGTCAGCAGGTGAACGCCCAATGCTAATTGCATGACATCCATTCCAGCAAGAAATATCATGAGGCAATGATATGAAGCAGCCACAAAACCGTGCATGTAAAATTTTTCAGCATAACCTAGTCAGTTTAGACTAGCATTAGTTATCGGTTTGGAAAGGGATATTTCAAGGACCAACTTGGTAGCAGAACGACATTCTGGTATTAGTTTTAATTTAAATGTATATCAAGTGAGTAGTAAACAAGAAAACTACCTCCTGGAGTACTTGAGCAGTTGAGCTGCTCCTTTGAGCCCGAGGTCTTACAACTCGAGGTCTTACAATGCAAAGTGTTTAATTAGATAGGTGCTTGAAAGATAAAACACGTATTTTGACCATGTAGGATAAAGTAGAGGTGCTTGAAAGATAAAACCGGATTTTTTGACCATGTAGGATAGGGAAGATGCTTCCATACATGTTTAGAGAAGGGTACATGTGTATAATTAAGCATCCATGCTTAGAAAGATGCTTAGAGAAGCTAGACACCAACAAGCTTCTATGCATTAGAAAAAAATTTCTATAAAGATGCTTAGTGACGTAGCGGTACTTTCTCTCCTTAAATATCTACTTATAAGCTTGTCACACACTACTACAGAAACGGGTATTAGTACTGGGTTCAAACCGGCTTCTTTACCAGTTTTGGAACCGGTAATACCACGTTGGTATTGATGCTTCTGGGTATTACTACCGAGTCCACAAACCGGTAGTGATGGTCCTAAAAAAAATCCTAAGTCGGTACTGATGCTCCCAGATATTACACTAATGAGGAGGAGCTCACCACGAGTGAGGAGGGGTCACGAGAATGCTCACCACGGGTCTCGATGGAGACGAACGAGCTTGGGGGCGGCTGGCGGCGAAGGACCCGACGGTGACTGGAACAGGGACTCCGCGGGCTCGGCTCCTCCGAGCAGCTTCCCTGAAATTGAGTGAGGGGAAGGCTTAAGGATGAGTGAAGAAGGCTCGGGGCGAGAGGAATTGGGGAATGGCTCACGAATTTGCCAGGATTTCTTCGGCGCTGGCGAGGAGAGATTTTGGGGAAAGCGGGAAAGGCGGGGCCAGCGGGGCGGCCAGGGGTCTTATAGGCTCGGGGCGAGACGGCTGGCCCGAAGGTGCACCTAGCGGCGCGAAGGGGCGAGTGGCGCGGCGACAGGACGTTGGCGCGGCGCCGGGACAGAAGCGGTGGCGCATTGCGGTGTGACGCGATGGGGTGCGGCGCGGCTTGGTGATGATGACGCGAACAGCGCGGCCGGGCCGACGCGGCGTGCGGTGCGACAGAGCAGAAGGTGCAGAGCAGCAGGGCAGTGCGGCGGCAGGGCCACTGGGCAGGGGAAGAGAAGGAGAGAGGAGAGAGACAGAGGGAGAGGGAGAGGGGCCCACATGTCAGCACAAATTCAAATGGATTTTGAAAATTCAAGCAAATTTTGAATTAGCCCCAAAATTGGGATGTTATAAAATATAATTTAGTTTTTTTTATTTTGATGATGAATCCTAAATTCCTTGAACATTCGCGGGAGCCCAGACAGCTGCCCCCTGCCTGGGCGGTGGATCCGCCACTGTCTCTAATTGTGGTCGCTTCGGCTTCGCGCGATCCGGCCCGGAGTCGAGAGCGAGACGGAGACGATCGATTCGGAGAGAACAGGACACGACCACGACCAGTTTCCCTTATAAAACCAAGCCTGCTGCCTGCGGGTTGCGCTTGTGGCGGCGCAGATCAAACCTCGATCATCGATCACCCGCGCGCGCGAGATGTCGTCGTGCTGGTCATCGTTGCTGGCGAGCCTCGGCTTCGACGAGAGGCCGGCGCCGGGCTGGGACACGGAGGCGGACACGCGGGGGATGCTGCGGCTGCGGCTGCTGGACGGCAAGGCGGCGGCGGAGTCCGGCAGGAAGGAGGCCGCGAGGCTGGCGGCGGAGGTGAGCGCCCTGGAGCGCGCCCTGGCCGCGGCGTCGAGGGAGAGGGAGGAGGCCGAGGCGCGGATGCGGGAGGCGGAGCTGCGCGCGGAGATGGCTGAGGCCGAGCTGCGGGCCGCGGCCGAGGAGAACCTGCGCCACGCCGACGAGCTCCTCCTGCGGTCCGGGGAGCTGGACGCCAGGGACGCGCGCATCCGCGAGCTGGAGGCGCGGATTCAGGCCATCAACAACAGGACCAGCGTGTGGCGCTGGTATTAGCTAGGTCGAATAATAAAGCGGGTGATCACGTGAGATGGTTACCTAGTAGCAAGTAGCAACAGCCAGAGAGGAGAAGTAGAACGAAGGCATGGATCGTCATGCATGCATGCATGGATGCCCTTGTACCGCGCGCTTAAATTTTAATTACCTTTTATTGTTCTCATGTATATGAAAATTTAGAACATTTTTTTTATACAGCTGAATTTATTGCAGTTGGGTTTGCTCCGGGAAACAATTTTAATTTAACTTCTTGTAATGTCATCGCCCTCCACTTTAGGGCTTATCTACAAACCCAATTCTCGGCATGTCAGTTCCAGGATCGTACGGAAGGCAACCCACATGGGACATGTCCTTGGACCTACTACCTTCGTTTTTCAATACTGGCTATTTTAACCAAAACATACTGCCACAAATATTTAGCATTGCACAATTTCAATGCAACTTTTCCATTTTGGTCCTATATGACCTACTATGTAATTTTTTGTTTGTGCCAATTCACTCCCTTACTGGCCTTACACACAATTTAAATATTTGTAAGAGCATTTTAGTCAAACTCTATCCCACCAATTCACACCTAAATATGTGTGTATGATCAAAGAGTGTCAAGTAAATTGAGAACGGGGGTAGTATTAATTACCTAGCCTAGTGTCTAGGAAGCTTCGTCGGCTATAAATTGAGAAGCGATGAGCTGATGAAGGGAGGAGAGCCATACAATAGTTAGTCATAATTAATAGGAGAGGGAGGAGAGGATGGCAATGAGGAAGACGATAGCTATTACTAGAGCAACTACTATTTATGTCTTAATTAACAGTGTTTTAGGGAGAGGTATAGAGAAGCTATTGAAAATACTCTTATAGTAGTGCTACTGCAACTGCTGGTGCTGGGGCCAGTAACAGCACCTGTGCCTATGTTGGCCAAGGCCTTGTCTATTGGCGTCCAAGGTGGCGACATGGACAAACCTGGGTAATAATAAACCTTCCGCAAGATGCATGCAAATTTGCACCTATAGCAGGACAGGACGTTATGGTCATGTCCTTTCATCTTTTCATGAGCTTATTATAAAGTATACCCGAACTCTCACGGATCACGACCACATGATCAACTCACATAGCTTCGTTCTTCACGGGGATCCCATAGGAAATTTCCCGAATCTTATGAAAGATTCTGAACGCATTAAGAGGTTTTAACATTAGCCTTCCTACAGATTAAGCACTGTAGTTAATAGGACTTTAGAAAGGTGTGCCTGAAGGTACCACATAGATTAGTTGTCACAGAGCCTGTTTCGCAGGATCTCCATACATTCAATATGGGTTACCATTATTGGTTACCATTAGCAGGGTATAAGCCCTATTCCTCTAAATGTTGTTTCGATAGTCGTCTTAGACAAACCCTCTGTAAAAGAATCAGCCAAATTATTATCAGACTAAGTGTATTGTACAGCAATAATACCCTTCTCTCTCGCATGTCGAATAGACTTAAGTCTTCTCTTAATATGTCTCGAGGACTTCATATTGTCTTTTTTACTCTTAACCTTAACTAATGCAGTCTGATTATCACAGTATACTAAGACCGCTAGTATTGGCTTTTCCAACATGGGTAGATCAGACAAAAGCTCCTTGAGCCATACCGTCTCCACCGCAGTTGAATCAAGTGCAACTAATTCAGCGTCCATGGTTGAGCGTGTTATCACCGTCTGTTTAGCAGACTTACAAGACACAGCTCCACCAGTTAAAGTGAAAACATATCCATTAGTACACTTCATCTCATCCGAGTCACTAATCCAATTGGAATCACTGAATCGTTCTAAGACAATTGGATGGCCCGAGTAATGGATTCCAAGCTTCATTATGTCTTTAAGGTACCTAAGTACTAGATGTCGTGCTACCCAATGACTATCTCCTATATTTGTTGTATAACGGCTCAGCCTACATACTGCATATGAGATGTCGGGTCTGGTTGCGCTACAGAGGTACATCAAATATCCAATTACTTGTGAGTATAGGTGTTGATTGACAACTTCACCTGTGTGCTTACTAATCCATCATCGCTAATGGAATGTGGGAAGTCACCGAACTACCTGATGGGTGTAAACTGGTGGGTTGCATATGGATTTTTAAGATAAAACGGAGACCCAATGAGCTCATAATCAAGTCTACGCATGTCACGAGGATGGAGATAATGATCCTTCAATAGAAGATGGTGATATTATAGAAGCCTAGGAACTTGCATGATCAGCTAATCGCTGTAGTCACGGGATGCGCATTTCGAGTTCTCGGTTGTCTTTTTTGGAGTTAGTTTTGGACTTTGGTGTGGATAGTGGCCGGTAGATCTTTTGGCTTTTGAATGCCTCCTGTCTTAATCAATGATCCTCGAACACTGTTGGAACTTAGTACTTGTTAACTTTCGGATGTTATGTATATATTTGAACTGCTCTTGCAGCATGCTCCCTTTTGTAATAATTATGTTTATTTTCCGCTGCAATCGTTATGGTGTATGATGCGCATGTCTTGCCTGCATGGATGAGTTCCAAAAGGGTGGTCTTTCGATATAGATTTGTCTCGAGGGTTTACAACGGTGTTGCCTAGCTTGGTAATTCTAGGACTCGTTACATTCTCGAAGGTCTCTACGAGAGTATCAACATACAAATGGTCGTGTATAGCAATCGTGGTAAGTTGACCTTTCATTGTCGCTATTTCTTTTCTTTGGTTTGATAAACCATAATTTCTTACTAGAATTCATGGCAAATCATTCACCAATGCCCATAAAATGCCACATATTCCCTGTCCCATGCTACGAGGGTTCATGCACCCCCTCATATGACAGGGATTCAAGGTGTAGCTTCTCCTTGTTTAATTTCATTATTTCTATTGAGTAATGGACATCTTTTCTCCTTTAGCAACTTTTGTGTAACGCAATAGAATTACGGGCTTTGGGCTTCACTAAGGTGAAAAGTGGAGATTCAGTTCTCAAACATTACCTCGTTCATGATCTTCTTGATCATATAAGAGGGATTAGTATGAGTCCTATGCAAAATAAGATTATTTCTGTCCATAATGCACAATCTCAGGCATGCTAATTCCAAATGCAAGGGTAAGATAATATGCTAGAGCCTCTTGAGCCACTTCGAAAATGCAGCACATTGATTAAGCATATCCAACTACTATATGTGCATTAGGGGTGGTGCCTGAGAAAATACAATTCTTTAACTATTACTATGCCTTGGTAGATTCCATATCCATTTAGAGATTTTAAACCAATGGTGGCCGGAAGCTTCATGCTGTCAGGTTGAATATAGTCCAATGCTCAAATGTGGACGGGAGCTTCTCGGCCTTCTGAACTAGAAGCCATGCAGCGCCGTCAAGAGAGGCACTACACCATAACCTAGTATTAAGGGCTGAAGTCTGTTGGTAAAGATCTGAAACAAAGGCATACCGTCTGTTACTAATTATGCAAAATATTATCGGCAGTCTATCTGCCAGCAAAAGCAACAATAAGGGGCAGAATGTCTGTCGGTGAAAGCTAGGGCAGATTGTTCGCCGGCATAAGGCCTGGCCCGGCTTAGTGCGGGTCGGCAAATCCTTACACGGCCCGGAGCGCGCGTAATGGGGCGGGCCACATTACAGTAACGCGGGAAGCCGAAATATTGGGCTGGCCGACTATGCACAGCCTTATCTCTCCATTTTTCTCTGCCGCCCAGTGCACCACAGTGCCCCCCAAATCCCTAAATCCGCGAATCCCACCCATCTACAGCCCTCTTTCCTGAGCATACTCGAGTTCCTCCAGATCCATGGCTGCCTCCCCCCGAAGCACCTCAATGGATTGCTGCACACGCCTCAATGTCACCCTCTGATGCGCGCTAAAACCCCCTACCCCTTCTCCTACTGGACATAAGCCAAGAAATCCAGCGACTTGGTGTTGATTTGTGTTGATTGGGGGCTGCAGTTTTGTTTATTGATTTGGGCGTTGATTTGTGTTGATTGGGGGCTGCAGTTTTGTTTATTGATTTGGGCTGCAGCTACCCGACGGGATTTATTTTGGGACAACCGCTACTAGATTCAATGCAGGATTTCCCCTCATCCTCCAAGAACTAAGGTGCCAATTTGTTCC
Organism: Raddia guianensis; assembly: GCA_036346415.1. NCBI lineage: Eukaryota > Viridiplantae > Streptophyta > Magnoliopsida > Poales > Poaceae > Raddia > Raddia guianensis. Next base: position 11,125,936 of record CM070534.1, on the reverse strand, counting down.
CTAATTATGCACGCAAGAGAAGAAATAGATTCAGAGTTCTGTGCATCCACAACAAAATGGGATTAAAGTAACATTTGTTTCATGTATATTATTTGTGGTGGTGCTGATCTAAAATTTATGGCTTATTAATTTTATGGATAAATGTATTTCTTTTCCTTTCTTTGTATCTGATTCTACTTATTGGACTAGGTTGTTTTGTTTGATGTAGTAAAATATTATGCAAGAGAAGTTGGTTTGGTCCCTGTTGACAAGTTGTTTGCGACGCTATATAGGCTTTGTTATTTCCATTTGTGTTGTTAACCAAGCTAACCTATCGAAACGATAATATAATAACTTCTATAAATAAGAAACTAGCAGGGGTGTTTGTACTAGCCATGCCTTATACCCAGAATCATAGCACTATACACCTATGTAGAAAGCGATTTGTTGATTTGTAAAGAAGTTCTCTTAGTCTTATACTAAAAATGTTAGCACTTACACCCAAGGAAAAAATGGTATGTTGCATTGACAGGGATTGCTCTTAGTAGTTTTCACCCAAAAGCCAGCATAATGGCTGCACTTCTAGCTTTGCTGTATATCATCCATATTGCTTGTTGCTTATTTTATTTATTAGTTGAGTTCTGACAGTAGCCATGAAAACCATGGATGATATATTATCCTAGCTTTCTCGTTTCCCTATAGTATAAATACTAAATAGTAAAATTGCTTTTTTCTGTTACTGTTAGCATGAACGATTTATTATCCTATCCTTGTCCTTTTGTACAGTATGAATACTAAATAGTTTTTTAGCTTAAGGTCTATTACTGTTATGTATGATGTCACACATTCTTTACCTTTCTACAGGGTTTGATACCATGTACTCCAATTGGGCCTAGGCGATTGAGAATAGATCTGATTTAGTCATTGGCAACAACTTCATTTTAGTAATCAGCCGAAACTTTGGAGTTGAACTTTAATTGCATCTGAATTAATAGGTAAAAGTCCTCCATTCATTCTCATGAATTTATTTCTGCTTGTTTAGTTAATGTTGTCGCTATTTTATCATATCAAGTAATATCATCATGGTGTGTGTACTGCATGTTGTTATTCTTGTGATTGTACACTATGCTATTATGTCACTATATCCAACATAATGTTTATGCTACAGTGGTATGAACGACAGTGGTTACTACATGGATAAGTGTTGGATGGACATGCCTAGGTACACCACATACTGTTTACTGTTTGAGGAAATATGAATATATATTTATTATTTAATCCATGTATAATAAGTCATAACCTAGTAACAACAATGTAGGAACACACATGATTATATACAAGGAGTCAAAGGATTCATAGAGTTTGCGTTTACTCATTCAGCAAAAGGAAATATGATACTTTGTCCTTGCAAGAAATGTGTTAATTGTTCTTGGAGAGAAACAGATATTGTATTTGAGCATCTGATTTGTGAAGGCTTTAAACGTGGGTACAAACTTTGGATATTTCATGGAGAAGCATCATCCTATTCTGCATGTTCTAGTACAAGTAAAGGGGTTATTATGGAAGACATACCAAATGATCATGACGAAATGCCTGAAATGCTTAGAGATATGGCTTATGGGTTAGATGGAATGGGGGATTTCGGTGGCAATGACAATCAGAATGGTTTAGGGGATGGCAATTTGGGCGTCGATGATTTTTATAGGTTAGTAGATGATGCTAGTCAGAAACTATACCCTGGGTGCAAGACTTTCTCAAAATTAAATTTCTTAGTTCGATTGCTCCACACAAAATTTCTTGGAGGATGGAGTGATAAAAGCTTTGACATGCTTCTAGACTTGCTTATAGAAGCTTTCCCTGAAGGTTCAAAATTACCTAAAAACTTCCATGAAGCAAAGAAAATGGTGAAATTTCTTGGTCTTGGCTATATTAATATACATGCATGTGAACATGACTGTATATTGTTTTGGAAAGAACATCAAAATGAAAACAAATGCCCCAAATGCAATACTTCTCGATGGAAATTTGAAAGGACAAATCTTGATGGGAAACGTTTTCACAAGGTTCCTAGAAAGGTTCTTGGTACTTCCCAATAAAGGAAAGACTTCAAAGATATTACATCAACCCTGAGAAGGCAACAAACATGAGGTGGCATGACGAAGGGAGAACTAAAGATGGATTGCTTCGACATCCAGCCGATTCTCCAGCTTGGAAGGACTTTGATAATAAGCATCCTACATTCGGTAAAGAGAGTCGCAATGTTAGACTGGCATTAGCTACTGATGGCTTCAATCCTTTTAGGTCCTTGAGTAGTATCCATAGCACATGGCACATCATTTTGATCCCATATAATCTTCCACCTTGGATGTGCATGAAACAACATAACTTTATCCTTTCCTTGTTAATTCTGGTCCAAAAGCCCCTGGTCATGATATTAATGTTTATATGGAACCATTGGTTGATGATTTAGACTTCCTTTGGCACAAAGGGATCGAACTTATGATGCTTCCAAGGAGAGTTCTTCCAAATGCATGCTGCAATTTTAAACACCATATCGATTTTCCGGGCTTGGGTTATGTTCATGGTTGTGTGACATCGGAGATGTAGCTTACCTGATTGCCACATAGAAACTTGTTCTATCGGGCTAAAAAGGGTAGCAAGAACTGTTATATGGGACAAGTAGGTTTTGGATCCAAATCATAGCTTGATTTGATACCAAATCATTTGATGGCACTAATGAATTAAGGCCAAGACCTTGTCCACTTTCGGTGAGGAAATTTTGAGCCAAGCAGAAAGACTTAAGGTGGAATTTGGCAAGGACCCCACTGGAAAGAAGGATAGATCAAAGCGCAAGAAAGGATATATGTGGAAAACACGAACTATTTTGTTTAGGCTACCCTATTGGAAAGACTTATTGTTGAGGCATAATTATGATCCAATGCATATTGAGAAAAATGTATGCGAGAATATAATAAATCTGATCCTAGGAATAGATGGCAAATCTAAAGACAATCTTAACTCTCGCCTAGACCTCCGACTTACGGGTATAAGGAAAGATCTTCACCTGTCAAAGTTGGGGATAAATTTTATTTACCTCTGCTCCATACTCTATGAGTTCGATGAGAAGAAAATGTTTTGTGAGGTGTTGAAAGGGGTGAAGTTTCTGATGGCTATCTTCAGCGACATACGTGTCGTGTACAAGTTAATGAGAAAAGGTTAGTGGGATTGAAGAGTCATGATAACCATGTGTTATTGTAGCACTTGCTTCCACTAGCTATTCGAAAGATATTGCCGGAGAGAGTGAGTGCAAAGATCCGTGTTAGTAACTTTTCAAGAAAATTTATTCTCCGTGGTGCGTATAAGTGATATGCAGACAACTAGAGGTAGAGATAGCGAAACATTGTGCATATTGGAGACCATATTTCCTCCATCATTTTTGATGTAATGGTGCACTTGATGGTTCATCTTCCCTCCCAAGTTCGGATCGGTGGTACCGTATTGTATCGCAATATGTACCCAGTGGAGAGGTAATTACCACAAAATTAAATATGTTATTTATGGGGTATATATTTATGCATGAGCTTATATATATTATATATATTTTATTTTGTAGGTTTCGATGACATTGAAAAGTTATGTTCAGACTAGAAGTCACCCGGAGGGTTCGATAGTGAAAACTATATCTTTGATGAGAGCCTTACATTTTGCTCTCAATATTTATATGGTTGTGAGACTAGATATACTCGTAAAGCTAGAAATGACGATGGTAGAAATAGTAGAACTAATGATGCCATGCCATATTTTTCTAAGAATGTTGGTCGAAATTTGGTTGGCAAGTGTCTTGTGACATTGGATTATCAAGCATGGATTCAAGCCCATAGATACATCTTATTTAACTATGATCATATAGATCCATTTTTAAAGTAAGTTATCTATCTTATTATGTTATATATATTATAGAATTAGGGTCATTGTTTTCTATTCTGCTAGATGATGAACAAGTGTATGCAGAGAACACTATGAGTATGTTTTAGCTACTCATCCAAATAAAGAAGAAATCAACCGTGTGCATCATGAAACATTTCATGAGTGGTTCAGATTACATGTAAGTACACAAGTACAAAGCTATATAGATATTGTTTGTATAAAAATTATTTTTAACCATAGGATTCCATGATCACGGTGGCTGATTTAATTATGAGAGGCGAACAAATGGCGAGGAAGTACAAGCTTTAGCTAAATGGCCCTTATTGGTTGCAAAGAAGTTCAATAGCTACACAATAAATGGATATAATTTTCACACAAAATCTTATGATGAGGGTAGATCTGTTCAAAGTAGTGGAGTAGCTTTAGTTGCAGAAACCTTAAGCTACACTACAAATAGTGAAAGCCCTATAGTTCAAAATAGCACATATTATGGCATTATCACTGAAATCTTAGAGTTGGACTATCATCGTAAAGGCAATATCGTGCTTTTCAAATGTGATTGGGTTGACAATCGAGTACAGGATAAAGCGGTGAAGGTTGATAAATTTGGAATCGTTATTGTAAATTTCAAGCATTTATTCAATACAGGCGAGAAGTTAGCGGATGAACCTTTCATTTTAGCATCGCAAGCTACACAAGTTTATTATGTTTCAGATCCAATAGACAAAGATTGGTGTCTTTGTTGTACAATCAAAGCCACGGACTGTTATAACATGGATAAAATTGACAATGAAAATGTTGAACTTTTGGTAACTCGGTTATGAATAGAAATATTAATGTAGTTGGTGATGGCCCTATCATTAGAAAGGATATAGAGGTTCAATTGTTGCTCAAAAACAAAAGGAAGGTAAGTGTTTTACTTTTACTATGCATTTTTCATGTTGCGATTACTTTATATGATGTATTATTGAAATTATGTTTAGTGAGTTAACATAGTTGTGGTTTTACATTTCGGGGAGGAAATGGAAAAAGAGCCGGAGGAAGTAATAATTCCATTCTACAGAGTATGAAAGTATGAGGGACTCACACATCGATAAGAATAATGCATTCCTCGGATCCCTTAACCTAGAGCCCATCCTACAATCTCTTAATACAAATGGAGCAACAACTAAAGGTGGAGTTAGTTCACATCGTCAAAGAACACTACTAAGGTACGATTGTATGATAATAAAATATGAAAGTATGTTGTTTTGCTCCCTATCATAAATATCATATCCTTTCTCTAGCTGCCATTCATGCTATTGGTCTCCATGGAAGTGATTCAACTTTTCTTTTAATAAACTATAGGCAAGACATCCTACAATCACCAATTCACCAATTGAGGCAGCAGTTAGACGTGCAAGTTTGCGGCCTAGGACAACAAGAAATGATACTCAAAATGATATTGATATGCAAGATGAAATTCCTGATTACACGAACGAAGAATTCTCCCAAGGGGCCGAGGGTATGTATCTGAAACAACATTGCATTTATTTTCATTTGAAACCACCGTCTTTAATTTATATTTTCATATTGCATATCCTAAAAAAGTATCAAAGAAGCGAAGGGGAAGAGGCCATACCAGAAAGGAGAACATTTGGTCAAGAGAAAATGAGCCTTTGATTAAGATTACATTCAATGAGTATGGTCAGCCGGTTGGAAAAGCTGCCAAGGACTTCCCTAACGTTGTTGGATCTATTGTGAGAACCAAGGGTTTCCCTCTTAGCCATGAGGACTGGAGAGATGTTGATACAAATGTAAAGCAAAGATTAATTGACGCCTTAGAGGTATGTCAGATAATTTCAATTATGTGTATTTATGTTGTCGACATGTACTTCCTATTATGTTGAAATCTTGTGCTTCTTTGAATCGGTGTATTTATGAGATGGATGAAAAACTTGAGGATTATGCATTAGCCATCTGCTGCGAAGAAATGGAAAGATTTCAAGTCGATTTGAAAAAAGCAAAATTTGATGAGAGTAAGACCGATGAGGAGCTTCTTCTTTGCTTGTGATAGTCGAGTAGACAAGGAAGAATGGGCTTGGCTTATTAAATATTGGAGATCACCGAAGCACAAGTAAGAAATAATGAGTGGACACCTACATTTCCATTTGTTCTCTAGTTATTAATATTTTCATTGTAGGCTCGTAGTGCAAGAGGCAAAGCAAATAGAGCTATGGTAGGAACACCCATACAATTTGGAAGTAAGAGTTTTGCACGTGTTGGACATGAGTGGGTGAGTATGATTTATATTCAATTTCAATGGTATGTTGCTAGTTAGCATTGTATTCATAGGTTCCATAATTTAATTGATCTCGAGAAGAACGGTCGCAAGCCATATAGGCATGAGTTATTTGTGCTAACACATACACGCAAAGATGGGGTTCATCTAAAACAAGCCGAACCAAAAATTGTAAGCATGTCTAGTTTTGCACATCAATAAATAAACAACAAAATTGACAAGCTAGTCATTTTTTTAGATAGAACTTCATGAGGCTGCGACAAAATATCCAGAGCTGAAAGACAAGACAATAAAGGATGGAGATCTCTTTTCTCATGTTTTTGGTCGTGAGCCAAGGGGGCATGTTCGCTCTGTCGGTTTAGGACCAACTCCTTCTTCTTTGGGAATACCAGGCCACCGCAAATATACACCAACAAAAATTCAAATGGCACTTCGTGGTCGTCGTAAAGCTGAGCAAGAAGTTACATTTCTAAAGGAGAAATGGAACAAATGAAAGGATGATACAAGAATTGAGGGCAATGGTATTAGCTGGCCAAAGTAGAGGAGAAGCTGCACCAAATTTAGATAGCCCTATAGAACATGGATCAAATCCTACACCAAACAGGGTATAGTGCATTAACCTTCGCTAAATGTTTGTAACAAAATCTTTGTGTAACATATATTCACTTTTTTTTATATTTCTGTAGGTGGGGGGTTGTGATTATGACAGTAGTGAGACAGATGAGGAATCATACCCAGAGGTAAGCAATATACCTACAGATGGACATGAGGTATGTACTCATCACATCCTATTTAAATTCATGCGTGCTCACTTTATTTCCAGCCACATATTATACACAAATATCTTTGTTTTAAACATGTAGATAATGCGTAGACGAGCTGCAATTCCTACAAGAACACATGAAGGGGTATGGTTTTAATATTGTTAAGCTATGTGAACACACTTTCCTTTTAATGTCTCTGTGATGATAAAATGATGCAATATAATGTTGTAGGGTGGAAAAGAAGTTATATTGCTCTCTCTCTTTGGTCCCCACACTTCACCTGTGGCTAAGGCTCTGTTCAAACAATTAATCCGAAAGCAAAAGTGGGGGTCTTGCTCTAGGGCAGGAATGTTATGAAGTTGTTATCAATTCGTGATGAAAAAGATGCTCTCTTGCTTCGTCCATATGGAAATCTAAAGACCATGGGAGATGCCTATGGGCAATCAATTGCATGGCCACGCCAGAAGGTATTACAAGTTAGCTAATATATTTTTTGTTATTACAATTGTTGACATGGCATTTTGTTCGAATAATGGTTGCCAAGATATCTCACTGACTTTTGATGGTTGTCATGGAATTTTGGAACTAATATTATTTGACATCGGATTTAAATACTGTAATTATTGACATGGGATATCTTTTATTATTTCTCAGATTATCCGTGACAACAATCTACCAACACCATCACACATGAATCGACATCTTTCGGGTAGCTACTAAACTCCTGCCATGTTATATTTCATTTCTTCAAATGTTGTTGATTCTATCTTATTTACGTATTTAAGTTAGAAACTCTTGTTTTCAGCAACTCTTTACTCTTTTGCTTCTTCATCTTACACTTAATGTCATTTTTATCTATATTTGTGTTTCAGGTGGAGCATGAGCTCATGGTCTTGTTGAAGGCATGGTACAGACCAGCTAGGACAACAAAGTCAAAAAAAGATTATTACCTCTGTTTTGTTTGCATTAAGGACAACTTTGTTAATTAGTAGATGTTCTTTGGAGTACACTATAGAAATATGGGAGTGCTTATGTATTTTGGAAAAGCTGAACTGCCACTACAAGATGGCGGTGTTGGCATGTAACCTAACAATGTGTTAACTATTGTGAAGTCACTATTATGTGGTGTTTTGGTGTAATGAATCTCATTAATTATGATAATTAAGTACTTGGCGATGGTGACATTAACCGAGGTCCGGTTCATTTATGCTATCATGATTGATATTGGATAAATGGAATGTTGTATGCCTCCTATATGCTATATGAGTGTATCATTATTAGTGTGATTTTTTTTGTTCGTGATAATTTATATTGGCGAAATGCCCGCCGCAAAAGTAGAAATCCAAGCGGTATCGTCTTGGCAATAATAATATATGCCAAAGAAACCGCTGCGGTAAAAATGAGGATCGAGGCAAACCGTCTCGCGGTAAAAATAAGAATCGAGGGCAAACCGTCTGCATCGGTAAAATGAGGATCGAGGCAAACCGTCTGCGGGGAAAAATGAGAATCAGGCAAACCGTATGCATCGAGAAAAATTGCGAATCGACGGCAAACTGTCTGCCGGGAAAAATTTGTCTGTCGGTAAAGAGAATTGCGGACGGCTGGGTTCCCGTCGGACGGTTATGGCGGAACGTCCGTCGGGAAAAGTCATTCCCGGCAGATAGTTTGCCATTGAAAGCCATTTTTCCCGGCAGAATGAATGCCTCCATAGCTGTGTTGTGGTAGGCATGTAGCTGGCCACAAATGGGCTAGGCTGCCGACGAAGGTTTTCGATATTTTTTAAATATCGGACGTTCACTCAATATGCTATCAAATTTGACTTGGATCATATTATCATAGGAAAAAACATTAAATATGAACATGTGCCCTTGCATATGCATATCTTACCAGGACAAAATTAAAAGATAACCTCGCAAAAATAGAATTTGCAAGAATAGGAATAATTGAACATGGGTCTTGCAGAAAGAATTGATTTTCATGCCTTGTTGAACATCCTCTTAACGTTATCCCATATTTATGTCATATTCAACATCCTGCAGCTTGTGCAAGTAGGATTCTTGCCACTGACATGTATGTACTACTAGTTGAGTAGGCGGGCCTATGGCCCGCCGAGTTTGCATTACACTGAGCTACGTTTTTAGCAAATGCAAAGATTGCTATGTTGTATATTGCTATCGTAAAGCAGTTGTCGTACACACGTTATGTACACATATATTGCTATGTTGCATCTAGAGACCCATTTATTCATAAAATCATCAATAGATCATCGCTTATGATAAATCATTCTTAATCCATATATAACAACATAACACGAAATAGGTAGCACTAAATTGATTTATAATTTTGGCAATCAAAATATATCAAGACCAAATACTAATACAGGCATGCATCATCCAGATCAATGGAAAGGAATAAGCAACGATTTTAGGAAGCTGTAGGAGGTCATATCAAACCTAAATAGTCACATGATCCTATAATATTGGAGCCACCGGTGGGCAACCCAAAACCACAAAAAAAATATTGCATCGTTCAATCAGAATAGTGTAATAAACTAAATCGAGGCCTAAATGAAAAAAAAATGATGTTTAACCATAAACAAAAGCTACAACCCTCTTTGATCCGGCTTAAACATCAATTGGCTTTTAGCTACAAAAGATGAGTGTCCATGAAAAAAATGACTGAAAAGACTAAAAAAAATATTTGTGTATATCTTTCAGCCTACTTCTTTCATGTTCCATGTCCTACACCTGGCAGTGAACAGAAACAAAAATTGCATGCTTTATTTTGAGACACGCTCATAGCATAGGTGAGGTGTTTTATTCCAATCCTCACACTTTGAATATTTAGTCAACTGGAAATAAGAAATTCCCCGTGCGTACCTTTGTACATTACACATGTGAAGATAAGCCATGTATTTTTGCACTATTAGAACCGCAGAGCTGAGCATGAGTTGGATTACTGGAGGCCTAAGCACCCATCTACTCTGCAGCATATGAGACTATTGAATCAGTACCATATACTATCATACTCATGCAACAGCTATGCACATTTTCTGAACATACCATCGCAAAATCATATGTTCATATTCTGACACGAATCTGACGCTGAACATGATATATGCTACACAACTTTACTGGAAATACTGGCAGGGGCCATTTTTTTTACCGTCACACAACAAAACTATGTTGCTATGCCAAGAAATATGACTTGTTGAACTATAGAACTTTGTGCAGTAGGAACTAAAATTTAAATCATTGAACGCATGAAGACTTATGATTTACCAACCGTACATCTGTACGCATTAAAGTTTTCTGTGGACATCCTATAAGAGCATCTCCAATGGTACAGCTAGCTGCTAGCTATAAACAAGTGACATGTCATCTATAGATAGCATATAGTTAGCTTCTCCAATGGGACTAGCTATAACATTGACTATAGTATTGAATATGGGTCCACATGTAATAGATAGTAGGTGCATTGGAATCAGCTATAGACTAGCTGCAAGTTAGTAGCTAGCACACCCTCCTTCTCTCCTCCACATAAGCAAAAGGCTGAGTTGGAATCCTTATAGCTAGCTGATATGACACCATTGGAGATGCTCTAAGTATATTGTTTGGTAAAAGTATAGGGAGGCACCAAAAAAAATTAATGCTGTCAGCATAATATGGGTTGTAACAGCTAAACAATCCAAATAAATTATGAGCATTTCATGACATGCAATTCCAGCACTTTGCAGCCATCTCGAAAGATGAGGCACATGACTATTTTTCCATGTACACAACAAAAGCAATGAAAATAAGTGTAACTATAAGAGAATATTGTGGATCCCACATTTTTTTTTATGCAAGGGCATCGCGAACCATCCATCCTAATAGGTATGTTGTACGCTCTTCTTTTTTTTGCTTTGCTTAAGGTGTGAAATGAAACAATGAAAATATGTAAAGAAGTAATACATGACTAAGCAACAATCGTTTCTTATTCAAAGGCACCCCGAATATATGTGTTTCAACCTGAGGTAGCTACTTGTTCCAAAATCACTTGGTATAAGAGGGTTTCTAATTTTTTTTAGATAATAAAACTTCAGATTATAACTATATAGATTAATGTAGTCCACATAGAAGAATGGTTTTTGGTTTAGGTATGTATGCCAACTACAAATTAAACCACAACTCAACTCTAACAATTCGTTTTCCCTTAAAAACATTGGCGATTTGCTCGTAAGCAAATTAGAATAGTACATTGTACGGTTATAACAAACAACTCATAATTTTGAAGACTACGCAGGAATCAGTACGTCGGACTACACTGAATTCAAACAAATTAGAATAGTACATTAGGTTATAAAACAAACAACCCATACTCTTGAAGACTACGAAGGAATTAGTACGTCGGACTACACTGAATTCAAGCAAACATGAATTGAATCCAACAATAAACCTAGCAGAGCATCGTAGGAAGAGGAAGGGAACCGGTACATCCGGTAGGCAGTAGGCTGGCGGCGGCAGTGAATAGGTCCATCGGCGGCCGGGTGGCGACGCTCTGAAACGGGGAAGACCACGACGGCAGCAGGCGCATCCATGGGTGGACGAAGCGGCTGCGCTACGCCGCAGCCGCTGGCGACGGACACGGGAAGTGTCGACGGTTGAGATATCGATCTCAAGTCAACTGAGGTTCTTGAAAAAGGGAGATAGAAGACCTGCCGAGCAATGCGAACAGCAATCAACGAGCAACAAGGAGACACAGGGTTTTTATCCTGGTTCAGCCCTCTCAGGAGAGATAATAGCCCTACTTCCAGCCTTTCTTTATGTCAAAGAGGATTACAAAGAGGAAGCTCAACGAGACGAACAAGTCTCGGCGAGATTATGAGTGTATAGAAAATAGTATGCGATGATCCCGTGCCCTCTACATGCCGTAGGGGCTCGGTTTATATAGTGCTGAACAACCGACCTACCGAGGGATAATCGGGCCAGGCTAACTATGAGATCGTAACGAACTCATACATGCCAAATACATCCCGAGGTAGATAAGGTATACTCCAATTCTTGGGGATCACGATTTCTGCTCCAATCCGGAAAACCACGTCCGGGTCTTCATGTAGCCGTGCAGAACTCTTGCTCGAGTCGGATTCAAACATGAATCTTAAGCCGTTACGCACCGTGCCGACCAGAAAGCTGTTCGGCGGGATGCACATGGGCCTGATAGAACCTTCTAGGGAGCTAGGCCGTAGTAGGCTGTTCAATTGGGCCGTTAGGGAGTGGGCCATGGTAATGCCGTGATTTTATCCCCGACAGGAAGGACGGCGGCGCCAGCTCCAGATCTGCCTACAGGAGAGGCGAACGGCGCCGATCGATGGTACGGCCGACTTCGACGGCGTGGAGCAAGCCAACGACAGTGGAGGGTGCTCATAGGGGGGCAGTACCTGGGAAAAGGCGGATATCGGCGAGCACAGCTCAGCGGCAAGGAAAAGGCCATGAAAGACGGCGAGGGGCGTCCCGTTCTCACACGGGCACACGGTTTGAGGAGAGGAAGCGGTGGCGTGTGAGGAGAGAAGCCGAAGAACCCGCGCTGAGGGGAGGGAGCGGCGGCGGGGCGGGAGCGGCGAAGGGGAGAACACGGACGGGCGGATCCCGGAGAGGAACAGCGAGATTGGGGAAGAGGCGGCGGGGAGAGGGAGGACGTACAGGCGGCGAGGAGAGATTAGGGCACGCGGACCGCGGGTTGACAAACGAAAAGTCCGGGGTTTTTTTTTTGCAAAAATGTGTCGTGCCTGGCCATCCTGGACGCTTGGGCGAAATCAGACGGCTGCGCGAAATCAGGCGACGTGGCCACCGCGGGCCAAGAAACCTTGCCACGTGGCCAGGGTGGGGGAGGAACCGGGCTTTGTACTATTTATAGATAAGCAGCATGGGTTCTTGCCACCGAAAGTTTTCTAGATGTATGTTTCCATGCGTCCGTCAATCGATCCGGATCGTGTTGATCAATGGAAGGACGGGGCTCGAATTCGAAGTATCACAAACCCTAGAGAGGTTCCCTTCTTTCTCCTTACCCTTGGTCGGCGCCGGCGGCGGCATCGTGTCCATGGCGGCGGCGCAGAGGAGCACCATCGACATGATCCGGGTCTCCATCCTGCGCGACAAGAAGGTGAGGTACGAGGATTTCTTGGACATCATCGCGGAGGCCGAGCGAACGGGGAACCACATCCCCTTGATCCGGGAGTACACCCGCCGCCGCGCCGCCGCGAAGCCACCGGACTACTCCGGCATGAGCGAGGCGGAGCGCGCGGCGGAGGCGGAGCGCCGGAGGCAGAACGCGCTGGCGGAGGCGGAGGGGCCGTACGGGCTCGCCCGGGCTCGCGTCCTCGACTTCGATCCCAAGCAGTGGGGCGAGTACTACAACCGAGTCGGCTTGCTTCACGAAACCTTCGACCACGACGAGGAGTGTAAGTCCTTAATTACCATCCTCCATCTAATCATCTCGATTCGATTCGTATGCCTTAATTTGCCCAGTTATATACTGCATCCTGTTCCTATCCTATGATCCGCCAAAAAGTAATGGAGTATACATGTTGATTGATTGTAACAATTCTACTCTCTTTCGGAAATCCAATGATTGATTGATCGATTGATTATTGTTCTTCTCTCGTTTGCAAACCCAAACTGACACTCGCTTGGAAAACTGTTCGATTGAACTATCCTCTTGTACAATTTGTTTGGTCGCAGTCTCGTTAACTCCCCGTCTCCCCTTGTAGAGGCATAACTCTGTTCATTGGTTGTATTCAACCACTTATTGGATGGTTTAGTTTGTTTTCGCTGCATTCGCTTATTGTGTATTTATTTATGTACTGCACCGCAGCTCCCCTTGGTCCGATGAGGTATACTGATAAAATCTACCAAAGCGAGGACGAGTACAAGTGGAAGCTGTGTGATGCCATAAACATCTTCTCGGTGAAGATAGCCTCCTTGGATGTTGCCTTCCCCATCCATGTGTACGGCACTGTCATCGCCCGAGACTCCATTGACCAAAAGTGCCTCTATCTCTTCCACCGTGATAGGGACCATCCCCAACTGATCAGCTCTAAGGCTGTCTCCAACAGGAATCCCTAAATTTGATCCCCTATAGCCTTATATACAGGTTCCTTTTAAAAAAAATCTCACCCTATATTTCTTCCATCCCCAACAGCGTTCCCTATATGGAGAATTGTATAAGGGGAGGAGAGAGAACCCCTATATATAAGGGGATGGAGAGAAAAACTTTATTTTAGGGAACGGAATAGGGAATGCTGTTGGAGCACATAAGGGAAGAATTCATTCCCAATTTTAGAGTAGTGGGTGCTTTAGGGGAGCCTGTTGGAGACAGCCTAATGTACAACTTCCTTCCTTTCTTTCTTTCTTTTCAACAGAGAGCGAGCTCCTCCTGGTATGCATTACATGGTATGTGTGGGTCAACCCCAGATATATTGCACTCCTTTAACTCTGTATAACACTATAATGACCTGCAATTGATCCCCACTGATCCACAACGCAACTGCTAGTGGTTAATAAACATATGCAATTCCCTTGTTGATATGATACGATATGATGCACATCCTCCTTTCTCATTCTGAATTCATATTGTGCTGGAAGTTGAAATTTTAGTGCTTGTTGGTAAATACAGTGGGCATTGCGTAGGTGCATGGTAATACTCATAGAACCAGATGATCCACATCTCTCGCTTCTAATTGAACACCGACGACTAACAGTCCATCTATAGTAATAGCTTCCAAATGTTGTATGGTTCAAATTTCATCTACTTTGGTTGTACCATAATATATTTGGAGAAATATTTCACTAACCTACATTTTTGTAGGATGAATCGTTGATCTTGACTGGCCCAAAAAGAGGAATCGTGTTGATAGATGATGATTATGTTGAGATTAATCTGAAGATCAAGGATCACCATGAGCAGGATGATAGAGAGCTTAGCAAAGGATTCATTTCTATCAGGGGTTGTCGATCATTTGAGAAATCCACAGTTGAAACCCGTTCTCTTGCTACCAGACTTAGTACCATGGATGTGATGTATGCTTTTGTGACACGTGCAGTTGAGGCTACTATTGCTGTTGAAGTTATACGGGGAGATTTTTATGGAGAGATCACTGCCTACACCACCAGTATAAATAATAATGTCGTGCTTTACGATAGCAAATCGGCTAGTGTGATGACCTGCCATAGTAGGGGAGTAATCCAACTTATGCGAGCAGTCATATGTGTTCCTCTGGAGGATATGCTGATGATATCATTTGTTGTTGGGACTGGTGCTAATAAATCTAAACACACCATTGACTTTACTCCAAGGATCAATTATTATGAAAAAGATGAATTTCATGTTGGTGACACTAGGATACGCATGAAGGTTACTTGGTCAGTAATGGACTTGTGGGTGTGAGATTTTGGGACTGGCAGCAGGTGGCTAAGTTTTGTTGGAAGGCCTATATCCATGCTGGTGTGACTGGTATTGTGACTCTAGTTATGTTATGCTAGCTCTGTATGGTGTGGTGTTGAAGATTGTATGTTGAACTGCTATGCACCAGTATGTGGTCGTATTATTTTGTTATTAGCGTATGCATTACTCGCCCAATGCTAATTGCATGACATCCATTCCAGCAAGAAATATCATGAGACAATGATATGAAGCAGCCACAAAACAGTGCATGTAAAAGTTTTCAGCATAAACTAGTCAGTTTAGACTAGCATTAGTTATCAGTTTGGAAAGGGGTATTTCAAGGACCAACTTGGTAGTAGAACGACATTCTGGTAGTAGTTTTAATTTAGATGTATATCAAGAGAGTAGTAAACAAGAACAGTTGAGCTGCTCCTTTGAGCTCGAGGTCTTACAATGCGAAGTGTTTAACTAGATAGGTGCTTCAAAGATAAAACACTTATTTCTGACCATGTAGGATAAAGTAGATGTGCTTGAAAGATAAAACCCGTTTTTTTGACCATGTAGGATAGAGAAGATGCTTCCATGCATGTTTAGAGAAGGGTACGTGTGTATAATTAAGCATCCATGCTTAGAAAAGCTAGACACCAACAAGCTTCTATGCATTAGAAATAAACTAGCAAACATGCCCGAAGGTTCTATGCATTAGAAAAAAAAACTAGCAAACATGCTCGTGCGTTGCAACGGGAGAAATAAAAATACTCGCACGCTCTAAGTCTGACATGACAAAATTCATCGAGGGATGATCCCATTCTCAGCTGCGTGTTCTTGTTACGAGTGTCACGAAGACGATGGACAGGGACTTTAGAGGGCCTGACGAGTCTTAGGGTTGCTCCGGTCGCTTGCAAGTCACATAGCCATGGAGATATTCTTTTGTGTAGATATTTTGGATAGCTGCGTTACTTTGAACTATATTCTGTATTAAAGGCTATTGTTGAGCGTCTTACTGAAATCGCCTAAGGGCGTAACTTGGACATGTAATATTCATGGATTCATGCGTTAATTGATGTATGCTTGTATCGGCTATGTAATCTTTCGCACTAGTATACCGATCCAGGGACTAGTGCATGGGATTCCAACTCTCAAGGTAAGTTAAAATTGAGGTTGACAAAGCTGGTATCAGAGCATGCGACTGTAGGAGCCATGGGACTTAGAGGCCGAACCTAGGAAAAAGCGTATTTTCTATGGTTAAGATTATTTTTACGCTTAACGTATTATGTTATTGCCTTGCCTATCTGTTCTAACAAACAATTTGTCAAAATTTTCCCTTAGATGGAATGATGCAACCAGCACTCCTTCACCGACGCCAGGTCGACACACGGCTACGAGGACCCACGTTTCTGGAGCCAGTGAGTCCGAGGACTCCAGCAACTGTGTCGTTCCCTGTCCATTAGTGACAGGCCGAGGTTCTTTTGGAGGGCTGCTTGATCCCTTCCTTGTCCCGCCTACCTCGTATGAGTGGTTATCTACTACGAGGAGGACGAGGTGGAGGCGCACAACTACAACACCGAGACTCCGAGAGACCACTTGCAGGAGGCGATCAATGATGCCGCCATGGAGGCTACTACTAGACTCCAGAGGGACTATAGCGTTATCTCAAGAGGGCTTATGCCCGCCCAACGGTGATGCATATGAGGACACTCCTTGGCTTCGGCAGTGCTTCTGTTCCAATTCAGCATCAGTTGATCCGCCTGGCTCGTCTTCATGATGGTACTACTCAGGTTGTAGATGGCGCCCTGGAGGA
The DNA here is from genome assembly GCA_036346415.1 of Raddia guianensis. Taxonomy (NCBI): domain Eukaryota; kingdom Viridiplantae; phylum Streptophyta; class Magnoliopsida; order Poales; family Poaceae; genus Raddia; species Raddia guianensis. Next base: position 11,108,763 of record CM070534.1, on the reverse strand, counting down.
GATCAGTCTCCTACGTTCGTCGCTCCATGCGGCGGACAATGAGCTGAGGGTGGTGGGGAGACGCCTACACCACTATGATAGGAGCCTCACTATGACGAGACGCCAGCTTGACGAGGCGAGGGAGGTGCTGGCTAGGCGTCAGCAGGAGGAGGCACGGCAGGTGCTGGCGCAGCGTGCCCAGCGTGACCCATCGCTCTCACCTCCGAGGCCGGATTATCCCCCGTCGGAGCATGAGAACCGCTGCACTACCATGTGGAAGAGGACTCTATTGCCCCGAACCTTGGTGGGGATCCCATGACATGGACCGTCTACATCTATGGCCCCACAGGAGCAGCCGCAGATGGACTCCGACTCCAACTCCGACACTGACGCTAAGGTGGTTGTTGGCGCTGCCGCTGGCGGTGACGCAGTACCTGCACTGCTGGCTCCGAGACCTCTTCCGAGGCCCCACGTCGTCACCGGCTTCGAGTTTCTCTTGAGGCGTGCGCCGCCGCGTTTCGTATACTCCCGCCGTCGTCATGGTTAGAGCTTTTAGCTTCTCTCCATGAGCCCTAGAGTCGTCCACCCTAGTAGATGATGGGATTTTGTTTATGATGTATGAAGGATGGCTGGTGTCCTAGTAGATGATGGACATGTTATTATGTATAATGAGTTACTAGGCCCTAGTAGTGGATGGGCAAAACATTTGGTTTGTAATGTATTTTGCTTTCCCGTATATCGCAAGGGCTAGCGAGACATGCATGATTATCCTATGATTCCTATGTTTACCTTGCCTTTGATTATCTGATTTTATGTTTTCTCTTGTTTCCTAATTGCATTAGATTTATTTGATAAAATGCATGCATACTCATATATATGAGTGCCATTATTCAATAGATGACAAGAGGTTGAGGTGCTAGCTGAGCTCGTGGTGCTGGTGAGGCAGAGGCCGAGGCCCAGACCGAGGTCGAGGATGTGGCCGCGGTCTCTAGGACATTCCGGCACCACCACCGGGAAACCCGACTTTAGGACAAGAGATGGCCTATCAAGCTCAAATGCTTGGCGAAGTGCTCCGTGAGAGGAGACAGGTGAAGAATCGTCGTGGGATGAAGCTTGCGGATTTCTTGCGAGCTTAACCCCCTATGTTCACTCACGCCAATGAGCCTATGGAGGCGGAGGACTGGCTCCGAACCATCAAGCGGAAGCTAGCCTTGATTCGATGTCCCGTAGAAGACAAGGTGCTTCTTGCCACCCACCAGATGGATGGAGCGGCTGCCGATTGGTGGGAGAACTATGTCACCGCCCGACGTGGGGACACCGAGGATGATAAAGAGGGCGATGAAGAGCCGGCCGAGCAAGGAGAACAGGAAGAGCAAGGTGACAATGACGGACAGGAAGGGGAGGACGATGGTCCTGGAGAAGAACTACAACCTGTTGCAACTCATGGAAAGGATATTCCATGGGATGGGTTCGAAGTTGCCTTCTGATCCTTCTACGTACCCCGAGGGGTTGTCTGCATGAAGAAGTAGGAATTCCGCCAATTGAAGTAAGGGAATTCCTTAGTTAACGACTACCTGACCCGTTTCAATCAGCTAGCACGATACGCCTCGGGTGATGCCGAAGATGAAGACGAGAAGATTGACAAGTTCTTGGAGGGTATGATTGACAAGTTCTTGGAGGGTATGCTTCCCAGCCTAGGGTCTCGCCTAATACTTTTGGATTACCTGGACTTCTAGCCCATGGTCAACAAAGCTCTGATTCTGGAGAATGAGATGAAGGGCATGGAAGTCACCCGAAAGAGGAAGCTCGATGTACGAGCTGGAGCGAGTTCAAGCCAAGGCAGCGCGAACGTAACAAACTTCCCTCGCCCTGTAACCCAGTATCAAAGGCTGCAACCCGCTTATCGTCCGGGACCGACTTACCAGGGCCCCGGGAATCTAAACTACCATCAGGCCACGGGGAGGCCAGCTGTCCTCCCCAGACCAATCTTTGAGCCTCGGCCGTAGATCGGGTTGCTGAAGCTTGTTTCCTATGCCACAAGCCTGGACACTTCGCTGCAATGTGCCCTGAAAATAGAAAGGCTCCTGCACCATTCAACATAGTGAACACTCCGTCTAGAGGGCATTCAGCGTTAGGAAGAGCGACTGGGCAAGGTTACATGTATGGTAGTCCTCTCTAGAGGTGGATTTGGATATCTATCATCTCTACTTTTCTCAGCAAAACGAGCTTAGAAAACATGACTCTTTTGTAATCATGCTCTTGTAAAGACATTATGAACTAAGTACGCGACCCAATTTATATCAATCCTTTCATGTGTAATTAGAGCTCGTTAAGACCAATTTAAGAACTCGGAAGCTCTTTTATTCACTCATAGCAAAACACGACCACAAAGCAAAGTCACCGAGCTTGTGTGTAACATAGTGATGGGAACATGTCAAATCACGTTGACCGTAAGATCATCCGAGAGCTCGGTGGCTAAGATTGAGAAAATCTAGTCATCTGAACGTTTGACTTAGTACAAGTAAAAATCGAGCTCCCACGGAGAATAATTTTTTTTACTAATCACTTCTTTAAGATTATTCTAGTTAGCGTTGGGTTGGTGGACCGTTTTTTTTTTCTTTTTGTTAGAACAGCTTACTCCCGCGCTACCGAGAGCACGTGACGTGGCGAGCTGCTGGCCCTCCTCGCGAATCGACACGCCGCACGGTGGAGCTCGCACCACGACACGACATCCCCATCAATCATCATCATATCACGATGGCCCCACCGGCCACTGCCACTCTCCTCGGCTTAGTCACTTCTCTCATCTCACCTCCTTTGAATCTCTTGTAGTACTACCTCAGTTCAGCTCTCGACCAAATCATGGTGGTGACAGCCATGGGGCTGCGAGCTTCAGCGTCTTCCCCGCCATGCCCTCGCCACCTCCTTTGCTGCGCCCCCTTCCTCATCCTCTTCCTCCTCGGGTCTGTGCCCTCATTCCCCCTGTCTTCCTCTTCAGGTGGCATCGATTGAGTCGACTAATTCTGAAATATGTGCCACTGCTAGGTGTTTCAGGTTTCAGTTCATTTAATTTATCTGTTTCAGTTGGTTTTTCGGTTAGCATTGATCTGTTATCTGATTAACGTTACAGCTTGAGGTGCCTCCTGCGTTACATTAATTGCTTGAGAGTTGAGATTTCTAGTTTCTGCGCGGAGGATACGGGTTAATTTGGTAAAAAACATTTATTCCCAGCTAATGCGATTGCGGATTTGACTTTTATCCCCAGATTAACAGTAACAGTTAACACCCTCCATTGTTTAAATAGAAGGAAAGAAAAGAAAATGTAACGTGCTTCTTCACAACAACAACAATTAAAAGCGGAACCTACCTCAAGCGAACCTAGAAAATAGTTAAATTAGAACTCATGGGCTGCTGTAGTTCATAACAGCAAATCAGTGGCAGAAATGCCAAATTTTTTATTACAAGCTCTTGTTTTTTTAAAGACAATTCAGAGAGTAAAATGAAGTAGCACAAAAAGTTTTGTCCCCAAATCTGGCTGAACCTCTAGCTTGCCGATGTCAGTTTTCTTCCCTGTGAACATAGTTGTCCTAGATGATTATTTTGTTTGCATCAAACTTCTGTTTGGTTAAGTAGCTGATTGTCTGAAACTTTCTAGCACATTGCCCCTTTTTTTCTCCCATCCGTAACCTTCCTTTTCTTATTGACTGGAAGATGATATTTCTATTCAAACGGTCAGCAACTTCCAGACAAAACCAGTTTTTGGTTTGCTCTGTAATTTTTCCCGGAGCTGTATATTAACTATCCATTTCAGTTTCATCAAGCACTGTCGAGAGATCAATTCGAGCTTGAACATCAATATTTAATCCTTTTATAAGCAAGTTCATTATTAGCAGAAAGAGAAATGAATTCTAACTTTACATACTTTTACATTTCAGTAGCGGTTCGGATGCAAATGATATACTTGCTGAGTTACCGCCAAGAGGATGGAATTCCTATGATTCCTTTTCTTGGATTGTTGATGAAAATGCATACATACAAAATGCAGAGATCTTGGCAGAAAAATTACTCCGACATGGATATGAGGTGACCTTTTAGAACACACCAATTTGGCTATATTAGGCCTTGGGGCAAATAAATGGAACAAACATAAATCTGATCAGTTTAACTGTCTCCTCTATCCAATTTGTACAAGTAGTATGCAGTCATCGATTTCCTCTGGTACCGGAAGTATGTCGATGGGGCATATACAGATTCATATGGATTTGATAACATCGATGAATGGGGACGACCATTTCCTGACCTTCAAAGATTTCCATCATCTAGAGGTGATAAAGGATTCAGTCAACTTGCCGATAAAGTTCATAAAATGGGCTTGAAATTTGGCATCCATTTAATGAAAGGAATAAGTACGCAGGCTGTGAATGCAAATACACCGATCTTGGACATTGAGACGGTACTGTTCTTTCTTCCAAAGATGATATTAGATAACAAATATTGCCATTTTGTAATCTTCTTGTTCATTTATGATTTATCTATTTTGACAACATTGGTTATTCTTTCCTCCTTTTTTCGAAGATCCTGAACTTTGTTACCAATCCTTATTTAACATTATGTCGATACACAGAATCAATTCCAAACCCTCCCATGCAAATTTCAAATTGATCTGTTAAGTAGAATAGACTCAATATGATCTGGGATTGGGACATGGGAGGAATGGGGATAACTTTATGGGTTTATATTTTCTTAACATAATCTTATGGACATTTAATGATCACAAGAAATTAGTATTCTACTACATTTTAAATTAATAGCCATAAACTGGCATTGCCCTAATCTTTTTTATTTTCTCATTGAATTTTTTTGCATTTAACAATCTAATGCTTCAAAGAATTTAGGTGCTTTGTTTTTGTGCTAGCTTTGGAACTTTATCTAAAATTCAACGAATGAATTTGTTTTTGGTGCTAGCTTTTGTGCAAGCCTAATTTAGGTCAGCCCATCACTATTCAGCCACTATTCATCTACATTTCCATCTCTTTGCTACAATACTAGGTCGACCTAACTTAGGTTCGCATTGGTGATGCTCTAACCAAGTCCTACAGTGATGGATATAAGCGCAATTGAAATTCTTGTGGAGTTATACATTTGTGTATTGATAAGACCGTTCACAATTTCGAAGACAAGGACTTGGAATGGAAGCCATAATACTTCAGTTTACTTTTTAACCCTGTTCAGGGAAAACCATACACAGAAGATGCCCGCCAATGGACAGCTCGTGATATTGGTCTTACCCAAAGAACCTGTGCATGGATGCCACATGGATTTATGAGTGTAAACACAGATATTGGAGCTGGGCGTGCCTTCTTAAGATCTCTATACCGACAGTATGCCGATTGGGGTGTTGATTTTGGTAGGCTGATTGTAGCTCTTTACTTTATTACATAAAAAAAATAATAGGGTAGAAAGCTATCAAATTATGAAGTAGTTTACACTTCTCATGTGTTTTTAAAACTGAAATATTAGTAAATCCTATCATATGTATCATTCTGTTCTGTTTGCAGTGAAGGTTGATTGCATCTTTGGCACAGATTATACTCCAAAAGAAATAATCACTATTTCAGAGGTATTGTCCCACTCCCTACTATTTTTCACACAAATTCCTATATAATTAATGCACATTCAAAATCATTTTCTGTATTGCAGCTCCTGCAAGAGCTTGACCGACCAATCATCCTGTCCATCTCACCTGGAACTGAAGTGACTCCCACATTAGCTGAGAATATTAGTAACTACGTTAACATGTATAGAATTACAGGAGATGATTGGGACAACTGGAAAGATGTTTGTTCACATTTTTCTGTGTCAAGGTAATTAAATGATATTCTGTTTTATAGTGTCTAATTACATGTTTTACATTTGTTCCTTATCTTGGATTTCATCTTATACATATCCCTAGTAAATAATACATTACATCTTATTTTCCAATTGAATACTTTACACAGTTCTTTTGCTTCTGCGAATAAGATTGGGGCATCAGGACTACGTGGAAGATCCTGGCCAGATTTAGACATGCTTCCATTCGGCTGGCTTACTGATGCAAGTAATGATTTTAATTATCTGATGAACTAATGGAAAATACATCAAAAGTTGTATCACTTTTATTGTTATGAAAATTGAACATTCAATACCATCGGCTGAGTTTTGTAGATTATGTGTATATCAATTTCATCTTGCCAGTTTTCCATAATTGGGACTTGGAAGAGAAATCATATTGCAGATGCTAGCATATAACATGCATTAAATTTTATGCTGAATGTGAAAAATCTCAAGCAATTTTTTCTTGATTAATCAAACTACATAGCATGTTAGTTATCAAGTTTTAAGTACTGTCCATTTATGAGTTGTTTTTTAACACTATCTATGAGTTGTGTTAGATCCTAAGCTTTACAGCTCTTTCATTGATTTTGTGAAAATAAAACATTTAACGCCATCCTACATACCATGTTAGTTATCTGCTATAAGATTATTCTTTAAATGTTCACTACATACTGCCTCTTTACGACACTTGTTCCATCAAAAGTTATGTCACTCTTCCATTGATTTTGCAAAAATCAAACATCTAATGTCATTTGTTAAGCTCCGCATAATATGGAAATCTCATCATGCTAATTTTCACAAACTGCAACTTGGAGATAAATCATATCACTAATGAATTTACCTGTCTTACTCTTATCAACTGTGCAACTTTATTGATAAACATGCAAATTAAATGATAATAATGACAAATAGATCTTTTATTCCCTTTTTTGGACACATCTCTTATTCCTTTTATGCAGGTGTAAATCAGGGCCCTCATAGGAAATGTAACCTTGCATCTGATGAACAGAAAACACAGGTTTGCACTTATGAAATTGTCAGGGGCGTCGGTCGTGACGGAAACTTATTTGACATTGTGCTCTATCCACTAAATATTTTGTGTTGGCATGGCCTCACAGATGGCTCTTTGGTCAATGGCTAAGTCGCCTCTCATGTATGGAGGAGATTTGAGACATCTCGATGATAATACTTTAAATATAATTACCAATCCTACATTACTGAAAATAAACCACTACAGTCAAAATAACATGGAGGTACTACATTCTTTCGAGGCCTCCAATTTGAACATTTTGTAGGCATATATGAACGGTATGTAACCTGTGGACACTTTCAGTTCCATTATGTGTACAGTGCAAGGACATCCAAACATGGGAAATACTATAGTCATTTGAGATCCCAGTATCATGTACAGATGACTAAGAATGATGGTGTGGTTCTTGGTCTCACTGCCTGCAGCAACAAAAAGGCTGATGGATGGTATATGTTTTCACAAGATGGGAAGACAGACCATATATGCAGGAATTATGGGGCACAAAATTACAAAAACATCTCATTTTGCCTGGGAAAAACAAAACCTTTTCAAGCATTGTAAGCATAGCATAATTCATAATTTAGAAGTACTCAGTGATTTGTATGATCACATTTTGTACACTGTAGGGATGATGTCAGCATGAACAACAACAAGGAGTACCAAAAAATGTTTCATCTAGCAATTACGGACACTACTGACACTTGTTTGGATGCATCTGCTAATCAACGGCGGACTGCCTCAGAAATTAAGTTTCCCATGTTTTCCAAGTGCAAGTGGCACACAAAGCAGGTAAATGACAAATAAGATTCTTGTACGCAATAATAAAATGACTACATAAGTTTGCATTTGAAAATGCTCGTACGTACAGTATACTCCATTAATTGCTTCGATTCCTTTAGGGTCTTGCGAGCTCTTTTTACTACTTATAAATGAATTACCAATGAAAATACATTTTTTCACTGCCAAGTCAAATTTGCAATGTTCTTTTCATATATCTGTACTATTCACAAGAGTCTTAGGGGGTTGGTGGTGGTAGGGCCAACTTTTAGTCCACCATCCATCACTCCATCCATCATCCAATGGCCCATACATTATAAGAATACTTTCTGTTTATTTACACCGCTTTCTTAATTTAAATAAGCATTGGTATCTTATTTACTGCATTGTAGTTTTTGAAGTTTTTAATTAGTAATGATTTTTCTATTGATTTGATATACTTTCTTATTTTAGTGAATTTGTATTATATAAATGTTTCAAAGGCATTTGTGAGAAAAAGAACATTTAGAGCAGGCGCAATGTAGTCGAGCATGTAAGACTGCATGTAATCGTACCTGAATGCATAAGCCAAATTTATGGATCATAACATGATAGGATGTCATTTGATATTCTTTAATTTATAGCAAAGCATGGGCACTTGGGTAGTTACATAAGTTTGTGTTTGCCCATAACCTCTTTACTTCCTACCATGTACATATATCAATTTTTCCCAAATACTTCAATTTTGTGATTGCTATATTTAGGTATTTATGGACAGCCTAAATGCCTGGCCGTGTAGGTGTAGCACCTAGACGACTATAAAAAATGAGCCTTCCATCCTCTTTTGAGAAAATGCTTGACAGAGATCTCATCGTCTTACTCATCGTCCTACTACATGTATGCTCTAATAAATACTCCCTCCGTTCCAAAATTAATATAAGGCGTATTTTGACTACACAAAAGTTTTTAAATGCAGAGTTTGACTGTTAGATTCCTCTATTATATATTATGAATTGTTACAATATAATATTGCGGTTTTGCTGCTTCTCAAGCGACTGATTTTTAAATAAGTCTTAGTCGATTTTTACATAGCTAGATTCTACCGTTAGATCTTTTATATGTCCTATAAAGATGTTTGATCAATGGTCTAGAAAATTGACTGAGAGATAAATAACTCTCAGGCGTCTGATGATAAGTCAGTCCCATAATATTGTATCAAAAAGCACTTTGAAATATGAACAATTTGATATAACTTTTGTATACTAACGATGCATATTATTTGATTTATTTATGGTCAAAATTTACCAAGTTTGACTTTTCTCCGGTCAAAACACATCTTATATTTTGGAACGGAGGGAGTAGCAACGAACTCCAATTTCTGTACGTGCATCTCCATCCTAAGACATAAAACTTGCCTGATTTGTTTGAGCGTATATAGGCCATTAACTGTACCATGTAGGCTTTCAGGAAGTCATAGCTGTTAGGAATAGCACTTGTATATTGATATGAAGCTAGAGGCCGGTATATATACAGAGTATATGAAACCCTAACACAATAGGGTAGATGGGCCTAGTCCCATATATACAGTGTAGCCCATGCACATTACATATTTAACACCCACTCAAACTCATGGTGCATCAATAACACTGAGTTTGGAGAGAGATAATGATGTTGTGAAGTCTGTGCGTTTGTGAAGAAATCAGCCAACTGATCTGTTGAAGGCACATACTGAAAAGTCACAACCCGCTCCTGAACCTGTGATCGTATATAAGAAGTATCAACACCAATATGCTTGGTGAGCTCATGATTCATTGGATCTCTATCAATACCAATAGCTTCTCTATTGTCAGATAGAAGAGGGGTCGGTGTAGAAACAGAAACACCAAAGTATTCAAGTAACCAACGCAGCCAAGTAACCTCTGTCGTCAAAAGAGCCATAGCATGCAACTCAGTTTTTGCACTGGAACGAGAAACTGCCTTCTGTTTTTCAGTCTTCCAAGCAATGAGAGAATCACCAAGAAAAACACAATAAGCAGAAAGAGAGCAGCGATCAAAAGGATTCCTAGCCTATTTAGCATCAAAATAAGCATGGAGGTGTAAAGAGTTGGAGCGAGGAAAGAAAAGACAACGAGAAATAGTGCCACGCAAGTAGCGCAAGACACGAAGGAGATGACTATAATGGAGCTGAGTAGGAGCAGAGACAAATTAACACAGAATATGAACAACATAAGAGATATCGGGACAGGTGACACCAAGATAAACAAAACTACTAACGAGGTGACGATACCGAGTAGGATCAGAGAGGATCCCCATCAGTAGGTCGAAGCTGGAGATTGAGCTTCATAGGAGTCTCAGCAGTGCGATCATCACTAAGAGAAGCTCGATTAAGAAGATCCCCAATATACTTCTCTTGAGATAAAAAGATACCCTGCGACGTAAAGGTAACATCAATCCCAAGGAAATAACGAATAGGACCCAAATCAAACATCCAAAACTGCTCATTGAAACCAGCCTTGACAAAATAAATAAACTGAGAGTCATCACCAATAATGATCATGTCATCGACATAGAACAGAAGAAGAGTGCGTCCACGGGATGAGTTGTGAACAAACAGCGTAGGATCATGATCGCTAACAGAAAACTAGTAGCAGTAAAGTACCGAGGTGGAGGCCACATGAAAACCTCTTGATGCAGTTCTCCATTCAGAAAGATATTTTGAACATCAAGCTAATAGATAGGCCACGTACGAACAGAGGCCACAACAAAAAGCGTCTTGATAGTGGTCATATGAGCCACAGGAGCATAGGTCTCATTATAATCAACATCAGGCTCCTGCTGAAAACTACAAGCCACAAGATAAGCTTTATAAAGCTAAAAAGAACCGTCAAAGCGAATCTTAATCTTGAAAACCCACTTGCATGTTATGGGACGAACATGGGACGGAAGAGAGAATTTCCTAAGTGCTATAACGCTCAAAGCTCAAGCGCAGAAATCTCCTCGGCCATCGCATGCTGCCACTCAGGATGAATAACATCACAATAAGAAACTGGCTTAGTAGAGGCAACACCAGCCAAACCAAAATGCTCATAAGGTCGAATAGAACGACGATCACGAAGAGTATATGGCTGGGAGGTAGAATCTGACTCCTCAGAAGGTAAGTCAACAGGAGAAACTTCAATCGGATGCTGACGGCGAGAGTAAATAAAAGGATGAGGAGGAACAAAATCAGTTGAAACTGGTGGAGAAGAGATACCCGTCTCTATAAGAGAAGGAACACTAGACTCGGGAGGAAGAGAATCAGCGGATTCAGAAGGCTGTGAAGACGTGCTAGACACGGGAGGTGGTGCAAACACAGGCACAAACGGTGGAATAGGAAGAGTATAAATAGGGGTACCTGAAAAAGTTAAGTAAGAGGGATTCGACCGTAGAAGATGGAAAAGAAGGACGCAAATAGAAAGAACGAGACTCATCAAAAGTAACGTCCTGAGAAATCCGCATCCGTCGACCAGTAGGATCCCAACAACGATAGCCCTTGTGCTAATCACTGTATCCCAGAAAAACACACTCAACTGACTGGGCAGTCAGCTTAGTGCGCTCACGTGGAGCGAGAAGAACATAGCAGACAACAAAAGATCGAAGATCAGAGTAGTCTGCTGGGTGTCCAGAAAGACGTTATATAGGAATACAACCTTGGAAGAGAAGAACAAGGCTTAAGATTGATGAGATGACAAGTCGAAGAGACAGCCTCAGCACAGAAGTGAGGTGGAATAGAAGAAGCAATCATGAGAGCCGATTTCAAGAAGATGATGTTTACGTTCAGCCATACCATTTTGAACATGGGCACGGATAAGAGAATTGAGACAGAGTGTCCTGCTAAGCGAGAAAACCACGAAGATGCCTAGAAAGATACTCCCATGTAGAGTCAGCTCTAAAAACACGAATAGAAGAGTCAAACTGAGTACGAATCATGGTGACAAAATTTTTATAGATAGACAAAATCTCACTGCAAGAAGACATAAAATATATCCAAGTGTGGCGAGAAAAATCATATATAAAAATGATGTATTATTTATGACCACCTTCTGACACAAAAGGGGCTTGACCCCAAACATCAGAATGAACAAGATCAAACGGACGACCTGACACCAACTTAAAGATAAGGGAGTTGCACCTGTTTGCTAAAGTTGCAACCCGCACTATCGAGATGGACATGACCAGACACAGACCCTAAAAAATCATGACGAACCAAAAACGATAAACGAGAACCACATAGATGACCTAAACGATGATGCCATTGAGCAAAAGACGTGGAGAAAGCAGCGGTGACGAAGAGAATGGCAGGAGCAACGGAAGAAGGACGAAGCCAGTCAAACTGTCAGAGACGCTGCGAGTCACGGCGTCGGGGGGCTAGTACCAACTAAGAGACCCGTGCGACAATTCTGACACAACATGAGTTAGTATAAAAAATCACACGACAATCATGATCAGTAAGCTGGTGGATAGAAATAAGCTGCATGTTTAGTTTAGTAACATGAGAAACAAAGTGTACATGAAAAGAAGATGACAAAATAGTGACTCGTCCTGTGACGTGAAGAGAGGTACTGTCTGCCATCTGACCAGTCAATTGGATGAACAGAAGTAAGACATGTGAAATCAGGTGTCATATCGAAAGAATTATCTGAGTTGTGGTTGTGTGAAGCGGCGAGAACCGAGGAGGCGACCATGCGGCGCAACGACATAAGAATCTCGATGAGAGGCATCGGACTCTGTTGGAGTCGAGACTTCGTGACCGGTCTTTGTAGTGCCCTTGATCGAACGGTGATGAGCAATATCATTCTTCCTGTAGCAAAACTGCTCCACCTGACCATCCTTGTCATAGTAAGTGCAGTGAAGAACAACCTTCGTCGTCACTTCAGAAGATGGCGAGGATGAGGAAGAAGATGGCTGAGAACCAGTAGAAGTCGAAGCCAGTGGCTGAAGAGCAAGAACTGACGGAGAAGTCAATAGACCCGCATCACGAAGACGAACCTCCTCGATAAAAAGCGTTGAGAGCCTCGGCATGGTGACCGCGGGGTGTGGGTAAAAAGGCGTACGCGAACTTGCTCAAACTCGAGCCGAAGACGTATGACGAAGTTGTAGACACGACGAAGCTCCACACAAGATCGCTGACACAGGCAACATGCACAAGTCCGAGGGTCAAGATCTGCTCCAGTATCAAGAGCCGCAATCAGAGAATTCAACTGATGCCATACTACGGAAAGCTAAGCATAAAACTCATCCACTGTAGAATCACCATGTTGTAGAGACTTCTCATGGCGAATAGCAGCAAGATACTGAGAATCACCCAAGGGCTCGTACGTACCCTGAAGATGGGACCACATCAGCCGAGCAGAAGTCAAATAGACCACTTCTCCAGTAAGATGCACCTCCATACTGGCTCAAAATAGCAGATTTGCATCCTTGCCACATCAAAATTTATAAGCGGTGTACAGATAATTGTAGGACTCCATATCCTCTTTATTGTCATTGAAGGTCTTCTTAGCAGCAGCAGAGGCATAAGCCTCGGAGAGCTTCCCGGTATCATCAGGCCATGAAGAGGGCAGATTCGGGGGATCAGGACGCAGCGAGCAAGTTAGTTTGCCGGTGAGAAAATCCCAGAGACGTTGGCCACGCAAGTGAATGCGCATATGCTGGTCCCGGTCTTGAAAATTGAGCCCATAAAAAATCACAGGACAACGAAGAACAGACACGGTTCCTGACGACATTTTTTCTTTTTTTAACCTTTTTTTTTCTTTTTACTCAACACAACAACCCACGGTCACACACACCACACACCAAACGAATTAGTCACACCCCGACCCAACTCCTCGATCCAACTCCGACCGAGCGACGGCGGCGACGACCTCTGGTTCGACACGGAGGAAGACGGGTCGGCGTCGTTGAGTCGGCATAGAGGAAGCCGGCGGCGACGGAGGAAGATTTGGAGGATCCGGCAACAACGAAGGCAACAGCGACGAGGAAGTGCGGCAGACGTCGACGGCCAAGAGATGAAGACCAACAACGTTTGAGAACCGCAACGAAGATTGGCGCAAGTGCAACGCCAGGGAGGTGGAGGATCGTTGCGACGGCTACGGGTAAACCCTAACCAAGCTTTGATACCATGTTAGTAATAGCACTTGTGTATTGATACGAGGCCAGAGGCCGGTATATACATACAGGACAAGAAACCCTAACACAATAGGGTAGATGGGCCTAGGCCCATATATATAGTACAGCCCATACACATTACATATCTAACAATAGCAAAACGATTAATAATCCTATTTAGCTATTGAATTCATGCTACAATTAATCATATGAACTATTTGTTGTAGATGTGGGAGCTGAATGAAAAGGGAAACCTCGTGAGCAGCTATTCAAGGTTATGTGCCACAGTGAAATCCAGCAAGGAAGGAGGTACACCGTCGAACGTTTTATTTATTTTTGATTTGGATGAAACCGTTACATAGCAACAAATTGTCTATGCAGTAGGTATTACTGGAGCACGTGCTTGGATAGCAACTGGAAGTAAAGGTTAGTGATTTTATATCTTTCAGAAGATCCTATGAATTCAATGCTTTAAAATTGGGACATAAGGAATCAATTTTTAAATGATTATTTTAATTAATTTCCGATAGTTTTATTGAACTAACTGCAGAACATGTAAATCTTATCAATACTGAATGTCAGAAGTCTTAAGATTGTGTATTGCATATACATAATATACAAAACATGGCAATAGTTTTTAACAGAGCTTCAGTATCTTGAAGCATGGCTAGAGATTTAATAATAGGATCTCGGAGAGTTAATTTTGTGTCATCATTTTATATTTTCTATTTTGACTACTCTATGTGAGCTTTATCGGTCTTTGTATTCACTGTATACATGTATGACCTAGAGGCTGGAACTTTTTCCATTATCTAAAAAAACAGAGCTTCACTATGCTTGACTACCTGTAGAAGATTTTTATTAGCTTGTCTTCAATATAACATATACAATACACCAATTACTTGGTAGCCGTCCCAATACATTGAGCTTTAGAGCTTATTTCCTACTGGCAGAACATTCATAAATATTATCTAAAATTAAATTGTAATAATAAACTTGGCTTTTTCTGAAATTATAATGACTTGCATTTACCAAATCTCTTTGTGTAGTCTTTTAAGTTTATTTGTATAAATATATTAATATATATTACGAAGCTTCCAAAAAAATAGTTTAAAAATTAAATAATTTATTAATATATCAATACTATTACATTCTTGTCCTGTTTGCGCAAGACATAATGTAGTTTATGGAGATAATATAACAAAATTTTAATATAGGGGAAATTGGATCTTTGCCACTCCAAACATCCTACTTTGGGTTATTGCCATTGAAAACATTTGATTTGTAATAATGAAAAACTTGGGTATCTCTTCATTTTGCCACTCTTCATGTATTTCTTCTTTTTTTCTTTTTCTTTTCAACAATAACACATGTATAACGGATAATATTGCCCTTCCCTCCACATGATTCATCCCTGGTTGTTGTTGGCATGACGAGCACGCAAACGTACTTAACTCACGACAAGCCCGCCCTACTTTTGATTTCCTTAACCGTCTAATCTGTTGTTGCTGCACATATAGGGCGTAAGCTCATTTTATATATCGATCTTGCACCATGTCATTGACCCAGTAGGCACTAGCTGCATGCAGCAATTAAAATTTAGGTATCTATGTCAATCTCTCACCAGGTCATTAACTTGGTAGTGCATTCATTCGTGTTACATTGTAACAATGAACACACAAGTGAAGAGAAAATAAAGCCTGGATTATATTGGTTTTTTGTAACCATCACATCAAATTTATCAAGGACAATATTGTCAATTCACTGTATGTTATTGTTGAAAAGAAGAAAAGAAAAGGGAGAAATACATAGAGGACAAATTGAAGAGAACCCCGTGTTCAGGGTGGCATTATCACAAACCAAATGTTTTGAGTGCCAAATACCCAAAGTGGGATGTTTGGAGTGGCAAATACCCAATTTTCACAATATATGGGCTAACGGCAAAAAAAAGGTGGCTACCCATGCCTTTTAAAACGTTCTGATCTTTGTTTTTTATATTCATTAAGCTGGAAATGTTTGGATCAATATTAAATATCCAGCAAATGTTATTGTGAAAGAAAGACTTGGCAGTTACCAGTTAGACAAATTTTACAATTTGCTACTACTGTACTTCCGAGTATTCCGGAATTCAGCCATAGCCGGCATTCGAACATGTGACATTTTTTTGCTGTTAACTTCTTGGAAGTTTTCTTTGCGATGATGCAGGAGAAATTTATCTCGCGTTCTTCAACCTCGACTCCACAAACAGGAAGATAATCGCAAAAATATCAGACCTGGAAAAGGTCCTCGGGAGAGCGTTCGTGAAAAAACACTTCTGCAGCTGCACTGAAGTTTGGAGCGGGAAGAATCTTGGTTTCGTCAAGGAAGAGATCTCAGCAGTGGTTAATCCACACGGTTCGATGGTTTTTGAAATTTTATGCTGAACCTGCAGCTCTCTTATGGCTCGTATAATAATTTTAGAACCTTAGAGCGATTGTTTCATGTAAATCCTATCCGGAATAGCGTGATGCCGTGATATTTAATCAGTACAGTTGCGTGCTGTATATGGATAAGCTGGCTGAGCTGAAGATAGTTACATGTGGAACTGAATGAATAAGCTGGCTGAATAAATAAGCTTAAGTCCATCTTGAACAACTTAGCACGGCTGTTCAGATGAATTGTCACATTTCTATTTCATCTTGTACCGACCTTTGAACAGCGAAACCTCAACGAGCGGGATACAGCTAGGTTGGCCCTAAACGGCGCATGGCTTTGTCCGGGAAAAATACCCAAAATAATCAACAGTTAAATAGAAATTTTATAAAATAAGCCACTAGTTAAAAAAAATTACGGGAATGGCATCGGGGCCATCACTCCGCATGACTGCCACCACCCCGTGTGGCCGCAGCATCGCGCCCACCACCCCGCACGGCAGCAATGCTGCCGCCACCCCGCGTGACCTGCACAGTTACACACAATTAACTCGCTAATTAGCCTGCACACCGACAAAACAGTGAACGCACAGTTGCATACCGACAAAATATTGACATTTTTTAATAAAAAAATAACCCACCGACGAAAATATGTGGAGTAGAATGAAGCAGCAATGCAGAAATGCTTACCAAAAACAGTAATCATAGATTTATGCTAATTAAATGATTTTAGACGGCACAGTGATCATATATTTCAGGCTATATATTGCTGCCCCGCGGAAGCCTTCGCTTTCATTCTTGGCTGCGGAAGCTCAAGAGGGAGACTTCAGTTCAGGATTGCTAGAAAATTTGCTTTCAGTCTGCGCTTTCAGTTCAGGCATATATATTAACCAAGAGTGTGACTTCGCTGATATTTTTAACTTTCAGCTTGAGGGAATATTTTGGATTTTAAATTTGATGTACTTGTTAACAAAATTTTGGATTTTAAATTTGATCTACTTGCTAATAATTAGTGTTAATTAGTGTTATTGCGTTACGTATATGCAGCAGTTAATCTTGGCTTAGTAGTATTGTATGCTAATCTTGCTCTAGTAGTATTGTATGCTAATCCAAAGCATATTAGCAGTTAAAAATGTATGTATATATTATACACAGTATGCTATTTTTTGACATGTGAGGCCTATCTTCCAAGGATTATATATAACGATGTTGGCATAGTATGTTAATGTTCGCACTAATTAATTAATCTAAGCACCGGCTAGCTAGCTCTTGCTTCACATTCTTTCTTAATTTTGCACTGCACCCTACCACGCACCAACGCTGTAGAGCAGCAGCGCATGCACCAGATTTACCAAGGTAAGTAGGTAACAAGCACATACACTGCAACTTCCGTACTTGACCACTTAATTTCGTATATTGTGTCTAATTTACGTATGCATGTATTAATTCTTCCAGGAAGTTTGAACCGACCTTGTAACCGTCAGGTATACATTACTTTTATAGTTAACATAAACATGTTTTGTTAGGTTAACTTAAATTATGATTACTGATTAATTAGTTAGGTAAGGAGAGAAAATGGTCTACAATTATAATAGAAATTAATGACTTATTTTTATAGCATGTAATATATAAATGTTTAAATTTTAATTGCACGTACTGTGGAAATTAATATATAATTAACGACAAATTAACGGTAGTGTGCATAGTGAAAAAGAGTGACTATATTTTTTCATATAGTAATTGTTTTGTTAGCTTAATTAAACATAATACGGAAATTAGTCTATAATTAGCATGCAAATTAGTAATTTAATTGTACGTATGTTAGTGACATTATAGTTAATAATTAGTGTGTTTACAGTATTAGTTGAGTTGCTATATTCTACGTTCAGCAATTAATTACACATATTATGTATTAAACACTTAAGCTAACATTTTATGTAATGTTTGAAATAATAGTTAAATATAAAGAAAAATATATTTTATGTTAATATGAATGAACACGTGCATGTTACAGACATAAATGGAGACACCACTGAATATTTTTTACGGAGATGCACCTGCACCAATGCAAGAGATTTTTGTAAGCATGCACACATGCAGCCTTTTGTAGACCACAGTAACATTACCAATAGAGTTGACAATGTTGGCAAGGGTTATAACTCGAAAACTTCGTATAAACCGTTAGGAATACAAACTTGTTCTAGATGGTGTTAGGCTATGTCTGGTTTCAAATAATTCGATATACGTATACAACCTATAGGGCCATTGAGAAGTAAGACTGCTTGAACGTACTATGTTAATAAGGCAGTAGAAGAGGGGTACCAATTAGGCGTGTACGTGCTGCCTGAGGCAAGAGAATCGGAGGCAGGGCCTAGCAAAATCATAGAAGAGAATGCACATGAGACTGTGCTGGAAGGGTATGCGGAGAACCCAATGGGTAGTATCATGACGGTGTCGAGGCATTAGCGATAAACACAGAGCCGGATATCTCAATGGAGGAGGGAGAGATAAGCAGACCATAGGGAAAGATTTCTATGAAGGGGGTGAAAACAATGTGGAAGAAGAGGAGGACCCGATGCCTGCCATAGCGTATTATCGCGCTCTGGATGCTTCGAATTGGGTGATCGGTGATCACTCCAATATTTCCAAAAAGGGGTATATGCACAGTGACATAACAGTGGGTCAAGAGTTTAGTACGAATGATGATGTAATACACTTTGTCAGCAACTTTGGTGTTACCACACGGCGCGAGCACTCTGTGGCATGATCCGGGCCCGCTGCGTACGATATGAAGTGTGTAAAGAAGCCGCAGTGCTTATTCCATGTTCGAGCGCATCGCTCAAAACATGAGCAGCACTTCATAATCAGTAGGTACGAGCCGCACACTTGTACGGAGGAGTTGGTACGCAACATTAGCAGTAATGTGCATTCAAAATTCATAGCGCAGATGTTGCTAACTGCTATTAAGGCAAATATCTCCATGAAACCACACTCCACAATGACTGAGGTGCAGAACCACACTGGCATGTCAATTACATATCACCAAGCATGACGAGCTAAGCAAAAGGCACTTAAAATGTTGTTCGAAAATTATAAGAAGTCAAAGAATTGGGCTCCCTGTCTCCTCCGCAAGATACAGGAGAGCAATTCTGGAACATGCTATGTTTCTGCACATGAGCCAGTATACCTCCCAATGGAAGTGTCGCCCCGAACCACTTCTTCTTGATGCGGCTGTTTTGGTCTTTTGGCCAGTGCATAGAGACCTTTCGGCACGTCATCCTGTCATATGTGTGGATGGGACATTCATCACTGGTAGGTACTATGCTGTAGATGTATTTTCCAAAGGAGATGCACCAATGTGGCCAGACGTGCGTTCTCGATGGTGTATGCGTCACCTGGGGTGAATCTATACAGTGCATTCAAGAACAAGCCCTTAGTGAAGAAGTTCAAGGCAATGTGTATGCAAAACCAACTGCGCAAATTCAATGCGCTATTCAATGATATTAACGAACGTACCAGGAAGATGGTCGTTCATGAGCAAAGCACGAGGGGTGTTCAAATAGTAGGGGGCCAGCAAGTGAGCATTTGTCGTAATATTACATTCGCTCAGTGGATAGCGCAAAAACCGGCAGAGAAATGGGCTCTCATACATGACACTGATGGAGCCCGGTAAGTGCGTAGATTTATTTACAATGTTAGTTTCCATTTCGTTCGATTGTAAATTTAAGAAATCCCATATTGCAGGTACACGGTGATAACAACGAACATAGCAGAGTCGTACAACAATGTGCTACGAGGCGTGCGCGGCCTGCCAATATGCACTATCATTGAGATGATCTTTTTTAAGACAAGCGATTATTTTTATAACCGAGGTCTGACGGCCAAGCAAATCACAAGCACTTTCTCCCCTCGTGTCGAAGCCATCCTACAGAGGCGTCGACAGGAATCTCAGTTCCACCGCACATCAACATATGATAGAATGAATAACATATTCAATGTGGACTACAAGAGAAAGTACATGAAAGTATTTAGCGCGGGAGATAATTAACAAAAGTAAATATGAGGCTATATGCAATGAAGCTATATTTAATGAGAATTGCGAGCAATATAGTTGGGGGACTGCCGTCTTTGCCGATAGATAGCGGGAGTTATGTGTCGCATGCCAGCGGGTAGCCCCGAATGTAGTATTTGGGGGTTGTCCTCTCCTCGTACAATTCTGGTCATGGAGTTATTTGCCATTAAATCGTCCCAACACGCCAGTCCCAGTTCATGTGGACGCCGATATAATCCCCGGCATGTTGACCAATTATGGGCTATAGATTGTTGCATGCGATGTTGCGATGGTTGAAAGAAGTCGACAGGGCATCTTACACGTGTCTTGTGTCAAACCTGGACATTCTAATAGATGACCAAGTTACGCGGGATCCTTTCAGCCATCTAGCAACATATGATATTGCCACAGGGGCTTGCTAGCAAGCACATATACTAAAAGTTCAGACTATTGGATGACGACCTGTTTTCTAGTCTGCATGAATGTCGTGGAAGGATACTCGCCGAAATCCGTTCAACGACAATTTGGCTACCAGCAAACATTTCCACTTCCATCACCTCGGCATCCGGGCAACTCACATGGGTATGCATTATATGTTATACATTTCATTTATTTGTACTACTCATAATGTAACGTACAAGTATTTTTTTAGATTTAGTTCATCCGGTCACAACCGCGATTGGGCCCACATCCATAGTACCCATATCAAGCGGTGGACTCAATTAGCTACTGACCAAGTGTGGTATCCTACTGGACCCGCACATCAGACTGACATTTGGGGGTACATGGAATGGTACCGCCCAAGGATGAGATGTCATCTTGCAGTACCACAGGTAGCAGCAGAAGCACTCCGACAACCAGAGGGCTATGCGTAACGAGTCCATGTTCTGATATGATGCACACTCTCCGATAGTTTCAGCTATATTGCCTATTTCACAACTCCTTCTGAAGACCATATGACATGGTTGTTGCAGACACAGGAGATCGATTCGTTACATGACCATGCAATACAGATTGTATCACAAACACAGCGGACCGACCAATCTTTTACAAATGCATTGAGGGCCCTCATTAGAAGGGCCGGAGATCGGATTACGGGAGCGATTAGGGGGTCGACGGGCATAGATCTCGCACAAATCGCGAAAGAGATAGCCCAAGGCGTGAAGAATCTGTGCATCACATTTTCGAGTAACCAGCTCCTCCAGTATCAGCTGCTCCAACGAGATCTCAGTCCATGGACAGGCGGACACCACCCCGTTCAGCTCCATGCAAACAATCTCAACCTCCACGAGCTTCTAGATCGACACCCTTCGAATACACAACCCACCATTCTTCACCTCCAGCTAGGGCAGGTCATCAGGATGGGGTTTGACATTAACTTAGCGCCATCTTCAGAAGAATACGATGACTATCTCAGCACATAGGATGCACTAGTCTTCTGAAGATGGCGTTAAGTTAATGTCAAACCCCTCCCGATGACCTCGCACTACCGGAGGTGAAGAATGGTGGGCAGCAGTATTCGAAGGTGTCGGCGTAGAAGCTCGGAGGTGGAGATTTTCACGGAGCCGAACGGTGGTGCTACTGCTCATGGATCGAGATCTCGCAGGAGCAGCAGATACTGGAGGAGCTGGTGACTCGGAAATGCGATGCATAGATTCTTCACGCCTTGGGCTATCTCTTTCGCGATTTGTGCGCGATCTATGCCCGCCGACCCCTTAATCGCTCCTCGATCTCCGACCCTTCTAATGAGGGTCCTCAATGCATTTGTAAAAAATTGGCCGGTCCGCTGTGTTTGTGATACAAGCTGCATTGCATGGTCATGCAACGAATCGACCTCCTGTGTCTGCAACAATCATGTCATCTGGTCTTCATAAGGAGTTATGAAGTAGGCAATATAGCTGAAACTATCGGAGAGTGCGCATCATATCAAAACATGGACTCGTTGGGCATAGCTCTCTGATTGTCGGCGTGGTGCTGCTGCTGCATGTGGTACAGCAAGATGACATCTCGTCCTTGGGCGGTACCATTCCATGTACCCCCAAATGTCAGTCTGGTGCGTGGGTCCAGTAGGATACCACACTTGGTCAGAAGCCAATTGAGTCCACCGCTCGATATGGGTATAGTGGATGTGGGCCCAATCGCGGTTGTGGCCGGATGAACTAAGTCTGAAAAAAATACTTGCACGTAACATTACAAGTGGTACAAATATACGAAATGTATAACATATGATGCATACCCATGTGAGTTGTCCAGATGCCGAGGAGATGGGAGTGGAAATGTTTGCTGGTAGTCAAATTGCCGTTGAACGCGTTCCGGCGTGTATCCTTCCACGGCATTCATGCAGATTAGAAAACAGGTCGTCATCCAATAGTCTAAACTCTTAGTACATGTGCTTGCTAGAAGCTCCCCGTGGCAATATCATATGTTGCTAGATGGTAGAAATGATCACACGTAACTTGGTCATCTATCAGAAGGTCTAGGTCTGACACAAGCCGCGTGTAAGATGCCCTGTCGACTTCTTTCAACCATCGCAACATCGCATGCAACCATCTATAGCTCATAGTAGGTCTACATGCCGGGGGGTTACATCGGCATCCACATGAACTGGGACTGGCATGTTGGGACGATTTAATGGCAAATAACTCCATGACCAGAATTGTACGAGGAGAGGACAACCCCAAATAATGCATTCAGGGCTACCCGCTGGCATGCGACACATAACTCCCGGTATGTTTTGGCCAAGACGGCAGACCCCAACAATACATCTCGTAATTCTCATTAAATATAGCTTCATTGCATATAGCCTCATACTGGCCAAGTTGACACTTTTGTTGATTATCTCCCGCGCTAAATCCTGTCATGTACTTTCTCTTGTAGTACACATTGAATATGTTATCCAATCTATCATATATTGATGTGCGGTGTAATTGAGATTTCTGTCGACATCTCTGTAGGATGGCTTCGACACCAGAGGAGAAAGCGCTTGTGATTTGCATGGACGCCAGATCTCGGTTACGAAAATAATCTCTTGTCCTAAAAAATGTCTTCTCAATGATAGTGCATATTGGCAGGCCGCGCACGCCTCGTAACACATTATTGCACGACTCTGCTATGTTCGTTATCATCATCGTGTATCTGCAATACGAGATTTCTTAAATTTACGATCGAACGAAATAGAAACTAACTGTCGACGGTTGAGATAACGATCTCAAGTCGTTAAGGTTCTTTAGAAGTGAGATAGGAGACACGCCGAACAACCACGAACAACAACGAACAGGAGATAGGGGTTTTTATCCTGGTTCAGGCCTCTCGGGAGAGATAATAGCCCCACGCCCAAATTTTCTTATATATCGAGATGAATACAGAGGTGGCTCGGCGAGGGCGAACAAGTCTCGGCGAGATTATCTTGCATACAAGTGCCAAAGCTCTAAGCTAGATGCTAAGATGTAAAACTCAATGCCGGGGATCCCCAAACGCCAAAAGGGCCCTGTTTATATAGTCTTGAACAAACCGACCTACCGAGGGATTATCGGGCCGGCTAACTACGAGATCGCAGCGAACTCATACATGCCAAATACAACCTATGGTAGATAAGATAATCTCCTATTCTTGGGGATCACGACTCTAATCCAATCCGGAAACCACGTCCGGGTCTTCACGTGACCGTCAGAAATTCTTGTTCGAGTATGACTCAAACATTTAATCATAGGCCATTACGCACCGTACCAACCAAGAAACTGCTCGGCAGATGCACATGGGCTCGATAGAACCTTCCGTGAGGCGGGCCTGGTAGGTCGTTCAAGCTGGGCCGTCGGGGAGTGGGCCATGGCAATGGGCCGTAATTCTATCCTCGACGGCTAGCCCCGAGACTCAAGTGGAAGGACTCACTAGAGTGGGGTCTTCCTCTTGAGACTCAAGTCCGAAGAGGAAATTTTGCCGCTACAAAGACATGTAACAAGCGACCGAACATGTCATGGTTCAACCGAACAAGACTTGTTCGGGGCCGAACAGAACCGATCTGAGAAACAACTCATTGCGTCGAGCAGAATCACACACCCGAGCAGATTACTCGAGACTTCAAAGCCGACCTTTGGAAAAAATAGCCGTTAGCGATTCCAACGGTAACTTCCTATCATTGCAGCTATGAAAACAAAGCGACCGTTTTACCTAGCCGTTGTGGTAAAAACTAGCCGCTCGGGACAAAACCGTTCGCAGAGCTGCTTATACGGGACTATAAAGCACCCAAGCTGCCTGCGATGACCACTACGCTCTCACGCCTTTCCTTTCCAAGCCCTAGTTCCAACCACGCTCGAGATCAAGCACCCAAACTCCACCACCAACCTGCCTGTCCGATACAGGAACTGCTATGGCCAAGTTCACGGCACTAACTGACCGAGGAGGACACGAAGGTCTGGGAGGAGGAGGCCACGAGACACCGTAGGTGGAGGTCGCCGGAGAGGAGAATACTCGAGCCACTCGAGGGAGAGTTTGTCGATTTTGAGCAGCTTCACACTGTTGGGTTGAGGTCTCCGAGAGCGACTTCGTCGAGGCCTTCTTGAACATCGGCGGATTGGAGGTGGCGAACCTCAATCCGAACTCCATCCTCGGATGGCGTCTTCGCACACTTTGTCGAGGGCTATCTGAGCATCGATCCACCGGTGAAACATTTCCTCCACTATTACACGATGACGAGGAGCAACTTACGCCGCTTCAGCCGGGGTGCTACTACCTCAAGCTCCGGGCCACCGCCGACGACGCGCGTACCCTCGCCCACCGCCGCTTTCGACTCGATGGGCGCATGGTGGGTGAGGTGGTTCTCTGACAAGCAAAGCGGCTGACAACAAGCTCGTCTTCACCGGAAGGCACCGGCAAAGGGGCGCCAATGCCTCGGCGGAGATGACCGCCGAGGACTGGTTTTTGACGAGGAAGATCGCCTCCTCGTGAGTCTCGGGCTCACGGCGGGGAGATCATCCGACTACACAATGTACGAGTCCGTCATTGCGGAGGAGGCCCTATCCTTCTACAAGATAGAGGGATGGCAAGACATCTCGGGGAGAGCACGGTAAGTGCCTTTGAGACTCAACCTTTACTTGATGATTTCCATCCCAGCGAGGCGACGATCCTTTCGTTGGGCGGAGAAACCCACCGACGCATGGGTGACCGAAGCGGTCGACGCCATCTTGAAGGCGGCGAAGAAGGACAACGAGGTCACCGGCGAGGTAGCCTATACTGTCCGAGGAACGTGCTTTCGTCCGCCTTACCGTAGGGTGAGTTGCTCAAACCCTCGTCTGCGTCGCAGATTTGCACCGCTTATTCAAACCAACCTTCGCTTCTCAAACACACGAAAGATGAGTTGATCCTTGGCGGGATCGCGGAAGAACTTCTGAACACGAGAAGGAGAAGGCGAAGAAGGGCAAGGCCAAGGCGCCACAAAGCCCAAGGTGGCGGCCGAGCCTCGCTGAGCTAGCGCGCACACGGGCGGCCGCCAGACATCGAAGAGACTACCCAGCGACGGAGGGCGCCGAACAGCATAAGCGGGCTCGCGGTCAGCCAAATGGGAAGAGACCAAGTTCCTCCTCCTCGCCGAGCAAAGCGACGAAGAGGTAAAGAACATGACCCTCTGGCTTAGGCGTTACTCGCAGGCTCACCCGGGCCATTTGGCGTGGCTACAACAGGTCGCCGAGCAGAGGAGGCTCGAAGAGGAGATCACGCGCAAGGAGAAACTTCTTGCGCTGCGCGAGAGGAGTGCTCAGCTTACTAGGGAGCTGAGCGCATCGTCGAGAACACCCAAGGGCCAAAGCGGAGAAGCCGCCAAGGAGCCCCCGAGGAAAAGGCGAAAAATTCCGGCGAAGAATATCAGGATCAAGCCCTCCACAGCAGGTATGTAGGAATCGATCTTTTGACCTTCCAACCTTCTGACCGCGTTAGACTCAACGATCATCTCTTTCTCGTCAGCTGCCCAAGAGGAGATCGCCATAGACGACGTCGAGGAGGCGCTCGAGCGGTCGCTGCTGCCCGAGCACCTACACGGTGCATCACAGGCAGTGAGGCTGGCAAGCCTCAAGGACAAGCTGGCGGCATGGAGCTTCTTGCCGCCACTCCGGCGAAGAATCGACGCTCCAAGAGCGCGGTGGAGCGGCTGGAGGCAGAAGAGGCAGCGCGCGGTGCCAAAGATAGCGGGGCCAAGATGATGGCTCCGGAAGCTGCCTAGGGCAGGACCGACCAGCCGGTCCTGCCAGGCACTTCGTCGCAGGGGCAGCTCACCCCTGAGGCGACGGGATTCTCCGGCGAGCAGGGTGAAACCCCAGCCGTCGGGGAGCAAGAAAAAGCCCCCGAGCAGGTCGCGCAAGTCGTCCTGCCCGTGGAACCAACGGCGCCACCCAGTGGAGTGGCTCCGGCCTCGCCCGAAGACGTTCGGGCGGAAGAGAAAGAGGAAGAGGAGAGGGAGCGCCGAGACGAAAGCGCTTCGCCCGTTGCCCCTGCTCCCGAGCAGACGCGCTCCCGCAAGAAGAAGGAGCGAACAAAGCAACGACGGGAACAACGCACCCGTCTCATCTCAAGACGAAGCGGGCTTCGGGACGATGGCTCGAGGACCGCTGCGCGCCATGTTTGAAGCAGCGACTTGGGAAGGTAAACACCAAGACCACGCCTGGCTCGGAAGCCACCTTCAAAAGCGGCTAACTAGTCTTCTCTCGTGTCTTGAAGGACACATGGAGGAACTCGAGGACAGCGTCACCATCGAGCGGAGCGCCAGACATGCCGTCCTCGTGAGCACCTCCGGACGAGGAGTCCGAGGCGGGCCCTCCGCACCACCCAAAAGTCGAAACCGGTGGGCGAAGGTGAAGAAACTCAAAGTCCAACCGGCGAAGAGAGGCGTTCTCGCGAGTCTCTCCTAGGAGAGGTCAAGAGCCAGCGTGCAAGCCGTTAAGGCGAAAGCATCATGCGAAGAGAAGCCGGCCGCACGAAGTGGCTCGAAGAGCAGCTTGCTGACGTTTCCCAACGGCGGGACCAGCTTGCGGCGGAAGCCAAGAGACTCAAGGCCCAGCTTGCCAAGGAAGAGCAGACTTCCGCGGATCTCCGAGAGAAAATCTCGACCCTGTGGGCTTCACAGGAAGAGATCGAGGAGATGCGCGGGATGACGGTGAGGGCGATCACCGCAGAGAAGAAGGTCAAGGAGCTGGACGAGCAGCTCAAGACGGCCGAGCAGCGGAGTCGGCTAGAGCCAGGCTATGACCGATCAGGCAACGCCAAGACCGAGGAGGTCGAGGCCATCCGGCGAGAGGCTGCGCGCGCAAGCCAAGCGAACAAGGAGGAGATCGAACGCCCGAGCCGAAGCCGGGAAGGAATCAAGGCTCGGGCGAAGTCGTGCGCCTCAAGTTAGAAGTTGAGGAGTCAAGGAGCACTTGCTCCTAAGTAGCGCCGCAATCAGAACCCTAAAGGGCCTTGTCCTGAAACTTTTGATTAACGGTAAAGTACTTACCTTTTTCCTGCAAAAAGAGCAGCAAAAAGACAAGAACGAACAGAAACTAAGAGAAAAGCGAACAGCGCTAGGAAGTTTTAAGAAAACCGGTAGAGCGCTTTGCCTAACTCCTAGCCCCCGTTGTGCAGCTGCTCGAGAACCTAAGCTTGCGAACCCGAACAGGTGCACAAGAGAAAGAGCGACACCCTAGCCCCCGGTACGGACGATGCTCGAGAACCTAAGCTTGCGAACTCGAGCACGTGCGTAGAGAGATAGAGCGACACCCGTACCTTGCTCGATGTATTTCATAGTCTGCTCGTTGACGTAAGTTAGGCAGTTCCGAGAGTAACCGAACAAGGAAAGTGCCTCTGCCGCGGGGGGCTTACGAGAGCAGGCTTTGCCAAGCGGTCGCGCCAGCGATAAAGTGCCTCTCCGCCATGGAGGGCTTACGAGAGCAGACTTAGCCGCAAGGTGGAAAGGCCATGTTACGCAACCCTGAGTTTAGGAACTTATCGAAACTAGATACGGGTAGGGAAAGATCCTTGAGATTGCGGGACCAAGAGTTCGCAAGACCGGGCAGCC
The DNA here is from genome assembly GCA_036346415.1 of Raddia guianensis. Taxonomy (NCBI): domain Eukaryota; kingdom Viridiplantae; phylum Streptophyta; class Magnoliopsida; order Poales; family Poaceae; genus Raddia; species Raddia guianensis. The sequence continues at coordinate 11,080,474 of CM070534.1, read as the reverse complement.
ATCAAGTGTTACCAGAGAAAAAGAGGTAGTCTTCAAAAGACAAGAAGTGAAAAAGGCGTAGAGGCCATGAGAATTCACTTAAGAATTGGATTGAACTTTACATGGTGCCCGAGGGACTTGAACGAACTAAGGCGCGAAGTTTGACAAAAAACGCGAGGCTAAGCAAACAAACGAAGACCTACACAAAGAACTTCTGCCGGGTCGATGTTCCAAGTCTTGGTCGCCTCTCCCGTCCTCCATAGCCAGGCGAACAGCCCCCGGGCGAGCAGTAGAAACGACCGTGAACGGGCCCTCCCAACGAGGAGTTAACTTGTTGGCATTGGACAGGTTCTGGACACGGCGCAGAACGAGGTCGCCCGCCTTCAAAACCCTTGGTCGAACTGACTTGGCAGCGTGCCGGCGAAGATCTTGCTGGTAGCGCGCCATTCTGACTTGTGCCCGGTCGCGTGTGCCTTCGAGGAGATCGAGATCGAGGAGGCGCTCTTGCTCATCGTCAACTAAGTTGACCGAGCTCGTGCGAGGCGAACCGAGTACGATTTCGGCGGGCAGGATGGCTTCTGCACCATAGACCAATTGGAAAGGAGTTTCCCGCCGCCTACCGGCCAGTAGTCGAATCGCCCAGAGGACGGAAGGAACTTCACAACCTGTGCCTTGTTGTGCTCGAGACGAGAGCAGCAAATACCCGCCGTTTAATACCCTGGACTATCTGTCCGTTAGCTCGCTCGACTGCTCCATTGCTCTGTGGATGTGCCACAGAGGCGAAACAGACCTTGGTGCCCAGCTGTTCGCAGTATTCCTGGAATAGCTCGCTTCTGAACTGGGTACCGTTATCCGTGATCAACTTGTGGGGAATCCCAAAGCGCGTGACCACGTTGCTTTTGAAAAAGCGAACAGCCGTTTTGGCGTGAAGAGACGACACAGACTCTGCCTCAATCCACTTTGTAAAAGTGTCTATGGCCACGAGCAGGTGTGTATAGCCCTTGTACCCCTTTGGGAACGGGCCGAGCAGATCCAGACCCCATGTGGAAAAAGGCCAAGATGGGGGATTGTTTGGAGCTCTTGGGCGGGCTTGTGTGCCTTCCAGGCGTGAAATTGGCAAGCCTTGCACTTAGTCACGATATCCCGGTCATCTTGTAACGCAGTGGGCCAATAATAGCCCATGCGAAACGCTTTTACCGAGTTACAAGGAGGCGTGGTTGCCACAGAGCACCCACGCAGTGTGTCCCTAAGAAGGAACACACCTCCTGCCGTGAGATGCACTTGGAGAGAACTCCCGAGCACCTCGACGGTAAAGGGTGCCGCCCACAAGCTTGTATGGAGCAAAGACGCCTTATAAGCCGGAAACGCCGCTTCGGCTGTCGTCGGCGAGGTCCCATCTGCGAGGTAACCGGACAAATGGCGATGTCCATCCGCACTCGCCTGCTCGATAACGGAGACAGCACCACCCGTCTCTGTTGCCTCGTCCGGAGACGTGATTGAGGGCTTGTGAAGGTGCTCGACGAGCACCCCTGCCGGAGCAGATTCTCATGAGGATCCATACTTAGATAGCTGGTCGGCCAGGAAGTTGTCCTTCCTGGGCACGAAGAGCACCTCGAAAAATCGAAAGTGCCGCTCCAACTTCCTCACTTCAACCAGATATCGCGCCATTGAGTCATCGCAACACTGATACTCCTTGTTCACCTGGTTGATGACCAGCTGTGAATCTCCCTTCACATCGGTCGTTGGACACCGAGCGACTTGCACGCTTAGTCCCGCGAGAGGGTTTCGTACCGCAGCGCTGTTAGTCGCCGCAAGTGTAGTTGGATAGAATATCGAGTTGCTCTCCATTAGGGAGATGAGAACAAAACCAGCCCCGAGTGTCCAAAGGCGCGAGCCATCAAAAACATGGTCCAAGGAGGCTCATCGGGTTGCTCGAGCTTCACGATTTGACGGAACAAGTCCATTCAGCGACAAAGTCGCTTAAGACTTGTGACTTAATAGCGATTCGGGCAATGAAGATGATCAAACTCTGCTAGTTCCATTGCCCACTTAGCTATACGTCCGCTGAATTCCTTGTTCCGTAGGATTTCACCCAGAGGGAACGTGGTCGGGACCAGTATTTGATGTGCCTGGAAATAGTGGCGAAGCTTCACGGAGGACATGAGCAAGGCGAGAGCAGCTTCGACCTCGTGGTAACGCCTTTGATCCGTGAAGCACCTCGCCACGTAATAGATTGGTCGCCAGATGCCTTCCCTTTCGACCGTCAAAACCGCGCCACCGCTTGTGGTGTGCAACCTAGGTACAAGCAGAGCCGCCGCCATGCCGCTGGGTAGTCAAGACGGAGGATTGGACAGTATCGCTCGATCTTGGAAGGATCTATCGGCTTTTTACGTCCCTCGAAACCATTGTGCTTGCGCAGGCCTTAAAGAAGGGCAGCCGCGTTCGCTTTGACGGAAATAAATCGCTTAGAGCAACCATCCGTCAAAGGAGGCTCTGTACTTCCTTTACGGTAGTTGGAGCTCGATATTTTCAATGGCCTCGATTTTTCGTGGTTGGCGTAAATACCTTGCGAACCAATAATATAACCGAGCAACATTCCGATCGAACACCAAAGGTACACTTCTCTCGATTTAATTTTATTCGATGCCCGGTGAGATTACGAAAAGTCTCGACTGTGTCTTTTACATGATCTGGAGCAAACTTGTTTTTACAACTATGTCGTCGACATAGACCTCGTGTTTTTCCACGCTGTTCTAGGAAGGTCTTCTCCATTAAAGTACCGGAACGTGGCACCAAAGATTGCGCAGATCGAAAGACATGGTCGATAGCGTAAAATACCGAAGGGGTGATGAAGGCGCCTTCTCTTCATCCTCGGGAGATGCTTATCCGGTGATAACCGAGTAAGCATCTAAAAACTCAAGAGTCAAGCATCCGCAATCGCATCGACCACCGGTCAATACGAGGCGCCGAAGTTGTCCTTAGGACAAGCAGCGTTCAGATCTGTATGATCGACACACATCCTCCACTTGCCGTCTTTCTTCTTTACAATGACAGGGTTGGCTAACCACTCGGTGTGATCAACCTCGCGGATGAACCCGGCAATGAAAGCGCTTGCTGTCGATCTTTGATGATCCCTTGTTTGAATTGAAAAGCGGCGAAGCTTCCGCGAATGTGCTTTTATCCGACCGGACAAACGCTTTGTGCTCGATGACCTCCCTTGGGACTCCGGGCATGTCAGATGGCTCCCAGGCAAACACATCTGCATTAGCTCGGAGGAAGGCAATGAGCTCGCTTTCCTATTTGGGGTCCAGATCGCCCCAAGTGAACTGCCTTGGAAGTATCATCAAGGGACAGTGAACTTCCTGGTTTCTCCCCCTGGCTGAAGGGAGACCCTAGGGCGTGCAGACTTGGTCTGCGGAACTTCAGGACCGCGTGGCGGAAGCTGGTCGACTAGGACGAGGGACTGCTCGTCGCAATCCAGAGCAGCTTTGTAATTGCCCTTGACCGTGATTACACCGTTAGGGCCTGGTATCTTGACGCAGTGGTATCCATGATGGGACACGCCATGAACTTACCAAGAGATGGCTCGCCCAAGATCGCGTTATCTGGCGGATGGGAAGTCGACCACGCCGAAAGTGATCAACTCGTCCGAAGTTGCTTGGGTTGCGAAGGTAATCGGCAGACAACCTGCCCTAACGGCTTGATGCTTCTCCGGAACAATTCCGTAGAAGGGCATTGCGACTTCCTTCAACTTAGAACGAGGAATCGCATCTTGTCCAAGACCTTAGCGTAAAGCAAGTCCAAAGCGCCCCGCCGCTCACGAGTACACGGCCAACTCTCGCGTTCGATGGTCGGGCGACCACCGAGGGAGCCGAGGCTTGGTCATCCCAAAGGGGCAATCCTCCTAAGAGAAGGAGATGGGGATCTCGGTCCACTTCATCGATTCGGCCGAGGTTTTGCCTTTTCGACGCTAGGACCTCCCGAGCAGCTTCCTTGAGGCTGCGCAGGAGAGGTATAAGCGAGGAGCCGCCGAAGATGACAAATGATATGGTTCACGGGCTCTTGATATTCATCATCATCGTCCGATCACCATCGCCGGTTTGGCGCAGCCTTACCGGATCACCTTGTTCGGCGGGGTGGGCATTGGGCCCTTGCCGCTGTAGAAATCTTGAGCTTTGCGTACCAAGTTCTGCGATGGCGTATGTCGTGCCCGTCGTGTTGGTGGAATTTGCGTAATCGGTCGCTTGACCTTTCTTGCCTTGTCCGCCTCCTGAGCGCATTTTTGCCCTTGTAGTTATTGTTGGGCTTCTTCTGCCCATCCTTGGGAGGAGGTGCGCGATCTATACCAGCGACGGTATTGTTCGCATCACCTTTATTTTTCTTCTTCTGGGACTTCTTGTCACCAGGGTTGCTGCTGCTCTTCTTCTTCTCATCCACACCAGGTTGGGCGGGCAGCTCGCCCTTGTCAAACGCCTTTTTGTACTGAACACGCTCTGCCGCGTTGGCATAGCGATCAGCCGCCTTGAACAGGTCGTTGGCGGTCCAGGTCTCATTGATCTCGAGATCCTGGGTGAGCCGCTCGTCGCGGACTCCGTTTTTGAAGGCGCGGACAACAGATTCATCCGAGATGTTCGGGATCGTGTTGCGGATCTTAATAAAACGCTTCACGGTTGCGGAGGGTCTCCCGCTCATCCGGATCATCCGTGCAGATCATCCTCCTCGCCTGACGCATGTAACAGCTCCGAAATTAGCGATCGAGCATCACAAAGATGGTTCCATGAGTGATGGAACCCTCTGGCGATTGAACGATACCACGCCCGAGCAGCGCCTCAAGGACAACAGAGGTAGTTAGCCATAACAAGCTCGTCACCCCCGCCTCCATGATGGCCGTAGCATAGATGGAAAGGAATTCTCCGGTTCTCGAGTCCCATTGTACCTCTCCATGTGACCGGCTTGAACTTTGAGGGCCACCGACAACCCAAGCTCGTCGAAAAAAAGCCCTACAACCCAAAAGCATATGACCGCCACCTTCCCCGCAGAAACCTAGTCTTGAGAAGACGTTGGTCCTGCTTGCGCGGAGGAACTCCCGCTGAACGGATGATTCGCCCGAGAAACTCTCTCGAGACAATCCACAACGCCCTTCAAGGAATATGCCCTAGATCAATCATGAGATGATTATGTAATACGCCTTTGTTCATGTACTTTTCGATAACTAGCTTATCGGGTTCCATGAATAATGGTCATAGCTTTGTTCATCAAGTATGACTTGGTTGTGAGACACATTGTTTGTATGACATTATTCTAAATCGATCCCGATCCGTAATCATTATGAGGAGCAAGAATGATTGATCGGCACATGTATTGATTGATGGTACTGTTTCACATACCATAGATATTGTGGATATCGAATCAATAATGTGGACACGTGTTAGAGAACACGGATGGTTGGATTGACCTACTCCGAGACACCGCCGAGATTGTTATCTTAATAGTGCCATCGATTGTTGTCTCGAGTGGTACACCTATATGGTCCTTAGACCGAGATCATCATAGAGTCCCAAAGATGCGTAGTTGTATACTTTGGGGTTATCAAACGCTACTCCGTGAATCGGGTAGTTATAAAGGTAACTTACGGGTATGCCGCTAAACATGGCGTGGGGGTGTGATAGATCAAGATGGAATTTGCCCTCCTCGATAACGGAGAGATACCTCTGGGCCCTCGGTGTGGATGGATAAGGAAAGTGCGCGTCGCGCTAAGGTGACTAATTGTTAGTCACATCTTATATCCATTATACTGAACGAGTGAATGGGTCGAGCTATCACAAGGGTGGCACGATCTTGCCTTGAGCTTGGTGTCGCGTGGCAAAGGGATCGGTATGTACGCGTGTATCAAGGTTCACCGATGAGATCATTCTGCATTCGGGGTCAATATGTGTTGCTAGATACCGCTATTGATCCGTGGATCGAAACGGGTTTCGGGTCCACGGCCGACTTGCACATGAACCTAACGGGTCACACACTTAACGGGTTGGAGCATGCTTAACGGATTCACTTACATTAATGGGTTTGGCGTGGATATGGATCCATAGGAGATAGAGTCCTAACGGGCCTTCTAGTGTAGAAGCTCGTTAGCACGCCTATATAAGTTGGAGGCCGGGCGGCGGTGTATGAGTTAGACGACTCCACCAAAAACCCTAGCCGCCGCGCCTCCCGCTCCCGAGGAAACCCTAGCCGCGACGTGGTGCTAGCACGCAAGGGCGCGACGCCCACCCTCGACGTGTGGATACCTTAGAGGCCTTCGCGCTTTCATGACGCAGCTTATCGATCGGCGACCTCTCCCGTCACCGGCGACCCTAGGCGAGCACCGGCGACCACTCGGCGAAAGCACGGCGATCCTTGGCGAGCCGGGCGACCTCACCCCAAGCACGGGCGACCCTCGGCGAAAGCACCGCGACCCGGCGAAAGCAAATGCGTCTTGTCGGGCGTGTTCAACTACTTCCTCTCGGCGCGAAGTCTTCTTCCGCCGCATCCGCGTCGAGGGTAACGATCCATGGTCCCCTACTTACATGTTGATCCTGGGTGTGCGCGAAAATTTTGATTTTCGGCTAGCGTAGCCTGCGCGTTTCCCTTCACCTTCCTCGTGGTCGCGACGATGCGCTCCTCACGAGGGGACCGTCCGTGATCATCGCGTGCGCGCTTGCCCCTGTGGTCGCGATGACTACGAGGACTCGGCGAGCGACGGCGACCACGGGTAGCCTGCTCATGGACAGTGATCCTTCGATGGTGACGAGGGTCACGCGATCGATCAGAGCTGTCCGAATCATTCCGGGCAGTTTGGCTGCGCTGCCTGGAGGAGTTGTTGACTTCTCCTAGAGACTTTAGGCCTTCAGCCAGTCGCTCTAGGTTAGACGCAACAGCATCGCCCATGCGGGCGAGATCAGCTTGATTGGTGGATCTAAGGACCGTTGCTATAGCTTCGAGCCGTTCCCGACTCTGATCTATGGGTCCCGGGATCCCTGAACCATCCGCGTTCTGCCCGACTGGAGTCCGGTCACGCGGGGAATTGACCCGAACAGGGGAAGCTTCTGCCGGGAGACTTAGCGCCGGCACGCGAGGTGGGTCGCGACGCTGCCGCTTACACCGATCGCGAAACCGTGCCAAGGTCTGATTGATGGAATCGTCGAGGCTGCGGCGAATGACATCTTGCTCGCGAGCAGCCAGTGCATCCTCGTCTTGATGTGCGGTGTAATTGAGATTTCTGCCGACGTCTCTGTAGGATGGCTTCGACACCAGGGGAGAAAGCGCTTGTGATTTGCATGGACGCCAGATCTCGGTTACGAAAATAATCTCTTGTCCTAAAAAATGTCTTCTCAATGATAGTGCATATTGGCAGGCCGCGCACGCCTCGTAACACATTATTGTACGACTCTGCTATGTTCGTTATCATCATCGTGTATCTGCAATACGAGATTTCTTAAATTTACGATCGAACGAAATAGAAACTAACTGTCGACGGTTGAGATAACGATCTCAAGTCGTTAAGGTTCTTTAGAAGTGAGATAGGAGACACGCCGAACAACCACGAACAACAACGAACAGGAGACAGGGGTTTTTATCCTGGTTCAGGCCTCTCGGGAGAGATAATAGCCCTCGTCGCCCAAATTTCTTATATATCAGAGATGAATACAAGAGGTGGCTCAACGAGACGAACAAGTCTCGGCGAGATTATGCGCGTACAAGTGCCAAAGCTCTAAGCTAGATGCTAAGATGTAAAACTCAATGCCAGGGATCCCCCAAACGCCAAAAGGGCCCCTGTTTATATAGTGCGGAGCAAACCGACCTACCGAGGGATTATCGGGCCGGGCTAACTACGAGATCGCAACGAACTCATACATGCCAAATACAACCTACGGTAGATAAGATAATCTCCTATTCTTGGGGATCACGACTCCTAATCCAATCCGGGAAACCACGTCCGGGTCTTCACGCAGCCGTGCAGAATTCTTGTTCGAGTATGACTCAAACACGAATCATAGGCCATTACGCACCGTACCAACCAAGAAACGGTTCGGCAGGATGCACATGGGCCTGATAGAACCTTCCAGGGAGCTGGGCCCTGGTAGGCTGTTCAACTGGGCCGTCAGGGAGTGGGCCATGGCAATGGGCCGTAATTCTATCCCCGACACTAACATTGTAAATAAATCTACGCACTTACCGGGCACCATCAGTGTCATATACGAGAGCCAATTTCTCCGTCGGTTTTTGCGCTATCCACTGAGCGAATGTAATATTACGACGAATGCTCACTTGCTGGCCCTCTACTATTTGAACCCCTCCCGTGCTTTGCTCTTAAACGACCATATTCATAGTAAGTTCGTTAATATCATTGAATAGAGCATTGAATTTGCGCAGATGGTTTTGCATACACATTACCTTGAACTTCTTCACTAAGGGCTTCTTCTTAAATGCACTGTATAGGTTCCCCCCAGGTGACGCATGCACTATCGAGAACACACGTCTGGCCACATTGGTGCATCACCCTTGGACAATAGCTCTACAGCATAGTACCTACCAATGAGGAATGTCCCATCCACACATATGGCAGGATGACAATGTCTTAGGCCTCTATGCACTAGCCAAAAGACCAAAACAGTCGCATCAAGAAGATGTGGTTCGGGGCGACACTTCCATTGGGGAGGTATATTGAGTAATGTGCAGAAACATAGCATGTCACAGGATTGCTCTCCTATATCTTGCGGAAGAGACGGGAAGCCCAATTATATGACTCCATATAATCTCTGAACAACATTTTAAGTGCCTTTTGCTTGCCGCCATGCTTCGTGATATGTAATTGACTAGCTAGTGCGGTTATGCACCTCAGTCATTATGGAGTGTGGTTCCATGGAGATATCTGCCTCAATAGCAGTTAGCACCATCTGCGATATGAATTTTAAATCCACATTACTGCTAATATTGTGTACCAACTCCTCCGTACAAATGTGCGGCTCGTACCTACTGATTATGAAGTGCTGCTCATGTTTTGGGTGATGCGCCCGAACATGGAATGACCACTGCGGCTTCTTTACGCACTTTACCTCGTACACAGCGGGCACGAATCGTGCCACAGAGTGCTTGTGCCGTGTGGTGACACCAAAGTTGCTAACAAAGTGTATTACCTCATCCTTCGTACTAAACGCTTGACGCATTGTTATGTCACTATGCATATACCCCGTTTGAAAATTTTGGAGTGATCACCGATCTCCGCCATCACCCAATTCGAAGCATCCAGAGCGTGATAATACGCTATGGCAGGCATCGGGTCCTCCTCTTCTTTCACATCGTTTTCACCCCCTTCATAGAAATCTTACCCTATAGTCTGTGCATTTATCTCTCCCTTCTCCATTTAGATATCCGGCTTCGTGTTCATGGCTAATGCCTCGACACCCGTCATGATAGTACCCATTGGTTCCTCCGTATACCCTTCCAGCACAGTCTCATGTGCATTCTTTTCTACGATTTTGCTAGGCCCAGCCTCCGATTCTCTTGCCTCAGGCAGCATGTACACGCTTAATTGGTACCCCTCTTCTACTGCCTTATTAACATAATACGTCCAAGCAGCCTTACTTCTCAGTGGCCACAAGTTGTATACGTATATCGAACTATTTGAAACCAAACATGGCCTAACACCGTCTAGAACAAGTTTGTATTCCTGATGATTTATACGGTGCTTTCGAGTTATAACCCTCGCCAACATTGGCAACTCTATTGGTAATGTTACTGTGGTCTGCAAATGGCTGCATGTGTACATGCTTACAAAATTCCCTTGCATTGGTGCGGATGCATCTCTGTAAAAAAATTCAGTGTTGTCTCCATTTACGTCTGTAACATGCACGTGTTCTTTTATATTAACATGAAATATATGTTTCTTTATATTTAACTATTATTTCAAACATTATATAAAATGTTAGCTTAAGTGTTTAATACATAATATGTGTAATTAAGTGCTGAACATAGAATATAGCAACTCGACTAATACTTTAAACACACTAATTATTAACTATAATATCACTAACATACATACAATTAAATTACTAATTTGCATGCTAATTATAGCCTAATTTTCGTATTATGTTTAATTTAGCTAACAAAATAATTACTATATGAAAAATATAGTCACTCTTTTTTACTATGCACACTATCATTAATTTATCGCTAATTATATATTAATTTTCACGGTACCTGCAATTAAAATTTAAACATTTATATATTACATGCTATAAAAATAAGTCACTAATTTCCATTATAATTGTCGACCATTTTCTCTCCTTACCTAACTAATTAATCAGTAATCCTAATTTAAGTTAACCTAACAAAACATGTTTACGCTAACTATAAAAGTAATGCATACCTGACGGTTACAAGGTCAGTTCAAACTTCCTGAAAGAATTAATACATGCGTAAATTAGACACAATATACGAAATTAAGTGGTCAAGTACTGAAGTTGCAGTGTATGTGCTTGTTACCTTAGTAAATCTGGTGCATGCACTACTGCCCTACAGTGCTGATGCGTGGTAGGTGCGGTGCAAAATTAAAAAAGAATGTGAAGCAAGAGCTAGCTAGCTGGTGCTGGTGCTTAGATTAATTGATTAGTGTGAACATTAACATACTATGCGAACATCAGTATATATAATCCTTGGAAGATAGGCCTCACATGTCAAGATTAGCATACTATGTATAATATATACATACATTTTTAACTGCCAATATGCTTTGGATTAGCATACAATACTACTAGCAAGATTAGCTTTTATGCCTGGTGAGTACTATAAGAACATTATGCTTTTGTAGCAAAATAAACTTCTATGCCTGGTGAGTACATGCTCAATCAGATTGTCAAATTCTACACCAGTAATAAAAAAACAATGTGAAACACAGCAACCATTAATCTGTAAAGAAATTTGAAAGATAAAAGAGTGTCTTGTTGCTACTTATCTGAAAATCAACAGGCAATTCAATTGATGAGCTTGAAAAGCTGCAACCATCACTCAAGTTTAATGTCAGCAGCATGACAAATGATTTGTACATTGATATTTCTCTACATAAGCAATCAATTCCCTAATGCTAAGCATGGTGTAAAAGTTTTTAGATACAAAGCAATGAAATTCCATTACAGGAAACTATACAAAGAACTAAAACACACGCACGCACACTTCAAGAAATTAAATTGTACACTTCAGAAATGAGGAGGGATTGATTCAGATCGGAGGTTTGAGGAAGGGACTTACCTAGATCTAGAGTGTACGAGCTCCAAACAACATCTAAGGATAGGACTTCAGAGGTTGTTTGGGGTAGGCCGACACAAGCTGTCAAGCCACCCACCACCGATTAGGGGTGGATTCGAGTCGATCCTGAGCGAGCTTATGCTGTCAAAGCTCGAGCTCGGCTCGAATCAGCATCGAGCTTAGGGTTAAGCTCGAGATCGAGCTCGATAAAAGCTCGGTTATGCTCGAGATCGGCTCGGTTGAGCTCGAATGAAGGGATTTGTGCTGTTTTAAGGGGAAGATAAGACTAGCTATATGAGCTCGGTTGGGCTCGATTTCAAGCTAGAGCTCGGCTCGAATTGGTTGAAAAATTAAATTTAAAAAGAGAAATATGCTATGCAATGATAATTATTAAGGCTCAGTTGGGCTCGATTCTGGATCGGGATCGAGCTCGAGCTCGGCTCAAATAGACTCAAGCTCGGGACCGGGCTCGAGATCGGCTCGTTTAGCATTCAATCTTGATCCAAGCTCGAGTAGCTCATCGAGCCCAAGCTTTTGGTCCAGCCCTACCACCGATGGCTGCGGCTTGTGTTGGAATATACTAGATGCCGTAGAATATACCGCACACGTAATCATCATTAATGGTCTGCCGTTTCTACGTATGGCCTGTCGCTCTTAAGGCTATATATTATACCCTATACTTCTCCTTTTTAGTTATCGAAAGATTAATCCTTACCCTACCCATCCTTCTTCATGGTATTCATGGTATCAGAGCTGGTCCTTCTGACCCACACTTCCGCAAAACCCTAGCCGTAGCTAGGCTGCCGTCACCGCTCCTTCCTCTAGCGGCATGGCTTCCTCCGGCGAATCCTCTGGCGAGAATCGGTTGCCGACCTCCACCCAACTGGATATGCTCATCTCCTCCTCTGCCGATCCAGTCGTCATTCACACATCTAACACAGACCACGCGTGTGTCGCAGCAGCTCACGTCACTGCCGCTCAGGCCAGTGCCACAAGGGCCGCTGCCGAGGATGTCGTTGCCTCCTTTTCCCTGGAGGCACGCGCGGCGTTGATCTCCCTCAACGCCGGCGAGCTCATCGGCAACCTCACAGGATCCGGCGTTCCCATCGACGGATCTACCCTTCCCCCCTTGATCTTACCTCGGTAGAGTTGGATCTGGCGTCTTCTCTCGCGCAGGCGCGGGGGCGACGATGCTTCCCAACGCAGTGGCGGCGGTCTCCAACGCGGCTTTTGCTAGTGCGGGGACCCACCACGGCGCAGGCACGGCGAGTGTCCCCCAGGCGCGGCTATCCCCGGCCCGCGCATCCCAGGCGCAGGTCTACCCGACGTAAGCATGGCGGAGACACCCTTCTTCTCGGGATACCTCCTCGGAGCAGGCGTGGCACCCCTTCCCGGTGCGACGGCCGTCCTGGGCATGGCTACCACCTTCCCGGTGGCGAGGACTGAAAATTTTTTATGTATTTATTTTTATTCTTTTATTCAAAATTGTATGCTGATTTCGATTTTAGACAAAAATAGGCGCTGGTCGTTCGTTCAAATCACGACCAGGTGAAAGTCGGATTTTAAAGGAACGACCGATCTGTAGAATCGAAGCACGGAGGAGAGAGGAGCAGCTAGCTTCCTATCGTGCTTTGGAAGCACGACAGGAGCCTGTCGCGTGATCAAAGATCGACAGGCAGCTGTCGCTATATCGAAGCACGACAGGAGCCTCAGAGAGGTGTTGTAGCATATTTGTGTATATGATGGGGTAGATAACATAGATATATTATTTTTGTGTATATGATGGGGTAGATAATATAATATAGATAATATAGATATATAGATTATATAGATTATCTATATAGATGTAGATAATATAGATAAATATGCATATTTTTGCATATTTGCATATTTGTGTATACCTAAGGGTAGAAAATATAGATATAGAAGTTATTCTCCTTGTAAGGTAGATACATGAGCTATCTCCGGTCTACTTTAAAGTCATGGAAAAGATGAAAATAATTTTAAGTAATAATCTATTTTTTGTTTAAGTTTTGAAGTCTCTTGGCATGAAACTATTTTGTTTTCAATTTTTTCCAGATTTTTAACCGGCTAGCTCCGCGGAAGATTGTACATGTGTAATAGAATATTAGATTAGATATTTAATTGAATGCACAATTTATTCCAAAAGTATTGACGTACGAAAGATTGTCTTTAAATCATAGCGTTAAATGTAATTAGGGACATAAACATGCCAGTAGCAGTATAAAGATGACACAAAGATGGTACATACAAAATCGCTGCCGTCCTCGCACCTACCTCAGACCGCCGCATCGACCAGAGTCCCCACGGTGGCGCACCTGATCTCGGGAGTATGTGAGTGGGTCGCGTGGCCGAACTTCTCTCCGAGGCCTCCCCATATCGACAGGTGTGGTGGGGTCGTCAACCAGATTGCTATCGAAATCAAATGGCACACTCTCGTGTGGTGCAAAGCTGTGACAATCATCGGAAAAATAAATAAGTTCAGAAATTATGCAACCACATGCAACTTGCAATGTCGTAAGCAAAGGTCATTATGTGCATACCATCGTAGGAAGTAGTGATACCCTCCTCGACGCCCATATTGTAGGGCGGTGCAGTGCTAGTGCCGGCACCGTAGTAGGGCGGTGCAGCATGGGCCACTCCATAGGAACATGGCTCTCTTCGTCCGAGTTTTCATCCTCTTCCGGTGCTTCTTCCTCCTCGGCGTCCTCGGCCTCCATCGCCTTCACTATACCACCCACCATTTCACCTTCATCAGCAGCGCCCGTCGCCTCCAACCCAACCTCCTCCTCTTCCTCTGCTTCGTCCTCCACGTGTAACCCTTCAGTGCCGCCACCCTCCCCCCAACCTTCTTCTGTGCCTCCATCCACATGCCCTCCCCCTTCCTCCTATTGTCCCTCCGCCAGAGGTCGAGTATTAGGTATTTCAGAGCATCAAGAAGCAGACTAACGCCATCCGCCGAATGCATATCGGAGATAATCCCTCCATGCCTTCGTTGAGTTGATCGGTATTAGCTCCCCGTAGAACCCTTGCGGGGCACGACTTACTACTGCTTGAATAACTAGCCGGAATCTCTCCGCCTCCAAATTGAACACCTTCAGCAACCATCCATAAATCCCACCATAAGGCCTTTCGGACGCTCTTTTAATGCCACGTTGTACATGAGGAAAGTTTGATAAATCTGCTCCATTAGGACCAAGCATAATCTCACCAACCCTATAATATATCTGAAAATATATTGTCTCTGCCATGGCACCTACATTGACCACATGAGACATATTTCTCTCAATTCAACGAATGAGTAGAAGTAATAATTTTACAAATATTTCCACCATTTTTTTAACCATTCCATAAAATTATTTAATCTACAATCGTTCCAACTAAACCATAAATAACCAAATATTTAATCTACAATCGTCACTCCTACTGGCTAAACATTACGCCTAACTTATTTGGCACCGGTGGTTTTGCATGGACGGTGTTCAAACATGCGCTCCGTTCAAATATTTTCTTCCGCATTCAACACTTACAAACATATATGGCTAGCCTATCAAAGTTTTCAACGTTTCATTCGTCCAAAGTTCAACAAAATTATAAATAGGATCAAATATAGCCGGTGAAAAGTTCACAAACTCTTACCAACACACTCTCCAATCAATATATATCACTAATACTAACCAATACCTACTAATTTTAACAAGATTTAGGAAGAGATATTACCTCAAAAACGCCTGCAGAATCGCCTCCCGTAGCCTCCCTCGCGCCTGCCTAAGTGAGAGTGAGAGAGAGGATGAAAGTGAGCTGGACCCGTGGCTGGAGGGCAATAATGGAGCCTGTCGGGCTCTGAAGGCGCGAGAGGCCTGTCGTGCCCTCAACGCGCGACAAGTTCCTTTCCCTGCTCGCGGGCCTGCCCGAGCGGGGAATTAGATTCTCCTGCCGCCGTTGTCTCGAACGCGCTTTTGATCAACGATCGCTCCGCTTTTCTCGCTGCCCTCCGAGGAATCTGATGCTCGTCGCGCTGCCGCTTGATGTGCATCGCTCACTGATTCAAATTTCGAATGGGTGGGGGGCGACGCCACAGGAGGTGATGTGTGGGTCCAGTCTCATTTTTGGAGCTCGACAGGTCGCTATCGCGCGTTGACAACTTGACGGACACCTAGTTTTGTCTAATATCCAAAGCGGCATACACTTTTGCACAAAAGAATATAAAAAAAATTCGCGAGGACTCCCCTCCCTCCCCCGGTAGCGCCACACCCGGGCATGGGCGCGTGGGCTTCTTTTTCCCCTCTCTCTGCCCTGGGTGGTGGCATGGAAGTGGGTGGCTTGGGCCACGGCCACCTAGGCCCATTTGAAGGCAGGCCTAGCCACGTACTGGCCATGGGATCCATCGGCCAAATCACTGATGGCCATGGTGACCCTGTTTTTTGGCCCTTCCCATGGTGGTGGGGCCGAGACTCGTGGGACCCTCCCTTACAGAGTCGGATCTGCTGCTGCCCTAGCATCTGCCTACGCTCCTCATGGTTACCCCGAGACGATTGCCGCTCTTCATGAGCAAGCTGTCGGTATCATGAACATCGGCTCACTCGTGTCGGTCATCCTTGATCTTGCCAACTCCAACTATCACAAGTGGCGCGGTCTCTTTTTGGTCGCCCTTGGCCAGTTCGCGCGCTCTCTTCGGCTGGGCGCCCGCATGATCCTAACGGGGCCCGTATGGATTATGTGGTTCTCTCTTGTATCTATGGGCACATCTCCAGTGATTTGCTTGAGGGTGTTATGAGCACCATCACCACCGCCCGCTCCGTGTGAACGGCGCTTGAGCACCAGTTCCTGGGCAACCAAGAGACATGGGCCCTCTATATTGAGGCCCAGTTCCACTCGTTCGTCCAGGGCGACCTCTCCATCATCGACTATTGCAACCACGTGAAGGGCCTAGCCGACAAGCTTGGGGACCTTGGCGAGCCAGTCAGCGACCACACACTGGTACTCCAAGTGCTCCGTGGTCTGTCTGACCAGTTCGGGATCATTCGCAACACCACGCCCTTTCCGACATACATGGAGGCTCGGGATAAGCTCTTGGTTGAGGAACTCATTCAGTCCAATACTTGGAGTGGTCCCTCTACTGTCCTCGTTGCCATCACCCCTTCAAGCAACAGTAGCCCGTCGTCTGGTGCTTCCTCCTCTAGCGCCCCTCGGACCACAAACAACGGGCGTGGTAACAATAGCCGCAATCGTCGTTGTGGTGGAGGTCAAGGCGGCGGTGGCGGGGGTGGTGGTCGTCCTCCCACGCTAGGTGGGGGCGTCAGGTGGTGGGGGTGTCCCTCGCTCTACTCCCACAAGAGGTGGGGTGCTCCTTTCGCTCAATACAACCCCTGGACTGGCACAGTCCAACTGTGGCCTCCTCAAGGTCCGGGGATACTTGGTTGGCCTCCAGTGCCTCCTCGCCAGGCTCCTCATGCCCTGGCTGCACCGGTGCAGTCACCACTCCTCAAACTCCTGGAGCACACACTGGTGTGGCATGGCATTTCCCTACTGGCGAGGATAGGTATCCGATGACAGGAGCAGGCTGGGACCAACAATCATTGGTCAACACCTTTAACACCATGACCCTGACTCCGCCTACTGCTGATCGAGTGGTGAAGTCTAGTGCGACTTCGCACATGACCTCCGATGCTAGTACTCTCTCCTCTGCCCACCCTTCCTCTCATTCCTGCCAAAACAACATTGTTGTTGGAAATGGGTCCCGCCTCCCTGTCACTCACACTGGTTATCTCTCATTTCCTTTCACTAACAGTTCCCTTGTTCTACATAATGTTCTCGTTACACCCAACATTATTAAGGACCTCATATCCGTTAAAAAGTTCACTATTGACAACCAGTGTTCTGTCGAGTTTGACCCTTCTGGTTTCTCTATGAAGGATCTTCGTACGTGGAGCGTGATCGCCAGGTGCAATAGCTCTGGAGATCTCTACTTTTTCGCCCCAAGTCCAACCTCCGCCCATGCCTTCACCGTCAACATTCCTTCCTCGACGCTTTGGCATCAACGTCTAGGTCATCCTGATCATGAGTCTCTTTCTAGATTAGTCAAATCGTCCACTATCTCCTGTAATAAAGCCGACCACGAACCGATAGTCAAATTGTCATGCTTGTAAACTCGGTCGTCATGTTCGCCTTCCTTCTTCATCCTCTTCATCTCGAGCTACTCAGATATTTAATTTGTTGCATTGTGATTTATGGACATCTCCTTTGCCTAGCGTCTCTGGCTACAAATATTATTTGATTATTCTCAATGATTGTTCTCATTTTCTATGGACTTTCCCCCCGCACCTAAAATTTGAGACTTTCCCCACCATCACCAATTTCCTTGCCTTTACTCAAACACAATTTAATGCCACCGTCAAGCACATCCAGTGTGATAACGGTCATGAGTTCGACAACTTTGTGTCTAAGTCCTTCTTTCTTCACCATGGCATTGCACTCCGCATGTCATGTCCCTATACATCTCAGCGAAATGGCAAGGCCGAGCGAGCCATCCGTACCACTAACAATGTTGTCCTCTCCCTTCTCTTTCAGGCCAACCCACCCCATCCTACTAGGTTGAGGCGCTTCACACCGCCATGTAACTCCTCAACCTTCATCCCACCACCACTCTATCCAATTCCACTCCTCACTTTGCTCTTTATGGCACCCACCCTATTTACGACGACCTTCATGTTTTTGGTTGTGCTTGCTATCCTAATCTCTCTAGTACCGCCAAGCACAAACTCGCCCCTCGCTCTACTCTTTGTGTCTTTCTCGGATATCCATCCAACCACAAAGGATATCGCTGTCTCGATCTCACAACCAACCGCGTCATCATCTCACGGCATGTCATCTTCGATGAGTCCAGCTTTCCCTTTACCTCCACCTCATCCCACGCCTCCTCTGACCTCGATTTTCTTTCAGACCCCGAGGATTTTCCCAGGACTTGTGCTTCTGTTTTCTCTACAGGTATCTCGTAGACGCCACCAGCGCCACTACTGCCCCCTTCGTTGGCAACCACGTCGGCCGCCCCGGTGTCGACAACTCCTACCCCACCAGTGGTCACGTTGACCACATCAGCCACTCCTGCTCGGTTGGTCTCGGCGGCCTCTCCACCGCCGGCTTCGCCATCGATTCTAGCGCTTACACCTACTATGTACCCTGCTGCACCTGTTGGATCTCCTCCTCAGGTTGCTGCCAGTGGGGTTCCAGTGCACCCTGTTGTCCCTATTGGATCTCCTCAGGTTGTTGCCAGTGGGGTGCCCCTAGCTGCCTCGTCGCCTCTACATGTCACTGCCATTGTTGGACTCACTCCACAGGCTGTTGCCAGTGATGGTCCCTTCCCGCCATGACCATTGCTCATCATATGGTCACCCGTCGAAAGGCTGGACTCTCTGTTCGACCCCGGGAGCGTCTCAACCTTCACACCACTATTTTTGTCTCCTCTCCCGAAGACATATCATGATGCGCTGTCAAATCCCAATTGGCACGACACTATGAGCCAGGAGTTTGAAGCTCTCTAGGCTAGGGCTAGAACCTGAGCTCGAAGCTCGGCTTGAGCTCGGCTCGTGTAGAAACGAGCACGAGCCGAGTGCCGTTTTCAGCTCGTTCGCATTACCGAGCCGAGCCGAGCCAGAGGCTGGCTCGCTCGGGCTCGGCTCGTTTACAACTTCATTTATTTTAAATATCTTTTATGCAATAAGCATTTAGTTGTCTATGACAAAGTATCCAACGTGTATTTAATTGGTCGACATTGTTTGCACAGATCAACCATGGCTCATACTAAAATAAACCCGTAATTCATAGGACAATCGATCGTGTAAATTCACAGGACCTCGCCATTGCAGCATCGACACAGAACAAAGAGCCAGGCCCCACACCATTTTAACCACACACCATTGCTCTAGATGGGGAACCGAGATCACCTACTGCCGGTGGGAGAGGAGCTTCATGCGGTCGTCGGAGTCGTGGTCCGTGAAGACGTACTTGGCGTCACCCTCGTCGCTGGCTGTGAGCCCGAGCTCCCCGCCGCTATAGAAGTCATCGTCAATGGAGTCGTCCACGTCGTGCTCGTGCATGCCATCCAAGGAGTCCATCCCCGCCCTCCGGCCGCCGCCGCCCGACCCCGCTCGCCGGAGCCCGAGGAGCAGCACGGATCGGAGCAGCGCCCACCACGAGAAGGGAGCAACGGGCCTAGGTCGAGGGGCGCCCGCGCGGATTGAGGGATTTGGGAATTGGGGAATTAGGTACAGGGCAGGGATTTGGGAATTAGGGATCGTGACTCCTGAGGGGATTGAGGGCTAGGCTTATACAATTGTACTGAAGTCCCCCCAAGTGCCAAGGTGGCAAGGCCATCAGCTGCGAGCCCATGACTGTGATCGCCTGTGCTTGTGCCCTGGCTTGCGAGCGCTCACGAGCCGACTGTGAGCCGAGCTGAGCTCTTTTTATAGCTCAGAGCCAATGCTGAGCTCGGATTGGCTGCGAACGAGCCGAGCCGAGCTGAAGGTTGGCTCGCTCGAACTCGGCTCTTTTCCACCCCTACTCTAGGCTAACCACACATGGAACCTTGTTCGACGCCCGGTGCCAATATTGTCACTGGCAAGTGGATCTTTAAGCACAACCTGTATGCAAATGGTTCTCTTGATAGGTACAAGACTTGTTGGGTTCTTCATGGGTTCACCCAGCACCCTGGTGTTTACTTCGATGAGACCTTCAGCCCAGTCGTCAATCCAGTTACCATCAGGACTGTTCTCACACTGGCTTTCTCTCGCAGATGGTCTATCTACCAATTAGATGTCAACAATGCATTTTTGCATGGCACCCTCACAGAGATAGTGTATTGTGCTCAGCCGTCCGGGTTCGTTGATCCCTCCTTTCCAGATCACGTGTGTCGGCTCAACAAATCTTTATATGGCCTGAAACAGGCACCTCGAGCATGGAACAACATGATTGCTTCTCATCTTCTCTCTCTAGGCTTTGTTGAAGCAAAGGCGGACACCTCACTGTTTGTCTTTCATCGTGGCGATGACACCGTCTATCATCTGCTTTATGTGGATGATATTGTCTTGACAGCCTCCTCGACTGCTGTCCTAGACAGGACCATTGCAGCTCTTCAGTGAGAGTTCTCCCTTAAGGATTTAGGACCTCTGCATCACTTCTTGGAAGTTTCAGTTCAACCTTAGACTGGTGGAATGCATCTCTCTCAGCGACAGTACATTCTTGATATTTTGGACTAAGCTTTCTGCTGCGGAGCTCCTATCTCCAACGTGACTCTCTATCGCAGTTTAGCAGGTGCTCTTTAGTATCTCACATTCACCTGGCTTGATATCACGTATGTTGTCCAGCAGGTCTGCCTCTCATGCATGATCCACGGGAGCCTCACTTTGCTGCCCTGAAGCGCATTCTCTGGTATCTTCAGGGCACACTAGAGCTTGGTTTGTTCTGGCATCGCACCGTGCCTGCTGATCTCACAGTCTACTCAGATGCTGACTAGGCTGGCTGTCCTGACACTTGTAAGTCCACCTCGGCCTACGGCGTGTTCCTCGGTGACAACTTGGTCTTCTAAACTCCTGCACATTGTTTCCCGCTCCAGCACTGAGGCAGAATACCACACCGTCACCAACAGTGTGGTTGAGGCGTGCTAGCTAAGGCAACTTCTCCAGGAACTTCATTGTCCCCTTCGCTGGGCCATCGTCATCTACTATGACAATGTCAGCACGGTCTACCTCTCCACCAACCCAATGAAGCACCAGCGCACCAAACATGTCGAGATCAACCTACACTTTGTCCGCGAGCGAGTGGCTCTCGGCCAGGTTCGCGTTCTACATATCCCGACGTCATCGCATTACGCTGACATCTTCACCAAGGGGTTACCTACTTCGGTCCTCACCGAGTTCCGGTCAGACCTGAACGTTCGTATTGTTGTCGTTCTGATTACGGGGGAGTGCTAGTATTTTTTTCTTTATTTGTACCAGTCAAAACGAGATCATCTGTCGTTCGGACTATGGGGGAGTGTTGGAATATACTAGATGTTGTAGAATACGCCGCACGAGTAATCCCCCTGATTACGCGTGCATTATTACCATTAATGGCCTACCGTTTTTACGTATGGCCTGTCGCCTTTCAGGCTATATATTGTACCCTGTACTTCTCCTTTTTGGTTATCGAAAGGTCAATCCGTAACCTATCTATCCTTCTTCAGCTTGGACGGGAGGGAGACGAGGGCCACCGCCCGCCAATGGCTACACCGGGAGGAAGACGGTGAGGGATGGAGGCATCGTGGGATGGACGCGGCGTGATGATCTGTGCTCGATCAGCCATTCGTAGGTTGTCCTCTAGGATGCCCATAGATGACAGTCCACTAGACAATATGGAAACGCTTATGATATCTTGTATGAAAACACAACGAATCACCATTCGTGTTCCATATGAGTTGTGTCGTTTCTGAATGGGTGACGTACGACTAGGTGACAATTGAAAAAGACTAATGCGAACATATTATTATTAAGCCTAATATATTTCCAGACCCAAAAAACATGTAATAAATATTATTTATGAATTAATAAACAATAAATCATCAATCCCCAAAAAATAATTAGTAATTTCTAATTACTAAACAATAAATAATCAATTATTTACAAAACATTTATTTTATTTATTATTTTCCTAATTCAATTGATGTGTTAGTAACTAAACCTATATTAGTGTCGACTAACATGCATGGCCATCGACACTACACAACGCATAGGAAAAAAAAAAAGAGAATCGTTTACCTCATACGTCGACGGTCAACGATGGGGACGGCGTCGGATATGAAAAGTGGGTAGGGTAGGGAGGGTTAGGCGGTGGAGGAGGGGAGGCGATGGTTGTGTAGTGCGAAGGGGAGCGAGGGTTGGTGGCGGCCGGAGGGGGGTGCTTCATGGAGGGATGGAGGCAGGCAAGGCGGGCGGCGGCGGCGACACGAAAGACGCGGCGACAGCGGTGGCGCGGGTGACGCAGCGGTGTAGGTGGCGATGCTGCGGCGGCGACGGCTCGGCGTGTTGGGCTTAGGCACAAATATGCCTAAGTCCCCAACAAAATAAGGTTAATAAAGCATTATTATCGATGGCCACGACAAAGCCGTCGAGACAACCTCACAAATATAATCTCTCTCAAGGTTCTAGGTCAACCGTCGAGACAGATGGGGGCGGTTGGGGCTGTGCAGGAAGACATCTCTTGACGGTTGAGCCTATGACAGTCGAGACACACTTCGGGTGCTGGCGTCTGGACTCTCTCGATGGCTAACATTAGGCCGTAGAGAGAAGTGCACTTTTCTAACGACAATCGTCGAGAGAAGTGCACTTTTCTGTGGACGGCTATTTACTGGTTAGCCATCGAAACTATATACACTAGATGGTTTCGTTTGAATACACTCGAGAGAACCACTCTGTCTCGATGGTTTTCCTTAAAGCCGTCGAGAGAGTTTCCTTTCTCGAGGATTTTACCCTTTGTACCACTCGACGGTCAACCCAACATATTTTGATTTTTAAAAATACAAAAAAATGTTATTTTTGATATACATTTCGTTGACTTTTATGTATCAAATAACATCATCGGTGAAAATATAAAAATTTTCAGAGCATCTAATGCGATGAACGCTACTAAATGGGGTGTTTTCCGGATAAGTTATAGGTTATCGTACAGTATCGTATGTTTCGTTAGTTACTACACAACATATTTCAAAGCAAAAATTTCAATTTCAAATAACAATCAAAATTTCAATACAGATGTGAAAAAACAATTTCATTAAATACATTTTTCTACTTCTAAATAAATAAACATCCATACTCTAATTTATAGGAAGAAAAATAAATATTAAAATTCCACTCTCTCGACGACTAACGGTTGGCCGTCGTGACAAAGTTACGCCGTCCACTGTGCCTGGCAGATGGTGTAGGAAACTCGACGGTTCATTATGTAGCCATCGAGAGTAAGAACCCTACGCACTTAATGTCGACGGTATGGTTCGGGCCGTCGATAGTACTTACTATGTGTCGACGGTTTTTACGTGGCCGTCGATACAAGTTTTGGCATTCGACAGTGCAAACTTTTCCTATAGTCAGGGCGGGAGAGGAAGAGACTAGAGAGAGGAGGGGAGAGGGAGGAGAGAGAGAGATAGAGAAAGAGGGGAAGGCTCGGCGGCGGCGGACGGAGAGAGAGAGGGGGAACAAGGAAACTCACCTTGCAGCGGCAGCGTGGAGGACCTACCGGCGGCATGGAGGGCGAGCTAGAGAGATGGAGGGGAACACTCCGCGCCAGCACGGTGGAGAAGAGGGGCGGCCGCGGTGCCGACGCGGTGGAGAAGGCGGAGGCGAGGAGTGGTTCACGCAAAAATGGGTAAGCACTTACGTATTAGCATGTTTCCATATGAAAGCCTAATAACTACATGCCAGGTTTTAACAAAAATTTACAGAGGAATTTAGTAATAGACTTAATGCATATTTTGAATAATATTTTAAAAAATCATATATTTTTGTCAATTCTTTTCGAAAACATTTTAAAAGAGATTTTTGGTGTTAGCCAAATACTTTCTCTAGACCAGACCAGCAACAACCTTGTGACCACATCTCTAACCCTGTTTATGTCATTATTTAGAATAGGAAACACCCCTTTTACACAACTTCATCCTAGAAGTATGGCCCATCAATGATTTGTTTTTAACGACTCTGCAGAATCTGCTCAGCTTTACCCATAAAATGACCAACAATACGGTTTGGGCGAATAATTATATCATTTCTAACATGACATTAACTAGTTATGAGCAATGAAGAAATTAACCACCGGCACCCAAACAAGTGTCTTCTAGTCGCAACTAAAGCGACCCACCATTCTTGCCCTCTACCCATTCTTTGTTCACGCTGATCTCCAAACTTCATCCTCATCCACACACCCTTAAACCAAGACCAAGACCTAGATCGAACCAAGACAACACAACCACTTTCCTTTACTTTAACCAAAAGTTCGGTTAATATGCAACAAGAGTGTTCCTATATGCTTGTATGAGGCATTGCCATTATTATGACTAGATTATTGTCCTAGGGTTTTCCTACGACCTAGTAGTTGGATCTATACTCTAAATGGGATATAATTACTACATGCAATCATAATTACCTTTTAAAATAAATTAGACAAAAACTATAAAATAAATGCATTTTAATATTAGGAAATAGGAAACCTGCTTGTTTCGGCTAGATCTTTGAATCCTGAGTTGATATCCACATACTCCGATCCTGCTCGGCTGATCCGAGGGATATTAATTCGTTTTCTACGCAATGGAAAAAAATAGGGAGGAGTTTTAATAAAAATTCAAAATATAAAATACACGGAGCATGAATGCATGAAAATCGTTTTTAGAAGATATTTTAGAAAAAGGGGTTAGGTTAGCTAGGAGGGTGATGGACTGTACGATTTGAATATCGCTAACAAAATTTCTTACAAAAGAAAAGGGTCGTATTTTGGCATTACTCCGATAGGATGAAATGTTTGATAGTGTCTGATTTTATGTGAGGTTTTCAATTACCAGATATTTGGTTTAACGGCAATGGTCGAGTCCCCAAATGGAAATTACTGAACAATAAAAGGTGAAAGATTCAAAGTTAATTTAAAATAGAATATTTATGATACATTAATTTTATTTGAAATTTTTGGGATTTTTGGAAAATAGAAATTAATTCAATAGCATTTTCATTTACAAAAGAGAGGGAAAAGCATTTATTTTTGAATTTTATTACAGAAAGTGGATATTTTTGAGAAATTTTTTATATTTTTTGGAATTCTTTTGCTATTGTATTTAAAATGCAAAGGTATTTCCGGGTTAAGAAAATTGGAGTGGGCCAACAGAGATGGGTCGACCCAAGGGGAGTTGCGAACGCGGGACAATGCGTGTGGGTCTGACGGGAGGGGTCCACAGGGCAGAGGAAGGGGGCACGCACACGGGTGGAAGCAGCGGCTACCATGCGGGCCTGGTTTGCCCGTGAAAGGAAGAGGGGAAGATGGGGATCTGGCGGAGGGATGCTCGCCAGCGGCGAGGGGCAACTAGGCGCGGGGTGGTGGTGCTTGGAAATGGTAATTGGGCGTGCGGGGGAGCTTAATAACTGTAGCTCGGTTAGGGCTATGGAGAGCCGGGGGGTGGCGGCATGACGAGGTTAGGACGGCGGGGCTTGCAGGAGAAGGCGACAGTAGAACTACGGTGGTCACCAATGACAGGGAAGGGTGGGGAGAGAGTACGTGGCTTAGGCGGGGAGGCGCTGGGGAGGACGGGCGAGGGGCAGCCTGGGGCTGGGTGGTGGTGCTTGGAAATGGTAATTGTGCGTGCAGGGGAGCTTAATTACTGTAGCTTTTCTAGGGCTATGAAGAGCCGGGAGTGGTGGCACGACGAGGTCAGGGTGGTGGGGCTTGCAGGAGAAGGCGATAGTAGAACTACGGTGGTCGCTACTGATAGGGAAGGGTGGGGAGAGAGTACGTGGGTTAGGGTGGGGAGGCGCGGGGAGGGCTATTTATAGTGACGGACGAGCGGTAGCGGCCGTAGGTGGAAACCGAGAGGACACCCAAACTACGATGAGTAATCCACGGCGGAAGGCGGTGAACTAGGGGTGGTGACATGGAGGATGATCTTGGCAACGATGTGATGATGCCGGAGGGGTTGATGACGCGGCCGAAGGGTCTTAGAAATAGCGGCGATATGCGATTCCGACGACATCGATGATTTTTGGATGGCGGCGCAGCCGGGCCAAGGAAGATCTATGGGCGCCGATGGATTAGGGGAGGGAAACAGCGGTGCCGTTGGATTGGGCTGAGCGAAGGGATACTAGGAGGGTGACGGGGACGATCGGGGACGCTGGATTTCGTTAGAAGAATCAAAGACGTTGACAACAAGTCAATGCACCGGTTGATTGTGACGTCAAAGGCGCATTCCTGAAGGAGAAGACGCAATCCAGAAATTTTTGTAAAAGGAAAGGATTTAGAAATCGAGAAATGAAGTTTTCTGGAAAATGGATAAGGGCTTTAGAAATTCATAGAAAATTATAGGGATCTAAATATATGAGATAGGTCTCTAAAATTTCAGAAAAAAGAGGAGAACCTAAAAGTTGATATTTATGGGATAAATATCTTTGGAAAAATAGAAGAAGGGTTTTATTTTATGGAATAAAATAGGAGATGCATTTTAAAATGCTAGAAAAATTATGGAATGGCTTGGGGACTTGGAAATGATTTTTGCGAAAAATTTTCATGCTAAAATTTGCAAAAATTTGGGTATGTCACATAGGTTTGGACCCTTGGTAATCGCTGACCTCTACAGCCTCTATGATTCATGAAAGACCAAGCTGGCAAACAGAGGGGGCAGGACATGAATGGGCGCCTAAAGTCCACCTCCACTTAACAACTTTATGCAACCCAGATGGTATAGATTAAATTCATTCAAGAATAAGAGGATTTTCAAATCATGGTCCTGGTTGTTAAGAGTCCAAACAAGGATGAATCACACTAAATGGCTAATACATCTTTAAAAAAGCAAAAGCAAATTATAACATAAACTTGTCCTATAATCAATGGGGTTGTTACTACCTTTTTAAGACTTCAAAAATTAAGAGCATTTTTCTCAAGATAGGTATATGAGTCGTGCAGCACCCCCACCAAATTTGAGATTTGAAATTCCTTTTACAAATAGGAGGAAAAATCAAACACTAAAGGTTGTCAAGAGTTTCAAGGAGAAAAATCAAACACTAAAGGCTCAGTATTCACCTCACTGCGCACAAACTATGCATCCAGTGGACTTCAAAATTTATGGTAGATAGATATATGAGTCACACACGTTTTCTAATTAGAATCACTAAAAAGGATTTCCCATTTTTGTTTTGAAAATTCCAACACCAACTGCTACGCGAAG
The DNA here is from genome assembly GCA_036346415.1 of Raddia guianensis. Taxonomy (NCBI): domain Eukaryota; kingdom Viridiplantae; phylum Streptophyta; class Magnoliopsida; order Poales; family Poaceae; genus Raddia; species Raddia guianensis. Next base: position 11,053,248 of record CM070534.1, on the reverse strand, counting down.
GAAAGTTTCATGACATATTTGATAGACTTCATCTCTAGCCTCTCCTAGGTTGCAAGAGGGGTCTCAAATCATATTTGCAACCTCATGGCATCATGAATCAACAGCAAATACAAGGAGGTGAGGCAAATAAACTAGTTGCAAACAAAAAACAGCAAAAGAAAGTAGATCAAATTAACACAAGAACTTAAATGAACTTGGATGATTTCATTGCTTTGGTGTTAGGGGATTACAAGCCACACTACTAGGTGGGCAAAGCACTTCTAGAGTGCACTAAATACACCCCAATATAAGCAAAGAGGCACACGTGAAGTGGGAGACGCCTCTCTCTTTCTTTTATTGCCCAATGCCCATGAGCTCTAGGATATCACAATATCTCGCAAGAAACGTCCATACCCTTAGATGCCTCGTATATGACTGAGATTTATTCACATATATAGCCCACCAACACAAGATTATACCTCGCATATTCCTCGGAATATCTCCCACATATTTCATTTTTGTACATGCTCACCTAGGCCAACACATCGAACACAGTCGGTTCATCCCAACAGAAAGTTTTTGATGCTCGCAATCCTCCTGCCACCCCCCCGGGCCCCACTCGCCAATTGCAGTGTATTTTACACACCATATTTGTGACCACAAGTTCTATTTTGATCGTCTTGTGCAACCTCCTATGCCTTTGAACCTCTAATTCGAGTCCACGGCCTATTGCCGATAGCAGTCCACCTAGACCCATCCACAAAAAAATAGTCAAAAACCATCCACTTACCTTCTTCACTTGCAAGGTTAGTTCATGATCATTCATGTTCAAAACACAAACATGAATTTCCAAAAGATTGCATCAAAAACCTTCACAACGGTGCAACCCTATCCAAAGATAGACCCACCAAAACCTAGTTTGTGGCACGAGTCCAGAACCATTCAAACACAAAAACTTTGTCAATATCATTCATCACAACATGGAGTGACCTCCACATGGTCTCACAATGCACCACAGCCTGATGTTGGAGCAGTAGGCATAAGGCGTGAGGCTGCGGAACGATGACGTGAAGGTCGATCCTGTCCCAGAGCATATGATGCCGGGGCTCGCACGCATGCGCAAAAGCGAGCGGGGAATGATTAGTGAGAGAGAGGGATGAGAGAGAGCAGAGAAAGAGTAGAGAGACTGAGAAAGAGAGAAATTACATGAGAGGTGTTGGATAGAATGCCCAAAAGGTAAAGTACGAGGGAGAGAGAGAAAACAAGAAAGAGAGAAAGAGAGAGATATAGGAAGAGTGGGCTTCAATTTCAATTTGATTTCTTGAATTTTTTTTGGCTCATGTGTCCAAATTTGTGGCGCTATAGGATATCTCTGATAATATCCGTCAGAGAATTTTGGATATTTGGACACCTGGTCCATTTGGCCATTAGTATTATTGTGAACTTTTTTATCGTGCACTTTGTTTGTTTTGCATGTTAATAATAATATTATGGTTGCATTGTAATGTATAGGAAAAGGTTCATTTGACATATTTGAACTATCAACAAAGTCCACTTAACCCTACAAACTATTAAATGGTCCAATTCAAATACCTCAACAATCAAAACTAGAACAAACATGAACATATGGTGGTTTTAAAGGTAGTTTTTCTATTTTCTAATTTAAATAAAACCATTTTACAACTTCAAACTATTAATAAAATTCAAAATAAGTCCAATGAACCTCCTAAACATTAAAGAAAATCATAAACAAATGGATATTTTTCAATAATTTTTTAATATTCTTTTACCGCTTTAAGGTTCATTCATATTTTAAAAAATTAATTCAGAAGTGGATCAACTTGTGGTATCCTTTTTATCGGTTCTTAAAAAATTAATTCTAAAATGTACAATGGAGTTATTCAAATTATAATTGACAAAATCACCTTTTAAACCACTATATGTTGATGTTTGTTTCGGTTTTCATAGTTGAGGTATGTGAAATAGACCATTTTATAGTTTGGGGTGATAAGTGGACTTTGTTGATAGTTCACATATGTAAAATAGACTTATTCTTAATGTAATATTATAGATGTCATTTTAACATTAGCATTTATATTTTAATTAACTAAATTAATTTAAACGTGTTACATCCTGTTTCATTAAGAGTGTAAATTTAATATTTATAAATATTCACTAGCTATAGTCTATCCCTTGAGCCACATTTGTCTCCGTATTATCCATATCTGAAATTTTCTCTAAGATTTGCTTAGCTTATACTCTTTCTCTTTGATAGGGCAGTACTAGATTTGCTTTAATATTTGTGCTTAGCTCCTACTCTTTTTCATATATCCTTTTAAAGAAAACATCGGAATTTTTAAAAACAAGGAATCGGGACCTCTCTCTTTCCCTCTCCCCATTTGCCTAACCAGGCTAGCTACCCTTGGGGGCAGCAGTGGTCATATGACCACCGTAATCGACATGCCCGTGGTTCTTGTTCTTTAAGTAGGTAATATGCCATGCGAAAGATGTCGACATGGCCGCGGTGGCCGCTGAGGGAAGCCTCCCATACGCACAAGAAAAAGGAGGAGAGGACCAAAGAGTTTAGGAAGAAGACTGAATTAAAGGGCTTTTTTTATAAGACCATGCGAAGGAGAGTAACATATAATCATAAATCTTCAAGCGAATGCAATGATCGTTGGCATGCATAAAGTTACGTCTATATGTATAAAAACTATTTTGGTAAAGACAATGTCACAATCTCTTTAGTCACGCAAGCCAATAAAATGTCTAATGGACAACGCCGGTGGATCATAATATCTTTTATAACCTAATTTTTTGGAAGCCGTACCCATGATTAAGGGTGGCCAATGAACCTTTTCAATATTGTTTTTCTTTCGGTGCTACCAAATTAGCTAGCTACAAGGAGTCGAACTCAGTTTTTTGTTTATGTAAAGAAAAAGAGATGAGAGATAGAGACTAGCTCTTAACTAAGAGTTGATCCGAATTACAAATTGCACACATACCATTACATATGATTCATATTAAATTCGACAATATATACTCCCTCCACCCACAAAGAGTACATTTTTAGGATTTTGATTAGTAGCCATGAGAAATGACCTAGATGCCCCTAATTAAAACTGTTAACAATCATACACATGAACCTTGGAAAGGGAAAAAAACAGACAATTAAATGTGCATGCACTTTTAAAAGGGAAAAAAACAAGCAATTAAACGTGCATGCACCTTTGAAAGAGAAAAAAAAAAGCAATTAACCAACCAAATGGGTCAACCAAATGGACCCATCTAGATGGTCCAAAAGCTACAAATGCATTCTTTGTGGGACAAATTTTAAACGCTAGAAATGTACTCTTTGTAGGAGAGGGAGTAAAAAAAATATTAGATACAGTTTAAACCGAGTCAAATATCATATTTGAAAATGAGAACTTTTTTATTGTGCACATAACTAAATATGAGCCATCTGTTCTAACGGTTTATATTAGCTAAAGATCTTTTACTATCAAGATAGTTTTTGTACTACAATCATGATATATCCTTGTTAGGGGCATTACTGGCGTAAGATGGAATGACATCTAAATAATTTTAGAACAGCTCAAATTTTCCCATTTCTTCACTTGTTATTGCCGATCTAATTTCGTGGTTAATTTCAAATCGTTGATGTGACCAACAAGAACCTGGCCTCAAACATACACTAATCCCTTCACCTCCACCTCCATGCGAGCTGCAGCGATATGCCGCCCTAGGCGAGGTGAGGAAGAGGATGCAGCGAGTGTAAGCGAGCCGGCTCACACAGCATTCATGAAGCACGTCTCGTCAGCTCGATCGCTTAGCCTAATTACAGCTGTTGACTGGATTGTGTTCATTAAGACTGATAATCATGGAGAGAGCCGAGGTGATATTTAGATGTCCTCATTGTTGATCCCGAATACTCCTATCTTATCCAAATCAAATTTCATGGCTTTGATTCCACAAAGGCGTTGTGATCGAGTAAACGAGAACTAAAAGGGGAAGATTGATTGAACATTCCTATCCTCAATTCGCGCTTAAGGAAAAAAAGACTAAAGTACCTTTCTAAATTAACGGTTATATCTGAAATATACTGTCATGCTATATATTTATATCACAAATGGGTCTAGCACACCTAAGCTGACATAAGTTCCTAATTAATTAGGCTCTATATACAGGGGTGTCCAAAGCTTGGTATAACATGCGTATCAACTGACACCTGCTGCTGCTGGTTGCTGCCACTTACATGCATCCTTGTCTGCTCCATCTTGACCTACGCAGTACTGCATGGCTCTGTAACAGTTGGTGAGCACTGAAGCCAGTCTTTGCCACAGAACAACGCCTCCAAGATTTCAGGATGCAGTGAGCTTCGGTAGTCATCGAGCATCCTGGCCCCAGCTCCAGTTGCAGCTGAGAACATGGAGTTGCCGCTGCAGGCGGTGGACACTGGAATGGCCAAGACATCTCGAGCCATTCTTGAGAGCGTTGGGTACTGGATGTTGTTGAGCCTCCACCAGTTCAAAACGTCAAACTCTGCGGTCCGTGCGGTGAGCTCTTCTGCCAAGTACCGATCTAGCTCAGACTTGACGGGCTGGCTCGTGAAATTCCCGGAATGATAGATGCCATAATCTGGGGCTCCATTGCCCGTAAACGATGGACTTGCTGGATTGCTGATCACGCCCCATCTGTTAGTTACCACTTGCTCGTCACCAGGTGGCATCATTAGTAGTGGCGTCTGCATGGCATACGCCCTGTAAAGCTCATGGACAACATCATCTAGCACCTTGACATAATTTGGGCCCTCCTCCGCACCGTAAATTTTGCAGTAGGTGTACTCGGCATAAATCATTCTGAAACGAGGATCCATCACCACAGCGATGGCCAGCACAAGATTGCAGTCATTCCAGTAATTGTCAGGCCTCCAGCGAATGCATTTAGCAATGGTACTGACGGCTGGGTCTTGATGTGCTGTCAGATTTACAAACTCATGCTGAAGAACGTATGCCTCATGGAAAAAGATGTTTGCCGTTGGGTTTGGGCGTGATTCTTTCATGACGCTTTGAGCAGAGTCATACAATAGCTTCAGAAAAATGCATGCAGCCTCAGCTTTCCTCCAGTCCTCTGTCGATGGAGCTTCATTGTACTCATCGTATCTTATTTCCAGTATGCTGAACACCTGCCTATAGTCCAGAGCTGCCAGAAGCATCAGGTAAGTTGTGTTCCACTCGGTTGTGATATCTAGACACAATGTCTTCGTGCTACATATCCCTAGTTGCAAAACAATCTCAGCAAACTGATTCTCACGGTGACTGGAAACTTTTATGAATTTTATGCTTTCACGGATGTTGTAGATGACAGTGTTAACTGAAGCCAAGACATCCTGTGCAATGGCATTGAGAACACGGGCAAAGCACCTTACAGTAAGCAACTGTCCATCAAACATGCGAATGTTCTTGTTGGTGAGATGATATTGCAGGTTTGCACTGTAGGTACCATGTGAGGGGCAATCCTGATCCAAAGTGACGGCAAATAGCCTGTCCGCCATGTTCCAGCCAGCAAGGCTTGCGCTGATAGCTTCACTGAGATCATACTCCGAACTAGGCCGAGGTACTACCATGAAGTTGAGCATTCTTCGATGCAGATTCCAATCTGAGTCGATAAATTGCCCAGTGAGTGAGACATATCCAAGAGTCTGGCAGGTGGTCCATGATCCAACAATGAGGCTGATCCTACCAGGCATGGCTGCTTCAAGCCTATGCTGCAGGTTATCCCTTTCCCTCTGATAAACAGCACACACTTCTGCCTCCATTTTACGGACATCTAACGCCATGAATCGAGGCTGTATTCCCTGAACAAAAGAAAGGAAGCCTGGCTGCTCAACAATGTGGAGTGGGTAATCATGGAGGATTACCATCTTTGCCAGATCCGAGCAACTACGTCCTTGATTAAACGAAGTGTTTCCAGCACCTGTATATCTGCAGCGCCTCTTAGATGGTGGCTCTGCTGTGCCACCACCACCGTTCTCCGTTTCTCCTCCTGCCGAGAACGGTGCCAGCTTCTTGCTCAATTGCAGGCCTTTAATCGCAGGGCACGAGTCCGTGATGTGCCTGGTGAGATGGCTAGTGCCAGAGTTCTTTGTGCCAGAGCTGTATACGAAGTTCCGTTTGCAATGGTTGCAGCATGCTCGTTTGCATCCTGCGGTGTCATCTGTTACAACGGTGAAATGCTCCCAGACCGCGGACTTCTTCGGCCGGCCTCTAGATGTTGATGGTCGTGTTGCCTCGGCACCAACAGCTTGTCCATCACCATGGGCAATTTCAGTGACGTTATTCATCTCGTCGCTGCCATTGATAATCTCCGTATACCCAAAAAACATGTCGTTGTCATGATTATTGTCATTGCTGTTGCTGCTTGGCTCACCCATTCTGAGATTGAACTCGGAGATGCAACCTGTGCAACAATAGAAATCGACACGAACAAAATCATGTCAAAACAAAACTAATTGGTTGACAGAGAGAAGATTGTAATGACCTTGGAGATGCAAACTGTGCAACAATGAGTAATCGGAATAGCCACAAAATCACATTAGGCATCAGAAACAGCAATTTTATCTTTCAACAATGTTAGTGGAGTATAACTTAAGCAAAATTTACGGATCTTACATAATTTTAGCATCACAGAATCTGGGCTTTGTACTAGATTACAACGCATGCACATCATAATTCATAAAGCATTATTTTTTTTTTCCAAGTCGGACATCACTGAACTAAGATTTCTACGTGGGGTGTCTCAAAGGAATAGGTGCTTCCCACAAAGCTAGGCCACAGAAAACTTCCCAATATATACAAAGAGCACATTTGCAAAAGGATATAAAAAGTTTCAACAACAATGTCTTGTAAAGAAAGATTCACTAGAGCTTTGTTTGAGAAGATCAAACCCGACCAGGATTCCCAGGGGTTGATGGGGATTTTGAACTATTATTCTCTACCAATTAATCCAGGGGAATCCTGGCTTCCATCGCTGCATTATTACACATGCATTGTGTTCTCAAGATATATATGATAGAAGAACCTAAGCAAAAAGTTGTACTTGTACCAGGTATGTGAAAGAGGCAGATTGAACATATAAGAACAGAAGGCCACGACATCGCAAGGAATAGAAGGGCACTAATCATGCCTTCTTAAACCAATCACGATCGATCGACGAAGCGAGCCGGATCGAAGTGTCCCATACACCCCCCGCACGACAGCATGCATGATCATCTTCCTCATCGACAGGCTAGGAGGACGCTGGCCGATGCAACCCCTCATGGAAGCATGACTCGCAGTAGAAAGAAGGGATAATGCGCGAAGCATTGATGGAGCAGCTGAAAGCTAGACGAGGAGGAGAGGGAGCGGATGGTTGGGGTCTTGGGGATGAGCTCACCTGGCGCGCGCGCGGAGGATCGATCGACGGCGGGCTCGCGGCCCAACAAGGAGGGAGAAGCTTAGCCCGAGCGCGATAGAGAGCGTCGAAGCGAATTGTAGTCAGAATCTCAAAACCCTAGAGATGCGGCGGCGTCTTTGGTTGGGTTGGGTTGGGGTTTATCGGAGGTGGAGGAAAAGCCTCGTGCATATGTATGCCTCGCGCGAGGCATACATTTTTTTTTTTTTTTTGAATGCCTCGCGCTGCCGGTGGGGCATGCACGCCGCACGCGCGTGCGTGTTCGAAGCGAATCGACTCGTGTTCGGTTTCCTTGTGTCTCACGGCCGGTCTCGTACTATTGGTAACCACCAGCTCGATCTAATTTCTTTCCTGATAAAGCAAACTTAATTAGAGACCAACTCGGCATCGACTATCACGTAGTAATACGTATCTGGCTGGTTGCCCAACTGCGGTCCGACAGACAGCCGGTCTGATACCAGTACCACCCATTTCAAACCCCTTTTGGATTTCTTTTTGTAACACCCTAATTTTAGCCTTATAAAAATATTTTAAATTCTAATAAAATTATTGGGTGTAAAAGTAATTTCTGCAAAAAAGGTTTTCCTACTTTCTTGAATTACCAACATATTTTCTTTATTGGCTAAATTATAAAAATCATAAAAAACTTTCTTTGGGGTAAAATGCCTGATTTAACCCCCTTCTTGGGTCTGCCCAGAACCGATTTTCCTCCCCGACCCACACTTCTTTGGGTCCCTTTTCAGCCCCCTCTCCCTTCACTGCCTCAGCCAGCCTTCTCGTTCGGCCTGTTCTCTCTCTCCCCATTACCCTGCCCGTGCTCCTCTCTCCTATTTAGCTCGTCGTCGCTATCGGCGGAAACTGGTCGACACGTCATCCCACTCGGCAGTGCGCTCACACGGCAATTTTCCTTGACTGCCCCTACAAATTGACCCGCTTGCCCTTCAGCCACGCCAGCTTGAACCGTGGGTCCATGCTCACCGAGCCCCCACATATGCCTCCCCACCATTGAGTCACCTTGCCGCCGGTGTCTCACACGCTAGTACCAGGTTGAGCGTTGTGTCTTGCCTTGTTTTCCCCCGCCACACTCTTCTCTGCCTTTCCTCCATTGGAACCAGAGCCATTGTCGGATGCTCGCGTTGGTGCCTGCGTCGCCGCCCTTGTGCCACCGGCTTGACTCCAACAAAAACCCCGATCCACTTGCCCCCCCCCCCCTCATTTGATCTTGCTCGCATTTGATTTCCTTGTGGCCCCCTCACTTTCCCTCTATATAAACTGAGCCGCCACACTCCTCCCCCCCCCCCCCTCTCTTTTCCGCCATTGGTTAGGAGCTTGTGCCACCGATTCGTTTCCCTTGGTAAGCCCCGTGCACCTTCGGTACTTCCCATAATTAGCCCCTCTCCGCTCCCTGGTGCTCCCCTCATAAGCTATTGAAGCATTTTTGTGTGTGCTTCTCAAGACAGCTTCATCGGCATCGCCTTTTTGGAGAGAATTGACATCACCGTCGCCGTTGTGATCCCCTGGACGCGATTCAAACCTCTGATAAGCATCGCCATGTTCCCAAGACCCTCCACATACAGTTAATTGCTCATATTAAACTTTAGATGCCCGTAATGAGAATATACCCTAGATCAATCATATGAGATGATTGTAATGTCTTTGTTCATTTACTTTTTGATAACTTTAATTATCAGTTCCATGAATAAATGTCATGACTTTGTGTCGACGGTTGAGATGACGATCTCAAGTCGCTAAGGTTCTTTGGAAGTGAGATAGGAGACACGCCGAACAACCACCAACAACAACGAACAGGAGACAGGGGTTTTTATCCTGGTTCGGGCCTCTCGGGAGAGATAATAGCCCTACGTCCAGCCTTTCTTATATATCAGGAGTGATTACAAGAGATGGCTCAACGAGACCAACAAGTCTCGGCAAGATTATGGTGTGTATGAAGTGCTAAAAGCTAGAACAAGTTGTAAAACTCGTCTTCAGATGATCTGAGATTGGATACCCCCTAAACGCCGCAGGGCATGGTTTATATAGTGCAGAGCAAACCGACCTACCGAGGGAATATCGGGCCGGGCTAACTACGAGATCGTAACGAACTCAACGTGCCAAATATATCCCGAGGCAGATAAGGCATACTCCTAGTCTTGGGGATCACGACTCCTAATCCAATCCGGGAAACCAACGTCTGGGTCTTCACGTAGCCGTGCAGGACTCCTGTTCGAGACGGACTCAAACATGATTCCTTGGCCGTTACGCATCACGCCAGCCAGGAGGCTGTTCGGCAAGATGCATATGGGCCAGATAGAACCTTCCAGGGAGCTGGGCCCTGGTAGGCTGTTCGAATGGGCCGTCAAGGAGTGGGCCATGGCAATGGGCCGTGATTTTATCCCCGACACTTTGTTTATCAAGTACGATTTGGTTGTGAAACACAATTGTCAATGTGATATTATTCTAAATGATCCATGATCCATATCATTACGATGAGTAGCATAAATATTGACTGATGGTATTATTTCACTTACCATAGATATAAAGATATCAAATCAATAATGTGGAGACAAGTTAGAGAACATGGATAGTTGGATTTACCTATCCCGAAACACTGCTAAGATTGTTATCTTTAAAGTGTCATCATATTGTCGTCTCGATTGGTACGCCTATATGGTCTTAGACCTGCTGAGATCATCATAGAGTCCCAACATGTGTAGTCGTATACTTTGGGGTTAGCAAACATTACTCCGTAATAGGGTAGCTATAAAGATAACTTACAGGTATGCCACAAAACATAGAGTAGTGGTGTGATAGATCAAACTAAAATTTGCCTCTCCTTGACCATAGAAGAGATACCTTTGGGATCCTCAGAGTGAATGGATAAGGAAAGTGTGTGGTCATTCCAATGTGATTAATGGTTAATCATAACTTATATGTATTACAGTGATGATTGAACGGTCGAGCTATCACAGGGATGACACACATCTTGTCTTGTGCTTGACTGGTGTCGTATGGCAAAAGGATCAGTATGTGAGTGTATCAAGTTTCAACCGATGAAAATCACTTTGTGCATTTGGTGGTCAATATCAGCTGCTAGGTACCGATATTGATCTGTGGATTGGAAAGCTGGTTTTCGGTCCATGGCCGAATTGCACGAACCTAACAGGTCACACACTTAACAGGTTGGAACATGCCTAATGGATTTATCCGTTAGTGGGCATTACACGCGGATACGAATCCGCGTAGGATTTAGAGTCCTGGCTGCTAACATAGAAGACCATTAGCACGTCTATATAAGGAGGAGGCCTGGGGCGGCGTGGCTTAGCCACTCAGTCCACCCTGAACCCTAGTCGCCGCGCCCCTCCCACTCTCGAGAAAACCCTAGCTGCACGATGAGGTGCTAGCACACTTGCACATAGCGTTCCACCCTTGGACGTGTGGATACCTTAGAGGCGCAGTTGCTCCCACAAACACGTTGATCGGCGAACCTCGGTGAGCACGTCGACCACGTCTACTTCCTCTACACACGACGTCCACATTGACGTGTGCACGACGACCACGAGAAGGATTCGTTAGACATGGACGAGAACAACTATTTTCGTACCACAACGTGTGTGACATCAGAACCGGCTTATTCGACTTGACTTCTGCTGCAACCATGCGTCAAGGGTAGCAATCTATGATCCCCTACTTGCATGATTAATTTGAGTGTTCGCGTATAAGTTTTGAATTTCTACTAGCGTAGCATGCTTGTTCCCCTTCATCCCGATGGCCACGTATGCCCGAGATCTCCGCTGCTATAGATCACTGCATTGCCAAAGTAGTCGCTACTGACCACCATCACTCGACTCCCTAGAATCGCCGTTCCATGTTCTTTCGGTAGAGCCCTGGAACTCCCTTACGAGTTCGTAATTTTGAATTTAAACTTTAAATCCAAATATATATAAAAAATAATGTAAATTTAACATATAATTATTTCTCACTAGGAGGTCCAAACATCATACAAAAATATAAATTGAATTGAAATTTAATATCCCAAGAACTTTGGACCTTCTAGCAAGAAATTTTCTCTTTGCATTTAAAACACAAGAAAAAATGGTGAAAACTGGTTTTTGACCTCAAACACTAACAGTCCCTCCATATCACAAAAATTTGATGTTTTAGACATTAACTAGTTTTGGACCTAACTTGAAACACTTACACTCCTCCATATCACAAAACTTCATGCTTTAGACATCAACTAGTCTTCGAAATTCAACATTACCCACTGACTACTATTGTATAATTCATTTATAAAATCTACTAAAATTACGATATTATGATAGAGCTTTTCCAAACGGATCTGTATAGTTAAAAAAAATAAAGTTTCAAAGTTATGGCGTGCATGTATCTCATACCTCATTTTTTTGTGATATGGAGGGTTTGTACCTAAAAATGCAATTTTATGGAATTTTTACTAAATAAAAAAGAGAACCTAAGGTGCAATTTAGTCGTTTTTAAATTTGTTTCCTAATATGACAGTATCAATCCTGAACTTGGAAATTAATTAAACTATCAAATGTTTACAAACCATAATACCGCTTAACGTCAACACTGTTTATAACTAGTTATTTATGATTATCCCATCTTTGTTGATGTACTTCCATTCTAATATTTTGTTATTACTAGCTAAACGAAACATATACTTCGATTAAATCAAAATTAGCATACATCACAATAAAGAAAACAAAATTAAACATTATAATATGCGATTTACATGTTACGATATCATCAAAGTCCATTGAGGAGGGGGGGGGGTACATTAAGATTTTTTTATTTCGATCCCTCAAATTCCACGTATACGAGGGCCTCATGTTTTGCATTACTTTTTGGATGAATAGGCTAATGCTCATGATTATAGAGCGAGTAAATTCGTTGCGTACAAGTGGAAATTTGTACATAAATACAATTGAGTTTTAAGCCCGATGGCTATTATGTTTACAAAAGGTCCACCGACTAAATATACAACCAAAGAGGATCAGAGTGCAGCTGAGTGCAGCCGATCGTGAAAGTAACAAAGCTAAAAAAACAACAAAGATAGCTTTGCAATTATGCAAACAACGAGAAGGAACACCCTAATATATCCTTCTCCTAGCCCGCGTACTTGGAATCTCCGTCTTTGTAACACTTATATATAAAGATCATCCACTTAATCATTGTATAGAAGAGTGAGCGTGTGTGAGGATAAGTGCGCAATGGAACTGTACTTGCGAGTTAAGAACCACCAAATGCATGATTAATGCTTCGAGGCTACAAGGGAAGACTAGAGATTATTTTGCTTCCTCTAAGCCACGTTTTAAAAGTTTACTTAAATCAACCTATACTCTAGCATAAGTTTTAGTATTTGTTCGCAACACGACCCAAACATCTATAAGACTACCCATGACCAAACCATATACCAACTCTAACTTTCCCAATCTTAGACTGATAGCCCTCTGTCTTGTCATCACACCTCAAAGTTCCAAATTCCTCCACACTCCCACCATATTTATCTGGGTTTTAGCATTCCAATTCTGGACCACCCACAACATAAAGTGTCTGGTCCATCTAGTTGGTTGCTGGCCTTCCCTATGTTCCTAGCTCATAGAGGTGCGTGACCTAGATCATCTCGGTGATAGTGCCCTTCCTCCTGTACCTTAGGTTGGAGTTCGTTCTAGGGGTGCATGCTATATGGATCACTAAGTTGGACGTCATCTGCACTACCTAGAGATGGCCACACTATCTCATCCAAATGGCATAGCTCTTTCGCTACGGGGATCACTTTGTGCTCTGCTTGAGACAGACTTTCCAAAATTCCTAGCACAATTCACAATAAGCATGAACCTCTTATAGTTCCATCCTAGGAGGCTCCATGTCCGGAGCATGTTTTTCCCCCTTTTTTTTTTCATTTTGGCCTTTAAGGTTTCCGAGATTCCAGTTAATTTAGGCCATCCATTTCAATCAATTCATCCTGTGGTTTCCTCAGAATGGGTAAATGCACTTGCTTTTAGCATTTCCCCTAAGGTTTCACAGTATCGTTTTGGCCTCAGTTCGTTGGATTTCCATTGCGGAGCATGGCTACGGGAGTGGTGTACTTAATATGCCGTTTTGTGGATTTAGGGTCTAGTAAAAAACGTGGATAAATTCATGTAACCGTGATCCAGTCTATTCTTTTAAAAAATAGGAAACTTTAAAGCAAATCATTTTGAACATTCTAGCTTAAGTAAATTTCTTTGGCGAACACTAGGGTCCGTACGTCCGGCCGTCCGGACCTGCTGACGTCAGCATGACATCATCATGTGACTTGCACGAATACCTACTGAAACCTGAAAAATAACGGTAAAAACCTGATGAATCGTGGCAGTAAGGATGAAACGTGAGATTTTAGAAAGGTTTTCAAGAGTAAGAACCAAGTTTACTGAAATATTTTATAAATATCAATTTGAACATGATTCTAATTTGAACGTAATTACTAGTAATCGAGATGAATGTGCTGTACGTATGATAGTAATCCATGTTTTGTAGGTTCCAGCCCAATTACTTTTCCTTACTTTCGCTTTTCAAACTAAAATAGGGATACATGTACGGTTTTTTCAAATGGATAACTCTTCGTTACTACCATATGCTGATCACTACTACTGAAAATTCATACTTTACAGAATATAAAACCATAATTATTCCAAATTACAACCAACTACAGTGTCGTAATAACCAGTCAAACAAGAAAAAATCACATCGGGCACAACATTACTATGAATTACTTTCAGAATTTCGCCAACGTAATTCAACGTAATTCCAACATCGGCACATGGGGATGGTCGTCGGGGTCGAAAACCGCATGGGGAGAGTCGCCGACGCGGTGGGGGGAGGCCGCTGGCGTCATCGGTGTTGAGACGTCGCCAAAGCTGAGGAGGAGCAGGACACGGACGTCAGGGCCAGCAGCGCGCCGCCCAGATCTTGCGGCGCCGAGGACAGAGCAGGCGGCAACGGGGGCTCCGCACCGGCAGGGACGGGACGGGCGACGTCAGGGATGGACGCCGACAAGGGTCCAGGCTAGATCCGTGGTTGGGGGCGCCATCTCCGGCGACGGCGGCTGTCGGTGTCACGAAGACAGACGTCGGCCGCGGGCCGGATCAGGGACAGCGCGTATAGGGAAGGCAGGGATGGGGCCGGTGGCGCCAGATCCAACGTCGGCGGGGTCGGGGGCGCCAGATCCGGCGACGACGGCGATCGGGGGCATGGTGACCGGCGTCGGTAGAGGTCGGCGCGAAGACTAGCAGCGACGGCGGCGGCGGCGCGGCCCGTCAGCGACGTCGAGGCCCGTTAACGGGCCGTCGGGGGCGGCGATTCACGACGAACAACGTCGGGATGGGGCGTGTGGCGTTGGGGTGGCGGCGGCGGCATCGGGACAGGCGGCACCAGCGACGGCGATGGCGGTGGTGGCAACGTGGCGGCGGTCGGCGTGGGTGCGTGTTATATATGTTGGCCCATCAATTACTATGAAATACTTTTAATCTTGGCGGGATCGCCCGTCCTGTCACGGACGCGCTGCGTCCGGTGTAGATTAGCCTAATCTACATCTACGGTAGATTAGGATATATATATATATATATATATATATATATATATATATATATATATATATATATATATATATACACACATATATATATGAAAAATTTTATGAAATTAAGATATTAAAAATATATGGGATCTACTGAAAAGATATATACAAGGCGGCACAATTGATACTATTTTACTGTTATATCATTTTTCTTTATTACTAGGTCAATGTTGCACAATAACTATGCCATAATCCAACCTTCATTAAATTGTTCATAATGCTACTGTTAATGAGACTTCACTCCAGAAATATTGACTAAAGTTTAATTATTTTCAGGGGAGGAGACCAACGTGACATGGTTTCGCGTTCTTGCAGCAAAGCTTATTTCTCTCTCTCGTCAAAATTACTCTTCATGGAAACTACATGGAAATTTCTCGTAAAAATGAGTTTTCTTAGCGCCAATTTCGACCAAGTCATTAGTGGTGGCATGAGTTGGTGAGTAGATATATGAAATAAAAACAGTTTTATTTTTCTGCGTAGGATTTACAGGTGTTTCAAAATAGGGTGCTTACATTTTTTTAAAACTTTTTGCAATATCTAGACGCCTTCCATGCATCGGAGAAGGGGCTTTTTACTTAGATACTTGATGAAGTGGCGATGCTCTCTCTTCAGGCATCTAGATAAATGCATCTTGCATCGTAGTGGAGCTCAGTTTTGCTTTGGCATTTGATGGGGATTGTTGGAAAGTGGCCCATAGTTCTTAGGCCAATTCGTACAAAATGCCAATACACACGAAGCTTTAGTAGCACCTTACTAGTTGATGGGAGTATATACAAACATATAAGAAGAGCTTTCAACCCCCTTGTCATGAGGCACATGGGAAATGAGAGTTTTATTTGCTAGAGTCACACGTGCGCACGGTTACGCAATTTACCGTGATTTTTTTCCGCGTGACTTGTGACTTGCAACGTCACAAGTTGCCGTGCCGTGGATTCATTCCTAGCGTGTTAATCTCCTTTTATTTTTGGATTTATCCGTTAACAAGGTAACTCCCCGTGTTCGATTTTTGTGGATCGAGCGAGTGGTTCTCAACGTGCGTGTGCGGCGTGCAATGTGCATCCGTATGGCGTGGGGAGGTGGTTACGACTTTGAGAATAAAGTCTTCAGGAGACATCCAGAATACTTCATTAGTTTTCTCTCACGTTTCCATCTGCTGTGTTGAGTCCTCGCGTGACCTTCGTTCCTCGTCAACCTTTCTCTCTTCGTGCACTTGGAGGAGGGAGAGCGGGATCACCGATCCGCTTGTTGCTGTGAGACCTGCACGGGAAGGCGGCAATTAGGTATCTGGGCAGCGCATCCGCGAGACCGCTCACGCCGGTAAATCTCAATGTCAACTACTTCCTCTATGGCCGGCCATTTCTTCTTCGATTCTTGCTCCACTCACTTCAGTAGTCGTGAGTGCGGCTAGGGTTTCCTCTAATTGTAAGTATGAATAGCCTGTTGTTTGCCTGTTTGGTTATTCATGTGGATTGCTGTGCAATTAATTTCGGAATTGATATACCTTTATTTCCAACACAAACATCCTCAAGCCATTGCAGTTCCCTCAAAAACGCCGGCCATTGTTTAGCTTCCACCCTTCGGTCACTGCTTCAATTGAGTTTGTAGTAGTCTGCCATTGGGTTCTCGAGCATCATCAACGGCGCCTCTATATCTACCCTTTAAAACACTATTGGTTTCCTCTCTATCTCTCTCTCTCTAAATCCCTTCACAATTTACAATACACTGTAAAAGATTTCTTTTCTTCGGCAACCGCTCTATATCTGCTATAGTATTATACAAGGACTATTGAGGATGCTCTTACCGGTTACAGTGAATTTGTTGTCGTCTCGTTCACGAAAGCTAGTACTTACTGCAGATAACCCGTGCAAAGTATCAGTTGATTATGGCAGAAAAATGCAATGGAGAAATGTAGAAACAACTTGGCGGGTGCACTCCATCACAAAATAGATTAGACTAACATCTGTTCAAAGCAGTAGATTTCTCTACTAAGAATATTAAATACAAAAATTCTTACATTGTGACCACTGTATAGCATGCTTCAACTTCCTTGACATTTGAGCATTTTTGTGAAGATAGCCAAACACTAAACGAAACATTCTAACCACTATATAGCATGCTTCACCTTTCAATGGTGAATATAGCCAAACACTAGACGAACCCAGGGTCTATATGGCCCATATACGTTTTCAAGTTCAGTTACGAAGATCCCCTAGAATGCACAACGGTCCACAGTTGTGGTTAGAATTTGAAGTACCTCTAACAAAAAATAATATTTTTATTCAGAGTTGGAGCCACAAACAGAAAAACTTCTGAGAACCTACTGCTTATTATGAGCTAAATTTCAGTTTATCCATACCAGGTTTTTAAATGGATTGGTTTACAACCAATTTTTATCTTCCAACAATTGTTGATCTTTAAGGTCTAAAGGGTATGCAATTTGGTGTATGTTGGTCTTTTAAGGCCTAAAGTGTATGCAATTTGGTGTAGTGGCCATTGGCCAATTTTTATCAATACATCGATCATCCTGTTTCTGCACAAAAGTATGCCGAACTTAAAGATTAGGACAAAACCCAAAACTTGCAAATAATAACACACCATCTGAATGTTGGGATTATGCCCAATGACAATCATTGGCCACATACGATATGGGCTCATTTATGACACGGACCACATATGATGGTGGTCTTCGATTTTGCTCAGCCTTTAACTGGAGGCCCACTATGGAGCGCTATATAAAATGACGCCAAAGTATGACATTTCTCTCTCTACCAAACCCTAGCAGTCATTTATGTCGTCGACACGTCGGTGCTAGCACACGTGCGAGCGGATTCTAATTCCTATATGTGTGGATACCGTAGAGACGCTATGTTTATGGTGCTAGTCGAAGTGAATATTTTGTTTTGTCGACTCCTGTCAATCTAGAAGAAATTTTGGAGTGTGGCTAGATCCGTTGGAAAACTTGTCTCATTAGCTTTCCGCCAAGTGGTATAACATCAAAAACGGACTCTAGATGTGATCGGGGTGTTCGTTCGAAGACAGACTGCTTGTGGATGTTGGGGAACCACGATGGGGAGAGAGCTCATCGCGAAGGTTGTTGTAATGCCCAATGAGGACGTCGAAGGCCATGGTTGACCAACAGGGAGGATGCGTTCGGCTCGACATGAACGTCTACTTTTGTACAACTACGCGCAAATTGATGAACCATTTCATCGATTTGTCTTTTACTGCACTGTGCGTTGTAAGGTAACGAGATATATGATTACTTTCTAGCAGGGTGCACTAAGTTTTCGTGGTATAATTTTGATTTTGTGCCAGTGTAACATCCCCACATTTCCCTTCACTGAAAACCAATACGAGCATCCTAGAAAAAGTTGCAAGACGGATTCCAAAAACCACAATCGCTTATACAATGTCCATATAATGTATAAATATTGAAAACACTAAAATTAGTGAAGCATGTGAAGAACCTCGGAAGACACAATATTAGATAATTAGACTAGGCTTTCCACTGGCTGTGGTTATTAGAATAGGAAGATTTGTTGCTAGCCATAGATTACCAGAGATTTTATGCCAAAGTGTTGCATGCCACAATTTGTGTAATCCCAAAGTTGTTAGCCACAAGTGTGGCGCAATACAAAGAAATGAATCTGTGATAGGTGGGCATGATGTTAAGATTTTGTCGTATGCATAATGTGTAGCATCAAACGAAACAATAAACAAAAAGTGTGGCCAACTAAGGATGTGTTTCGTTGTTTGTACCAGATTGAACCTGCATGGGATGGTACAAGTTGAATAGGAAGGTTTCATATGGCATGAAATTGAGATGTTTGTTTCGTTCAACGGGATCATACAATATTTTGTTTGGTTCTCGTATGGGATGACGTAGAATGGTTCAAATATTCAAATACCATCAAATAACACTTTATATCTTAAAAAAATTTAACCTTACGTATTATTTTATTTTGGATGATTTAAACTAAATTTAATTTTAACTTCAACATTCAAACCAAATTTTAGATTTAAGATTCAAATTGGATTTAAAATTCAAACTATATTTAACATTTGAATTTTTAATCAAATTCAAACTAAAATCAAATTTTGAATTCAAAATTCAAACCAAATTAAAATTCAATCTAAATTTTAAATTCAAAACTCAAGTTGTATTTTCAATTCATGATTCAAGCAAGTTATAAAAAAGATTTAAAATTCAAAATCAACCCAAATTCAAAAAATAAATTCAAATTTTAGTCTAAATACTCAAATCGATTTCAAATTCAATATTCAAGGTGTATTGAAAATGTAAATCAATTTTTTAAAATTCAAATGTTTTACAAATTCAAAATCTAAAATTAAAAACATATTTAAAATTTAAAATGAATTTCATACCTAAACCGAATGAATTAAAAAGAAGAGCTTTTAAGAGAAATTTGTACGGTGTCGTTCGACCATAACTAGCGAACGAAGTCATACAACATATTGAGAGAATATTCAATTTTTCTATATCCCACCGTTCATGATAATTTGGTATATTTCACCTTTCCAAACATATGAATGGACATAAATTTTATACCATTCTATACATAAACCATCTCATTCAGATAACCAAACACACCCTAAGGCCTTGTTCTTTTCAGCGTATCATTGCGTTTGCGTATTACTGTAGCAAATTTAAGAGCCTTTAAAATAAGGTCTAATGATTATAAAAAAATAATTTAAAAATAGCTTTAGAATCTTTGGAGCGACTACTAAAAGTCACGAAAAAATCATCGCAAATTATGATAAAATATAGGCTATATAAAAATAACAAAATTTGCTACAGTAATACGCAACGATACGATACGCTGAAAAGAACAGGGCCAAGTTGTGGCACATCAACCATCGAAACATGCCATCAAGCTGACATTTGTTGGCTCCCTACCACTGTCAGCGAATTGATTAATTTTTTAGCAAAAAGAATGAGTATACATTTTTTTCGTATCAACATTATGAAGTTATTCCAAATCATGGTTGTTAAGGCGTCCATTAAGCGTCGCTTAAGCGTCCATTAAGCGGTAAAGAGGTTTTAGGTGGACGCCTTAGCGGACGCCTTACAATTTTAGCCTATGGTGTCCGTAAAGCGTCCGAGGCGTCCGAGGCGAGGCGGCGCGCCATAGATGTCGTCGCCGATCTGTATTTGCCGCCGCCAACAAAGTTGTCTCCTTCCTCCCTTCTTCCTTTCCTTCTCCGCCCAAGCCGTGCCCCTTCTCCGCCGCCGCCCTCACGATCCGCCCATTGCTACTACAGATCTGTGGCCTTGTTGCTCGATCCATACGCCAGCAGCGCGCCGCATCATCGCTGAGCCGCCACCGCTCTGCTTTTTCTTTCTTGCCTTGTATGCTCTCACTGGTGCTGCCGCTTTTCCCTGTATGCTGCTGCCTCGTGTAGTTGTATGCTACTACTGTTGGCCTGTTGCTGTTGCCTTGTCCCTTGTATGCTGCTACCTTGTCCCTTGTACGCTACTGCTGTTGCTGCGGCTGATGGTTGTGTACTTGTGTCATCTACTGATGGTTGTTGCTACTGATGATTGTGCAGTGGACATGGCAAGTGATGGTCAGGGGACGAGCACCGAAGCTCTCAAGCCAGTGGATATGACCCTATGACCGATCCTAAACAAAAGCCAAAAAACAATGATCTGGGCTGGAAGTACGGCTATTGGCCTTATATATATGTCTATGAAGTCGCCTCGCCTTATATATGTGTCTATGAAGTGCATTTATTCGCCTTATATATGTGTCTATGAAGTCGCCTCGCCTTACGCCTTAAGCGCTTAAAAGGTAAAAAGGTCCGAGCACGCCGTAGGTCGCTTTACCGCCTTGACAACTATGTTCCAAATACTGAGTAGCGCAGCCCAATGTATACAACTTAACTATCTCCGAAAAGTTTGGTGCATAAGGCAATAGAACAAGGTAACACATCTGATGCAAACCATGATTAGGTGCTAAATGCAAACCACTTTGATTCAAGACCCAAGACAACATGAAAAGCCTACAGAAAGTTTCAAGCTAGATATTTATTGTGTCTTTTATTAATTAAAATAACTCATAATTTGCCACTACAAAGATTGCCATTTAAATGTTTGACACACCTAGTGAATTAGAATAATATGGCCAAAAATCTCAATTTACCAACTACAGTTATATAGCCAAGAAAAATTTGACAGCATGGTTAACATAGAGAACATGTGATTATTTATAGTAGGAATATATTGAAATTTGGTACTCGACAGCTCCACAAAATAGTGAAGTTTAAAAGGCAACAAAGAACCTTCAATGTGACTATTTGTTATTTTGCACATTCCTACCTCTTGTTCAAGTAATGTCACCTACAATTGCTAAAAGTTCATGTTGCATCAATCGAAGAAGGATGATGGGAAAATACCCCCCAAAGTGGCCGAAAACAACTGATGCTGCAATGTAACACAGTAATGCAGCTCGGCCACCATACCGACGGATGTACATAAAAAATTCACAGATGTCACATTCCTTTTGTGAAAGTCCTGTACCATACTAGATACAACAAGAAAGGCATAATTTAATTAAAAAGGCAAGCAAATTGCTAGCTATATTTCTTTAATAATAAGAACTTAAGAACATCATACCACTCCACCTTTTAGTTTGTCCAATGATTATTGGAAAATATTAGATGTAGCAAGAAATATTCTAGTAGCAAGAAAATATGGAATTGAGCAGTATACACGTTAATATAAAACCCTGGAGTATTATGCTACAAGTGATTTTGAATGTGACAAAACCTTGGGTCAGTATTTTGCTTGCAAGTATGAATAAAATCCAAAAGATCTATATAGTCTTGCTTGCAAACCACATAATCATTTCTTGAACCCATATTTCCCCTGTTATAGGTCTTCTGCTGTTACAGAAATAGCAACAGAGAGTCTTAGGAAACATTATGATTACATCAGTCATAATATTTGGTCAAGCTAATATCCATTGTGATTGCTACAGAATAGGAGTTCCAATATTCGGAGAAAGTGGAGAGAATCATGAACAGCCCTCAGTAACACTATGCCACAAAATATACAAAATTTCCACTCTCAACGAGTGGCTTCGCTAAAATGCCATTCTATCCCACTGTTATAGACACAGATGGTCTCATATGTCATTGAGAGACGAGTGGTGTTTTAGCGAAGCCACCCATTGAAAGTGGCATTTTAGCGAAGCCACCCATTGAGTGGCATTTTGACAATTTTCTCGCACATATACAAGGTGCATTTTTCTTCAAAACTGCAGTTTAAGGAGACAATCACTACATACAGTGTCATAATTCCATTAGGACATTAAAGATGTATCTGTATAACATACAAATCGTTCCAATGCACATCCATAACATGAAGTGAATCCTCCCATAGAAGAGTTTGCATTTGTTCATTATATGTGCTGCTATGTAATAAGTCGTTCACATACAAGTTCACCAAGTTGAACCATCTAAAGCCCATCCCCTCCTCAAAATTGAATACCATCCAAGTAAATTTTGCAGCAGAGCTCAGCTGCATAATGAGAAACTGTTCAAACCTCATTGCTGAAGAGGAATGCAGTGCTCCTGCAGAACGGGCAGGCCATAACTGGCAGTGTGCTGTCAGAGATCTCCATGCTGCAAATGTCACGAATAGGTGTCCTGCACACAACACCACACAAACATATACATGTCATACAGCAGGAAGTGAACAGAAGCGAAGAGAAGGGAACATAGAAAGGATGGGTTAAGGGTTTAAAGAGGCGGGGGGAGGCCGTAGGATTGTTCCCCAATAGGATTGCCTTGAGGTAGACACGAGCAAGGGTGAGGAAGGCCAATCACCTAGAACACCTTGACAAATGAAAACTGACAAGAGCACACAGCCTTAATTCATATTCTCCATCGAGTACCAACTGCAGCTAAGTTTAGACAGCACCCAAAGAAAAAAAAGGAACAGGTTACAGGTTATACATCACTCAATGGAAAAGATATATTAACAAGCATCAACCAGATACTGGTATTTTTGCCTATCAGGAACTGATGCCTGCGGAAAAGGGGCTAGAGCTATGCAACAGAATCAAAGAATTCAGACAACACAGCATGTACCCAAATAACAAACACATTATCCATTATCTTAGGGGTATGATGTTCAATGATGTATAATTGTCAAATTTTAACGAGCCACGCCACTCATTATTATCTCCAATCTCCATGAATTCAAACAGAACAAACATGGTTAAAAAAGAACAAATTGTATATGTGAAAATCTAGCGACCAGCGGGACGGGCGCACACCCTGCGCTGGATTGGGGTCCGGCATGAAGGGCACTCTTTCATCCCTTGCTTCTCATGGAGGTCGTTGCATTTTATGCAGACAACCTGGTGGGTGCAAGGAAGGAAGACGACGGACATCTCCTCACTCAAACACATGACGCATTCCCGGTCCCTTTGTATATCGTCAAAATTGAGATCCTCATGTACTGATATATTGGCAAAAATTTGAGCATTGCTGTTCTCTCTCCCTTCAGAAAGACGCAAAGCATGGTTTTTGTTGTCTGTTCCCCACTTGGGAGCAGCAACCTTAGAAGAGTCTAAGGATACCTTCAGCTGTGAAATCTGCTGCTCAAGAGCACGGATCTCGCTCTTGCATCTTTGCATATCATTTTCAGCTGTAAGATGCAGAAAATTCTCTTCTGACCTCAATGATGTCTCAATCTGATCTCTCTCTTTCCTCTCTGATGTTACATGGGCAACAGCCTCCATCTTCCTAGCCTCTTCTTGTCTCCACCTTGACTGCAAGTATTCAAAGGGCAAATATAAATGGATCCTTCAGTGCCACCAATGATTCACAAATTTGAGTGCCATATCAATGAATCTGATAGTAGATGGATGGATGGACCCTTCCATTTATTTTACAAGTTCAGTGCCACCTAACATCACATTTATGCAAAGGTAAATATAAAAGCTAGCCTAAACCATTCTTTTGCAGTCAACAGGAGCCAACTCCTCTAGATAGCAAAAGAGTTTCTAATTCAAAAAATTGTGGAGATATTTCAATTATAACATGAAACACATGAATCAGACATTGATCTTAAATCAAGTGATTTGAGCGTAATAATTATTTTCTCTTTACAAGATATACCTGAAGTTGGTCTTTCTGCTCTTTAGCATGCTGCAGTTGTTGCTGGCCCTGAGATTGTTTGACCTTTTTGGCTGCAAGCTCCTCTTGTAATAGTGCTCTCTCAGATTCCCAATGCTGAGATCTTTTAAGAGTGCTCTCAACTTTCTTTGAAAGTTCCACAAGGTTTACTGCAGACTCTAATGCATGCCGCTTTGCGGCTTCCATCTGAATCCTGAGCTGTGCATTCTCTGCAGCACGTCTACGAACAGAAGCATCTGCCTTCTCTAGCTGTGTGTTGGCCCTAGAAATTGCAGACTCCATCTCTAAAAGTTTCTTCCGAGTGCTCTCTTCTAGAATGTGTCTCTCTTCTAGGAGGCGGTCTGCCTCTTCCTTCTCTTTGCGTAGTGACTGAAACTCCTCCTTCTCCTTGGCAAGCCGACGCGTAACCTGCATCACCTTCTCCTGAGCCCAGTCTGTCCAGTCCCTCATATGTGCTTGCAATTCTTTCTGCCTCTGGACAAGAATCAAGACCATTTCATCCTTTTTATCTTGTGGAATCCAGACCTTCTGTTCCTCATCATAAGAAAAGTTTATTTTGCTGCTGGAGTCAATAGGCTTAGTATTGAAAGCATGATTAAATGATGGTGCACAATCATCACATGACGATGACAATGACAATTCTGTGCTAGCAGCTGGTATTGGATTGCCACTACTAGGCACCTTGACATCAAATGATGGAGAGGAGGGAAGGGAACTAGTAAAAGAAAGGTCAACTGACACTTCTGTTCTTGTTATGCTTGAAGCGAACCCTTTACCAACTTTTGATGAGCCCTTCAAGCTACTAGTGGTAGCATCTGGAAGCAGCCTGCACTTCCTGTCCAATGCTACACTACCCAAAGAGCTATGCTTGCAAGACTTAATTGATCCCCTAGAGCCCAATGCTCGGGAGTTCTTATCAAAGCTCATCAACTTCGACCGGTGTGAGGAATCCCTTTTAGAGTTCCCCCTTTTACTAGAGAATGGCCTATCATCCTTCATAGAAGATTGTGTCACAGCAGCAACAAATGGTTGGTCCTCTGAATGATCAGGCATTGCAGCTCCGTCTTCTTTTGACTTAAACTGCATCTTGCTAGAGACAGAGTGCTTGGTACTTAACATATTCAGGCTTGCCGGTGCCGTGGATGATTCTGCTTTTACAGCATTATAAGAACTGGGTGGCACTGGGGTAAGTTTTCCGTGGAATGTATCACCAGTCTGTTGGTTGGTAAGAGAAACTGATAAATCTGAACCTGTAACTGTTTCGTAGTTCCCCACAGGTGGCTGCGACATCACTTGAGCACCAACTGTTGGGAGGGAAGCAGTGTTGTAGTCCATGGCACAAGCATGTGCTACATTCATGTCACACATGAGCAGGCAAAACAACACATCGCCTGTAGTGAAGAATGGATGCGCCTCATTGACCACGACAACCAAGCTACCAAGCACAGCCTGCTCAATTTTCCTCATTTCCTCAAGGGATGAACCTTCTCTGGGCAACATGTCTCCCTCGGTCCAGAGCACCTCAACCGCGGCCTCACCAAAACCAGAAAGGCTCTCCCTCCAGCTATACTGTGTAGCTGCTCGCACAACGGCAGCCAACGCAGCAGGCTCTGAGTAGCCCATTGCAATGATCATTCTCACAGCATTTTGGAAGGTAGTATCCAGGCTCTTCAGAAGAATCTCCTCTAGCTGCGCCTCATTGGGGACACTCCAATTCACATATCTCTGGCACTCTAGTAGCTCCTCCGCCGTAGCATGGATGCCTGTCCAGGCGTCGCACGCATTTGGGATGATGTCAAGGTTAACACCCTCGACAGCAGCCACGGCCACTGCTGCCGCCATTGCGGCCTTTTCAGGCGGCATAAACTCGAACCCCACACAGTCCGCAGTCATTGGGTACTCTAGCCCGAACTGTCCCAGCTCAGCGGACGGCGGCTCGGCACGGTACTTGCGCTTGTTCCGGCTTGCGACCTTCTCCAGTGGCGGGGCTGACCCTGATGGCGATGGCGGGGCTGCCACACTAGACATCAGGCGACCTGCTTCATATGTCCAAAAGAAGCAAGAATTCACCCGAATAAACGTCATCAGACCATCATAACAGCAACAAATAAGAGAAAAAGAAGAATTTTTTTCTCAGACGACTGACCTTGTTCTTGGGTGAGGAATCCAGGAAAGAACCCTGGAAAAATCGGAACCGCGATACTGTGAGAATTGGCCGCTTGGAACAAATCAGGAACATAGAAATGCTCGCATCTGCCTAACACTAGGATCAGGCGGGCGAGGCCGTGATCCGATCAGGTGCAACCGGATACGAGATTGGGCGCACGGATCGAGGAACGTACCGGATTAGATCGGCGGGGATCGAAGCGGAGGCGGCTGGTGATCGGAGGAGTGGAGAAGGGAGTATACAGAGAAGGCGACGACGAAGAGATGGGGCGGGGGAAGCGGCGGGGGACAGCCAGGCAGGTGCTGCGGCCGGCGGAGGTGGAGGCGGCGCGGCGGTGGACGGAGAGGTCGAGAGGGAGGCGGCGGCGTGGCCTCTGGGGCTGTGTGCGACGGGGGAAAGGAAGACGGGTGGGGGCAGTGGGGGCGCAAGACGGCGGGGACGAGGCATCGGTAGAGGGATGACGTGTCCAGGGGCTGGGAGGGGATGACGTGTCCATCGGTAGAATCAATATGTAAAAAGGAGAGAAATGGCGTTTTTTTTTCGGAATTGCTTGAACGCAGGCGCCTGCAAATCGGCCTCGAGTGCAGGCGATTTTTTTTTCACATGGATTCAACAGAAATTTCGAGGAGGAGGAGGAAGAAGGAGGAGGAAGGAGCTTACCTGGCCGCCATGGAGCTCGCCGTCCCGCCGTCGAGCTTCGCGCCCGGCCGGTTAGGAGTTAGGGTTGGGGATTTTTTGCTCCCGGCTATAAATTAAGGGTGGGGAGGTGTAAGGCTCGGCGGTTGGTTTAGATCGGCGGGGATCGAAGCGGAGGCGGCTGGTGATCGGAGGTGGAGAAGGGAGTATACAGAGAAGGCGACGACGAAGAGATGGGGCGGGGAAGCGGCGGGGACAGCCAGGCAGGTGCTGCGGCCGGCGGAGGTGGAGGCGGCGCGGCGGTGGACGCGAGAGGAGGCGTCGGCGTGGCCTCTGGGGCTTGTGCGACGGGCGGGTGGGGGCAGTGGGGGGCGCAAGACGGCGGGGACGAGGCATGGTAGAGGGATGACGTGTCCAGGGGCTGGGAGGGATGACGTGTCCATCGGTAGAATCAATATGTAAAAAGGAGAAATGGCGTTTTTTTGGAATTGCTTGAACGCAGGCGCCTGCAAATCGGCCTCGAGTGCAGGCGATTTTTTTTACATGGATTCAACAGAAATTTCGAGGGGAGGAGAGGAAGGAAGGAAGGAGGAGGAAGGAGCTTACAGCCGTGGGCTCGTAGTCCCAGCCGTCGAGCTTCGCCAGCCGTGTGGATTAGGAGTTAGGGTTGGGGATTTTTGCTCCCGGCTATAAATTAAGGGTGGGGAGTGTAGGCTCGGCGGTTGGTCGGGGTTGTGGTGGCGGCTGGCCGAGTGGGAAGCGATGGCGGCAGGCGGAGTTGTTGGCGGCGGATCTGGCGTCGCCGTCGCGTCTTAGTTAGCGTGGCGGCGTCGGCCGGCATGGAGGATGGGAAGCGGCGGCCAGCCCGCAGCGCCGGCCGGCCAGCCGGGCGGCGGAGGAAGCGCCCTTGAGGCAGCAGCGAGGAAAGCGCCGTCGCGTCTTAGTTAGCGTGCGGCGTGGGCAGCGTGCCTTGGATGGGATGGGAGGGCGGCCGGGGCGAGGGCCGTCGGCGAAGGCGATGGCCGGAAGGCGGCGGCGGAGGAGCGGCGGCGCGAAGGAAGCGCCGTCGCGTCTTGGTTAGCGTAAGCGTCGGCGGCGGCGGGATGAGAGGGAGGCGGCAGGCGAGGACGGCCGGGCGCCGTCGCGTCTTAATTAGCGTGGCGGCGTCGGCGGCGGAGGATGGGATGGAGGCGGCCGTGGCGAGGGCCGGCGGCGATGGCGGAGGCGGGCGGAGGAGGCCAGCGGCGGCGGCGAAGGAAGACTACATGTACAAAACAAAAAAGGGTGGTGGCGGGCCGTTGGATCAAGATCAACGGCGAGAAAATCGCTCTAGCGCTCCACCAAGCATAACAAGCTGCGCTACATTCGTCCTTTTTTTGTAACATGAGCGATCGATCGCGAAAACAAAGCTCAACTACTGCTGCAAATGATGGAAGTAGTATTGAAACATCGATAAACTACCAGCAAAACAATATGGGACCATTAAACACCGACGAAACATAGAAGTAGTATTGATGAAACATGACAACATATGGAGCGAGTTTTCAAAGAGATCTGGCCCTCACGTCGCTCTCTTGGGCGGCACGAGAGCGACCCCGCTACCTCCTCAACCCCACCCAAACCCTAAGCTGCCGCTTGGCCGGGCCCGGCTCCTCCCCCCTCCTCCTCCTCCACTTTCTCCTACTCCTCGCCAACCCGGCCCGGTGTCCCCTCCATGGCTCCTCTGGCAGCAGTGGCCCGCTTCCTCCGCCTCTTCCTCCTCGTCTGCGGCAGCGCCGCCCTGCGTCTCGGCTGCCTCGCTCCATTGCGCCCAGCCGCCCTCTCGCGCACCTCCTCCACCTTGCGGCTCTCCGTGGCGTGGCCCAATCTCCGGCCTTCTTAGTGCCCAGTGCCTCCCGTTAGATCGGCGGCGCCAGTGCTCCCCTTCCCCACCTCGGGCCAGCGGCCGCTCGTCCGCCTCCTCCGTCGCCGCCGAGAAACCGCCGCCCGCGAATCCGTGGCGTGCCGCTAGATCCGGCGTCCACCGTCTTAACGCCGCGGCGTCTGGCTCGCGCCACCTTGCTTCGCTTCGGCGGCTCCTCGCCGCTCAACCTCCCTAAATCCATGCCTTGCTCGCGCCCGCTGCGGCCTGCGCGTGCTCCAGGCCGTCGGCGCCGGTGCGCCTAAGGATAGCTGCTCCTTGGCCGGCTCCGCGATGTTCTTTAGGCCGGCTGCTCCTCAACCGGCTCCTCAGGCCACCAGATCTGGCGGGGGCTGCGCCTGACCCCGGCGCGGGTGGCTGCATGGCCCCCTTCTCTCACCCCGGGGTGGTCGCCGGTGTGGCCTCCTTCTCTAGTCCCGTTGTGGGCGTTGTTGTCCGGCGTCGGTTCTCTTAGGCGGGGCTGGTGGGCGGTGGTTGTTTTGGGCCTTGCCCATGTTCTTCTCGCAGGACGCGGGGTCGACCCTTCCCGTGGCTTGTTTCGCCCGCCGTGCGTCGTCTCTCGCTGGACGCGCGGCTCCCTTCTTCATCCCTGCCCTTTGCGCGCTGTGGTGGAGCTTGTCGTTGGTCTCCTTCTTCCTTCTTCCCCTCTCTTTGGGCTCATCTCGGGTGACCGCCCTGGGGGCCGCTCCGTTGGGGACCAGATCCGTAGGCAGGAGGCCCGGATCTGGCGTTGTTGACCGGAGTGGTCGGAGCGGGTGTGCTCCAGGGTCGTGAGTCCGGTGGCCTCGTAGCTCAGCGAAGCTCGGCACCGGCTCTCCTCCTTCTTCCCCTTCCCCTGAGCCTGCATCGGTGGATGTCGCTTGGGGGTCCGCATCGGTAGTGATCGGAGTGGGCGGAGCAAGTGGGCTCCAAGGGCGTGTGTCCGGCAGCTCCTCAGCTCCTCCGTGGTGGCGTGGTGGGCCGTCACTCGTCTTCGGGCGACGCGGCGACCCCTGTCTTTAGCCTGGTCACATCCTCGCCTCCTTGCCCTCCCCTCCCTGCGAGGTGCTCGCTGGCGTAGGTTGGCGCTTTCCAGGTTAGTGGCAGGGTTTGGCTTATGCCGCCTGGGTGGCATGGCGCCTGGCTTTCTTCGCTTCCCGTCCGCAGGCCACCAGGTGTGGTAGCCCCTCTCCGGCGACATTGGCTGGCGACTTTGATCCGGCGTCGTCCCCGTTCTCTGCCTCTTGGCCTGGTCCCGTCCCCGCCGTCGAGACCTTTCTCCGAGGTGTTGGGTGGCGTGGGCGGTTTCTTCCGCGCAGGGTGGCAGCGTACGTGCTCGCTCTCCGGCTCTGCGTCTTCGGCTGGCTGCTCGGTTCTCCTAGTGCTTTCGACCTTCGGCGGACCCTGCCTTGTGCACTAATAGGACAGGTCTTGGGCGAAAGCCCTGCCCTTTCGGGCTGCTGTTGGCGTCACCTTTGTTGTCGTTCCCTCGTTGGAGGCATCACCTTTCGGACCTTCCCTACTCTGGGTGAAAACCCTAGAGGTTTTGCGACGGCGACGGGTTCTCTGCGTCACTACCTTGTTGGAGGCGTCGTGGTCGCCGTTTTGCGCATTGGTTTTCACTGGGTCTACTGCTTCAGGAGTCGCTCGTCGTTGTGTGAGTGTTGGTGGTGTTCTCCTTCTCCCCCTTGTATCTCTCTCCTCTTCGACCTTTGGCCTTGGTGGCAGCAGTGTGGCTGCATTTCTTCTTTCTCCTCTGTAGGCGGTGTTCCCAGCAGTGGCCGGGGGTGTGTCTGGCTTTGGCCAGGGTTGCAGCGGAGTGTTGTGGTTGTACCCCGTGTTTGCACGGGTTTTGTATTTTATTTTCTCCTGCTATTCAATGAAATAGGACGGCAGTTCTCCTGCCCCTCTTTCAAAAAAAAAAAAGACAACATACGGAGCCCATATCTCAAAAGGCTCGCAAGGGTATCGGGCAAAGTCCTAGTAAGTTTGGCATAATCCCGAAGAGAGTGCAACTAGCGTAGTGGAAGAGACCCTAGAGATAGACCCGACAACATTTGTCTTTGCTCCCATATCACCTGCCAATGAGGTAGAGAAGGTTTGGTGCATGGAGAAGGTTGTGTATGGAAGGTGTAGGATCTCTCATATTCGTGGCTAAAATCCAATGTACTATTATAGAGCGACCCAGCCCTGTGATGAGCTTGCAGACAATAAACAATGGAGATAAGAGGTCTTACTTTCACTGCCATCACATATCTTGATCTTCGTCCCATGGTGATGAAGCAATTGAAGATCAAATGTTGTGACCCTTGGTATTTATCGGCATTTGTGGCCGGATTTCTTGTGCTGTCAAAAAATAATTTAGGGTTCTTATCCCTCTTTAACCATATAGGGGAAATTTTATAAAATATAAAATAGAGCACAAAGTTAGTTTTATTGTTATTCCTAATATGCCTAGGGAATATCTAGTTTATGTGTAATTTTCTCATTGTAGAATTCTTGCATAGAAAATAACTCTCTTTTAAGCCCAAAATTAACTAGTTTTGAGATTAGATAAATGGCACATGCTTAAATATTAATTGCACTGCATATAGACTAATTATTGTTAGGACAATGGTAAAAAATTTGCAGTTAGAAGAATCATTTGATTAACACATAAAGTGATAAGCACAAACACAACCCGAGGGTGCCATAGAAAACTCTTACCACATTTAAAATAACTTTTAAGTAACTTCTCACTTTATTTTCTTTCTCTGGAATTATTCTGAGCCAAAGATGAGGCTGTGCTTATCTAGATACACTACAAGAAACGAACTTTGTTTTGTCGGCCATTTGGTTATATACTTGTGGGATATTGGGGGTTTGTTGCAGGTTAAAAATGAGATTTTTTTTAATTTACAGGAATTTTTTTTGTACGAAAACAACTTGTGTAGTCGGCCTTCCAGTGAGCCGACGACACAAATTGACATGAGCACTGCCCCTCCACAATTTATGTCCTCGGCCGCCCACAAGGCCGACCACACAAATGGACTTGTGTTCTCGGCAAAAGGGCAGGTCGACGACACAAGCTATATGCCCTTCAGCGTTACAATGAACATATCTAAAGTTATCAATGCACTCAGTAGCAATATGCCCAAC
The DNA here is from genome assembly GCA_036346415.1 of Raddia guianensis. Classification (NCBI taxonomy): domain Eukaryota; kingdom Viridiplantae; phylum Streptophyta; class Magnoliopsida; order Poales; family Poaceae; genus Raddia; species Raddia guianensis. The sequence continues at coordinate 11,021,169 of CM070534.1, read as the reverse complement.
CTTCTTTCATCTAAAGCAGGTGGTCATGTTTCTTTCCTTCACAACATTGCCATGGCTGCAAATTTCCATTTTTCATTCACCCCTCAAATGTTCACTCCATTTTGATCCTTGTCATTCCAAGAAGATACATCACGACTCTGTTGCATCTCTGGTATGTGTGACCAACGATATCTAGATGTGGTTTGTTCCTGCCCACTAGGAACTGATCCTTCATTCGATGCATCTTTCCTCACATCTTCAACCTGGGCATGCTCAGAAGATATGTTTCCATTATCACCCTTCGCAAGGCCAAAATTAGGGTTTGCAGATCCCCTATCTGCTTACTCCCCCTAGCTTGCATGGATGCCAAAGACCCCCTTGTCGCCACACATGCCTCAATGCGAATATGAGGAAGGTCTTGTCCAAGAGAAGGAACCAAAACTCTCTACCAAAACCAAGGACACCATGACCCCAATTTTGGAACCTCCCTCCTCTTCTTCCTCTCCACCCTCTTCCCCTCAAATCCATCCGAGCAAGAGATTTCTCAGCATCCACAGAAGAACTAAAATCGCCAGTTAGGGTTCCTCCCCAACAGTCTCTCGATGGTTCATGAGGAAGGGGAAAGGTCTTAGAAAAACACATCGACATTCTCCAAATGTGTCTAGAATGCTGATCCACTTGGGAGTTTAGGGGAAAAATTGATTTACCACTATGCCTGCCATTAGATCCCAGGGACAAAGGAGGGAAGCTTTCTAGCCCAAGTAGCACCACCACCGAATGACCTTTAGTCCCGGTTGGGGACAGGTTTCAGTTAGGTTTCCCTAACCGGGACATGTAATTCGGGACTAAAGTTCTGTGGGTTTTAGTCCCAAAAGATCTATGGGTTTTAGTCCTGGTTCCCCCAAAAGGGACTATAGCAATCGAAATATCTAAAAAATATGGTGAACCCAAGACTCGAACCTGGGACCTCATTCCGCCACATGACTCTCCACTCATCCTCCTAGCCAACCCACCCACCCACGCGTATTAATTAGAATAGGATATGCATTCCTTTTAAAATTTGCTGGAATGAGCCTTTAGTACATGTTCGTAATACGAACCGGTACTGATGAGTCCGCTCGCCAGCTGGCATGTACCCATCTATTAAAGATATCTTTACTGTCGCCTCCAACCGGTACTGAAAGTCTAGAATTGCTACTGTGGGTACGAACTGGTACTGGTGTATTATCAATACCGGTTTTAATCCAACCGTACCTAATGCGCCGGTAAATTAGGTCATTTCTCTAGTAGTGTAGGGCCCTCACATTGCCTTCCGGCCCATCTATTTCACTTGATTTGGACTTCGTTCCAACTCTTCCCACAACCGAAAAATGCTCGACGAGCAGTGAGATCTCCAGGGAGATGCGAGGAAGATCGAAGAAGGTGAACGATCTATCGACTAATGTGATGTTACTGCTTAGCTTAATTCAATCGAAAACACTTTAGGACGGACGTCCGTTCGTCCGGACTCCTCCCTCGCTCATTCCTCTCTGTCTCTCGCACGGGGCTCATTTCCTCTCTGTGTCTCGCGCGCGCTCGCTCGGTGAGGAAGCTCGCCGCCATGACCTCGACCCCGAGCAGCGCCGCCGTCGCCACCTCGTCCCAAGGGGTGGGGCTCGTCGTCGAGATGCACTGCCGCCGGAGCTTGTCGACGAGGAGCACGCTCGTCGCCGTGGCGTATAGCCCTTGAGGAGCTCGTCATCGGTAGCGCCGCCCGTCGCTTCGCCGCTTAAGGCTTGTCGCCGAGTCGCGCCCTTGAGGGCTCGTTGCCGAGTGCCCGCCGTCGAGGCTCGTCACCTAAATGCGCCGCATCGCCTGCACGTGCTTGTACCCTCCCCCTTCCTACTTGCTTTTTTTTGCTTGGTTTTCACTCGATCTGATGAGCTTTGTGGTTGGGACTGTCGGATTGGGGGAAGAAGGGTTGGTCTTGCTTGGGATTCGCTCGATCCGACGAGCTTTGGGGTTGGGGCTGCCGGATTTGGAGAAGAAGGGCCGGGGCTGCCGGATTTGGGAAAGAAGGAGTCAGGGACAAGTCCCATCCCATTTTTACCACTCGAAACCTGAGACTCTCCTCCACGAAACACAGGGATATGCGTCAAAACCTAGAGTTTGTACTTTTGAAACCTAGGGTTTTCGCTTCAAAGATTTTTTTTTGGATCCCGCACATGAAACTTTGATTTCTGCTTGACGAAACCCAGAACTTTATCTATTGTAACCTCGATTCGGCTGCATGAAACTTGGGATTTTCAAGATTTTCGGAAACTTCGCCTTTTTGGTGCTGAAACTTAAGTTTTGCTCATCGAAACTTTGGATACTACCTACTGAAACTTGAATTTGTACTATTGAAACTTGGTTCTTACTCTCGAAAACTTTCTGAAATCTCAAGTTTCGTCCTCAGGTTGCCACGGTTCATCAGGTTTCTACCGTTATTTTCCAAGTTTCGGTAGGTATTCGCACAGGTTACGCGATGACGTCAGGCTGACGTCAGCAGGTTCGGACGTCCGGACCCTAGTGCTCGCTTTGTAATTCAATTTGTTTCTCTTTCTTGCTCGGTCCCTTCACTCCTAGCCCGGCCGACAAAGAAACCCCTCGTGAGGACGGTGAATCGGGAGGGCAGGCCACAGGCTGCCTCGTGGCCCTCCTTGGCGGTGGATTAGGAGGCACCGCCAGCTTGGAGTATCCATCTCTTTGCAAAGGGAAGAGAGGGATGAGACAGCCAGGTGTATTTTCACAAGGCGGACATCCTTTTGTAAATGTGCAGCGCTCGGTTGGAGTTCCTGTTGGATAATCCGTTCAATATGGCTCATGTGCATTGTTAAGAAACCTCACTACCGAGTATAGTCCGAGGTATAGATGTAGTCGAACAATCACACAAAGAGAGACAAAGAACATAGGGTATAGAGTAGAGCTTCTCTTTATTAATTTACAGATCTGTGTACAGCATGGGGCTCCACCTCTTCTTATATAGAACTACTTAGGGTTTTGGCTAGGTCCACCGTAGGACCCATCTGAAGGGGGAGCCGGCCGGTCCTAGCCGCGCGTGCCGCGCGCCGGCCTAGCCGGGCCAGTCTTACCTGCTCCTGGTGGTTTCCCAACACTCTCGCCTAGAACTTGCCAGCGAGAGGCATATGCCTCATCAAAACTCCATCCAAAAACTCAGCGAAAAAAAGGACTGGAGAAAGAGTATATAACATACGCTTATTGTGAGCATGATTTGTCTCATTAAAAACCTTACGTGAGAAAATTTCACGAAAAACTCGCTAAGGGAAAAAGTACAAACCACCCAACATTTCATACGATCTTCTAGACCGAGTTAGGTACTCAGGCTTCATGCCTAAGCTTTAATTCATGGCGTGTGAAGTATTTCTCCTAAAATTCAGCACTACTTTCAGCATGATCATTTCAATGCCTCTAACACACCTCTCAAAAGAGGTAGTAGGTAGTGACTTAGTGAATAGATTAGCCAAGTCAGGACTTGGTGTGCTGAATACTTATTTCATTCAACTTATGCAGTTCATGCACATAGAAGAATTTGAAGTCGATATGCTTAGTAAGATTACTTTTCACATGACCCATTTGTATTTGTGCAACACAAGCGGCATTATCTTTATAGATAACTGCAAAGGTTTGCTCAATAGGTAATCTACAAACTATAGGACATGTTTCACCATTATTTTTAACCATGCACATTCACGAGATGCTTCATATAATGCAGTAATTTCCAAGTGAAATGTGAACATAGCCACAAGCGTCTGCTTGGAGAACTACCATGACATTGCAGTGTCACCACATAGGAAAACATACCCAGTTTGTGATTTATCAGAATGTGGGTCCGATAGGTATCCAGCATCGGCATAACCTACAATATTCAAGTCTTGGTTTTTCCTGTAGAACATGCCAAGATCAATGATTCAACCGAGCTATCGAAATATAACTTTTATTCCGTTCCATTGCCTCTTCGTGTGCGCTGCACTGTATCGAGCTAACACGTTCACGACAAATGATATATCGGGTCATGTACTGTTAGCAAGATACATAAGTGCTCCTATTGCACTCAGATACGGGACTTTCTGCCCGAAAATTTCCTCCCCTCTTCCCTATGTCGGAAGGGGTCTTTATATTTCTGCAAAGACCTCTCTATCATAGGGGTTCTCAAGGAATAGGCCTTATCAAAGCCAAAACTTTCTAATACCTTCTGAGTAAAGGTCGCTTGGTGCGTTTGGATCCCATGAGGGAATTGCTCGAGCTGCAAGACTAAGTGGAACTTAGTTTTACCTAAGTCTTTCAATTCAAACCATACTTTAAGTATGAATATGCTTATTCTAATTCTTTTTTATTTCATATAGTGACTTTAAGAGTTACTTTACTTACTATGGCCTGCGCGACATGCCCCATGCCTCGCCCTCCAAGGTAGGTGGTGCAAATCTCGGGGTTAGCACCTCGATTGCTGCTGTTACGCTTCGATCTCTCGATCCACGCCTTAGATGCCCACATCTTGCAGAGCATCTTCCATGCACTTAGACAATTGTCCATCCACTCAGGACGAAATGGACGGTACTGCTTTGCCTTCAGGTACTCCCGAGCTACCATTGTCCTCGACATCGTTCTAATGCCCCTCCCCTTGTGATTCTTGATCACCGCATTCAAGCAGGCTATCCTAATGGCGGCAACTATCGTAGTCCTCCTTAGTGACCTCAGGGTGAAGCTGATACCTCTCCTAAAATAAAACAAACACCTATGAGCACAAGACCATACAAACACAAATGGTTAACAATTTTTTTACCAGTAAAAGAGAACAAAAATTGTAACACATACCCTTGCCCGATGGAAACCTATACGAAATGCCTATGAGCTGGATCAGCGGTGAGTGGTGGCAATTTATGTCGCCCCTTCTTATTGGAGCTCGAGGACTCGGCTCTAGACGACTTGGGAACCAGTTCTCGTCCTCCAACTCCTCCTCAGAGTTGGCATCCTCCAGCGCCTGAAGATACCAACCAATAGGTAGGACATCCCCCAGCGTCCTCCCACCCCCCTCCTCGTCGATCTCCACCCATACAAAGTAATTTGGTCTGAAACCATATTTCAAGAGGTGTTTACTAATGTCCCTCTTGTTGCCTTCTCCATGTTCGAGTACAAAGTGCAAGGGCACCACACAACCTTTGCGTTAGGGTCAGGAAAATTTCTAAAAGCATCTTCAAGCCCTAGTCTTATCTATCCACTCATCAGTGTGACGTCCAGATTTCATCCGGCCATCATACATCCACTGTCGGTCTTCCATCACTTACGTCATAATGTAAATGCAAACAGTGAAATTACAAGTTTAGATGGTTCAAGTCTAGCTAAATAGGAGGGCTTACCCACCCACGGATGTGCGTTTAAGTACGGTGGCCGAGACACGGGGGTGCACGGGTCAAAATTTCGGCACATAACCCTGCAGTACTCCTAGTGCAACGATGGGTACGAGGTACCACTTATGTTATGCACTAGGAGAACGACAAGGTGATGCCGCCGGAATTTCCACACGTACACCTCCGTGTCGCAGCCATCGTACTCAAACGTACATCCGTGGGCTGTCCAAAACTTGGACAGCTCGGAGCACACCAGCTTTCATAATGGAACTCAACGAATCACCGTCCGAGCTCATTATGAAAATGTGTAGGTGTGCTCCGAACGGGTATGACTATGGCTCGATTCATTTTATAAATGTATTGAAAATATCCATAATACATGTAACTAAATACATCTAATAATACCGCCCGGTTAGCAACACGCGGACTTCACATTTCGTACTAATTACAATTTCACTAATTAATTACATCTAATAATATCGTCGGTTAAACAAACACCGACGACACAGGTTCAATATTTTTTAAAAATTACACGAGCATACTGCGGTGGGGCAGTGGCATGCCTCGAGGCGGCGAGGGCGTCCACAGCGAACAAGGAAGGGCAGCTTAGGCTGCCGGGCTCGACACTGAGGTGGCTTGAGGTGGCGGTGGGTGGTGGGGCGGGGAGGGAGGCGGCTCGGGCACTGCTAAGGGCGGCGGCGGCGAGGCGTCGATGGCGGCTCGGGCCAAAACCGCGGCCTTGGCCAGCGTGGTCGAGGCAGCTTAGGGTGGCGGCAGGGAGGCGGCGGATGGCGGAGCTAGAGGCATGGCGGCGTTGATGGCGGCTCGGTGAAAAGCATGGCGAGCCGAAGCGGCGGGCGGCTTAGGCGGCGGCGGCTTAGCGGGGCTGCGGACATTTGAGCCCGTGCGCTAGGTCGTGTGGACGTAGCGCACGGGCCCTCTTTTTTTAATGCACAACACCTATGTCGGCGGCTACACAGGTCTCGACCCCCCGCCAATAATACCTTCCGGGCCACATGTCAGTGGCACAAATTTTGTGGAATAACTTGTGCCGGCGGCCTACATTGAGACCGATGGCATAGGATGATCTATGTCGGCGGCCAAGGGTATGCCGCCGACACATATCTTCTACCCCCTTCCGTCGAATTTCTTTCCGACGTCTTTCGGCTCCCCCGAGGGTTCTTTTTGTGCAATCTAAGTTTATATGACAAGCAATAGACATCAAAACTAATTCAAGGTGGCGTATTGTCCGGCATTCGACCTCATGGCTAATGGTTGCTTTCAAACCCGTATCGTACGTAGCTGGTGCCCTATAAGAACCGATACAACAATAATGTTTCAAATGCACGAGGTCGAATGCATGCCAATATGCCACCTTGAATGAGTTGTGATGTCTATTGCTTGTCATATAAACTTATATTGCACAAAGTAAGCCCCCTGGGGAGCCGAAGGATGTCGAACAGAAATTTGGCGGCAAGAGGGAGAAGATCTGTGTCGGCGGCTTCCATCAGACCGCGGACAACTATATGGCTGTGTCGTTGGGATCAAGTTAGGTCGCCGACAAATATCAATCAGTGTCGACCGCTAATAAACATCGACCGCCAACAGAGATCTGGCGACTCAGTACAAATAAGGACCGTGCCCTATAATGTCGACATAAATAAAAATCCCACTCGGTTATCAGCGCACAACGCGGCGCAGGATGGCCTGCTGGTCGCTGGTTCGAGCCTGCGCAAGCGCCCCCTGATTTTTTATTTTATCTGTGTCGGCGGCATTGCGAATACCGCCGACAAAAAAGGTTGCTTGCTCTCCATTGTTCCAGCTCTCAAGCCTGCCCGCATGGCAGAGACGTCCCCCTTCTGACATGCGGGACCACCTAAGATGGTTCCATCAGGCCGTTATTGCGCCGTTAGTGGGTTGCAACTGTGTCGACGGTTACAGTTTAGCCACCGACACAGATTGTTTTAGCGGGCTCCAAATTCAAATTTTGTCTCGCGGTCCTGAATGGGGGCTGATCTGTGTCGACGGGAGTTATTTAGCCGCCAATGTACATTACCCTGGAGTTCACGAAATTTGAATTTAAATTCCACTACGGGAGTGGGGCTGAGGGTTTGTCGTCGGCCATTGAAATGCCGCTGATATTGAACGTCTGTGTCGGCGGCTTTACTTTGGCCGCCGACATAGGTTTGGACACAGCTATTTTGGCCGCCGATACAGATGTAGATTCCTATAGTGCATTGTATAGAAAAATTAGGTCATACCCTGGGCGTGGACAATCCAAAATGGACAAAGCTGAGAGCGTCAGTTAGATTTTTGTACAGGCTCCCAAAAATTCCTGCCTCCACCACTTGGATACGGCACCTTGCATAAATGAATCTATCAATTGACCGATGTACCATGCATCACCGTACAACATGCCCAGATCCATTCTAAAATCAACCAGCCAGTCAGCCTCTCCTCTCCCTCACCAAGATATATCAATGCACACTTGCCCGAAGAACCAAACTCCACGTATGAATGGTGGCCATTACCACTGCATATGCATTCCCCTATACTATATAGCGCATAGCGCCCTCACAATCTGCTCCTTCGTGATCGGAATTGTTTGGGCCGTCCGTTACCGCCGCGCTGTCCTCTGCCCACACCGTTGGATCAGCCCTGGTGGCTTTTCATAAAACCCCCTGTACTTTCTGATTTCATGTTCACATCCCGTAACCGCTTGCGGGGTCCTTCTGATCTCCGTCGTTTTCCGTTCACCCCCTCAGATATTTTCTCTCTTCGCAGCGATGCCCTTTTTGGCTTCGTAGATACACTTGGAGTTGTTAGAAAATTACCCACCTTTGCCACTCGATATAACTCGGGCCACGCCTCGCGCCCGTGACCTTCGCCTGCCCAGTGCCCGCTCGCCTCCCATTGCCTGCCTCCCCTACTCCCCAATCGCGCCCGCCTCCGCCCGGGCGCGCCAGCCCTCCTCTTCCCAGCGGCGGCAGGAGTGCCGCCGTTGAGGATACGCCCGGCGCCTCCCTAGTGTTTAGCGGACTGGCAGCTCCGGCCATGATGCCTCCCCCACTCCCTCTCCGGCGCCGCCGTCTTGGCAGCATGTCTCCGCTTGCCTCCGTTGGCTCTCGCCTCGGCGCACTGCTGCTCCTCTCTCTCTCTCTCTCTCTCTCTCTCTCTCTCTCTCTCTCTCTCTCTACTTGGTGCCACCCTTGCCTTGGCTCTGCCGATTAAGCGCCAACCAGGCGCCTCTGCACAGGCGTCACGCTCCCAGCCGCCCACCCCTGCATACCCCTTTCTTTTCTGGGTAGATCTGGGGAGGAGCAACCGCCGCATCTCCCTCAACGGATCCAGCCACGCCTCCTCTAGGAGGAATGGATCCGGCCACGACGGTCCCCGTATCGGCCCTTCTCCTTCCATCCACACTGTTGGTGATTAGTAAACGGCCTATCTGGAAGCAGGACTTGGGCCAATTATGTGCCGGCCCACCACACGAACAGAAGACTAAGCAGGCTATTCCTGACCGTACTAAAGAAGCCGCCCTAACTCGCTCATGGCTGCCCCGGGCTTGACTAGGACAGCCCGTGCGGCACCATGTCCCTCCCGGGCTATCCCTTAGCAGGGAAAAGGTCCAGCAGGTGTTCAGCTCACCCGTGGCGGTGGCGACAAGCTGTCATGGCCCACCATACTTTCTCGGCCTTGGCCGGAGCAAGCTATGTCTCCCAAGGGCCCGCGACCGAGGGTACGTGGGCGACTCATCCGGCCGTTTGCCTTCTTTGGCGGCGGCGGATGGTTGTTCGCTTCTGTGACGCCCCAGCAGGTGGCCGAGAGCCTTCGATCCGGTCAAGGCTATTCGAGATAAAGGAAAGTGCTTTCTCCTAAAGAGCTTCCTCCCGAATAAGCGCCTCGAGACAAACACTTGTCGATACTAACGACGTTTCTCCTGCGGGCTCCGGACGAGCAGAACCGGGCAGAGACAAGAACTTCGCCACTAAAGCAAAGACCGGCGTGGGGCCCACGGTATCAACTCCGGGCACCCCGCCGCGCCTATAAAAGGAGGATTCCTAGACAATCGAAGGCCTCTCTCTCTCCCTTCCGGCTTCCTCGATCCGATTCCTTCTGACTCAAGCCCAAGCAACACCCGTATTCGAAGCTTCCTTAGCGAGTAGTTTAGGTTCTTAGCCACTTTGATTGTAAGCTCGGGATCGGTGCCTTCAAGCCTGGTCTCAACACCCTTGTACTGTTTCCACCATATAATCAACTAAAATTTGGAGTAGAGCTATTACGGCGGTGGGGACTCGAACGAGGTGCATCGACCTCGTCTTCGTGGTTCGTATTTCCTCTCTTTCTTTCTTGCACTGTATTGAGGACCTATACCCGGATCATCAAGTCGCACCAGGCCCTTATCTGGGAAGGCAGCGCGGCCCTAGCCCTCCGAGGCTTGGCCGCCACCCGGGTTGCTAAGAAGGGTCGTCGTTGGACCTCGCTCAAGCGCAAATTAAATCTGCGGTCCGTGGACCACTGCTCTTCGGAGCATGATTCCCAGAACACCGGCAGTTTGGCGCCCGTGGGGCCCATGACTAGCCCTCGGCCTCAGTTCCTCGGCGCGTCACGAGATTCGAGCAGCAGCGAGGCTCACGGACCTCGAGTTCGATGAGTCTGACGATCTGGGCGATCTGGTCCCGTCGTCTGACGGTGGCGGGAGGAGTACCTCGCGAAGCCGGGGCCGATGAGATGGAGGTCGATGCCTCTCGGCCCGGGGTAGAGTTTAGCCCAGGAATCGCTCCACTGGCTGGACCCTCCGTCACCATGTCGGTGAGACTCCCATGGAGTTCGAGCTGCTAGGTGACTCCGCCACTCGGCAGCAACAGGGACGTTTCCCGGCCTCCGCCGCGTCCAGCTGCGTCTTGGCGGCCATGGTCGGCAGGCGGGAGGAGATGGGGAGGCCGGGAGGCGAGCTGCGTCGTCAGCTGCGGCCGGGTGTTCTTCAGCGATCTTGTCCGTCGCGTCATGGGCGGGATCTGCGAGAGGACCGTCGTCTGCGCACCCCGCGGTCGCTGGCCGATCGACTCCTCGTGGAGACCATGATGAACCCACTCTGCGTAGCCCGGCGGGCGCGCGCCATCACCACGGTCATCCGTGACACGGAGAAGGATCCCGGCTTCACTATGGCGGATCTGTGTCCGGCCATCGCCCGAAGGTGTAAGCGTCATCACTGCGGCATCGACCGGCCACGGCGGCAGACCTACGGTGATCGCCCGGACATTTGGCGCGAGCGAGTCCGACCGCGCGGCGTTGAAACCGTTCGGTCGAGGATGGCGCTTCGGGAGCATTCAGCGATCGCCGCCGTCGATCGCGCCGGACCAGACGGCCTCCTCGGCGGAGGATCGTCCGCGTGCCCAGGCGGTATTCTCCGCTGGGCCGCTTCAGGGCGCCTCGCCCGAAGGCTGCGCCGGGATGCCCGCATTCTCCGCGCTCTCCGTGAGCGCCATGGCCGCCCGAGTTCAAGCCGGACCAATCGAGAAGTTCGGCAGGAGCAATAACCCGAGTTCCTCTCCATCTACACCACGCCGTCCGAGCCATGGGGAGATGAGGCCGTCATGGTCAACTACTTCCCCACGGTGCTCGAGGGCATGGCCCGGACTGGCTGTTCAACCAGCGGCTGGCTCTATCCGTGTTGGTCCCAGTGCGGGATGCCCTCGCGCTAGCTTCGGGGTGCTCGCGCCCGCTCTGGGCGCCCCGGGATCTCGAACTTCGTGGTGCGGCGAGGCGATGAAAGTCTCTAGGATTTTGTGTGCGGTTAAATCGAGCCGCAACACAATCCTTGCATCTCGAATGAGGCCATCGCCGAGGCCTTCAAGGATGGTGTGGCGGCCGGCGCTACAGGGACCTCGAGCTCCACCGGTCAACACATGGCGAGCTCTTCCGCACCGCCGCCCTCTCGTCCGCCCTCCGGCGGTGGGCGCAGAGGGCCGTGCAAAGAAGAAGGCCAAGGTCGGCGGCGGCGAACAAAACCGCGGCGGACAAGAAGAAGAAGCGGCGAGGAGCAGCCCGCTAAGTTCATCGTCATTGTCGAGCCCGACCAGCCAGTGCCCGTCGCCACAACGCCCTCGCCAACACGCCCGCCGCCTCGGCGTCCGGCGCTTGGCGCCCGCTTCTGGCCAGCAGGCTGCGGTGAGCCTCCCCAGGCGGGCTGCTGCGCTGATGGCGAGGGCACCAGTCGGCCTCCCGTCCACAGCAAGCGAAACAGTGAGGACCAGTTCCACGACCTAGCCTCTTCTGCCGCCTTCATCAACGCCCCGGCCACGAGCTGCACTGGCCCCGCACATGGGCCCGCCGGTGGAGGATTTTCTGTTGTCGCGGTTCCACGCTGAATCGCCGAGGGCATAGCCAGCGCGCCCACCCCGGCGACCGGGATCGGTGCTTTCACGAGGCCCGTGGCCGCGTCGCCCGTCATCTTGGCGACGCGTCGACCACCTCTCGTCGCGAGCTCAAGGCCGCGTCCCGTGAGGTCCTCCACATCTCCTGCAGCAAGCCCGCGGCGGAATCCAAGGCCGCGTTTCTGCAACTCAAGCAGTATCTCGCCTCGCCACCCGTCCTCACTACTCCCAAGCTCGGGGAAGCCCTCCTGCTATACCTCTCGGTGGCACCAAACGCCGCAAGCGCGGTGCTGGCAGTAGAACGAGAAGGGAAGCAACAGCCCGTCTACTATGTGAGCGAAGTACTCACCGGGCCAAAGGAGCGTTATCCCGACCTTCAAAAACTGTGCTATGCTTTGCTGATGGCCTCGCGCAAGTTGCGTTACTATTTTCAAGTCCACCAAGTCATTGTCCCGATTACTTACCCGATCAAGGACATTCTCCGAAACCGGAGGCCAGGCGGCCGGGTCGCGAAGTGGGGAGTCGGTAGGTGAATTTGACATCCGGTTTGTATCGAACGCGATCAAGGCCCGAGCCACAGCTGATTCGTCGCGAAATTGACCAGGCGGATGAGCAAGAAGAGCTCTCCGAGTCAAGGCAGGCGAGAAGCTTCGGTGGACTCTGTTCTTTGGCGATTTACACCGGTCCGGGCGATCAAGATGCGGTATCGTTCTCATCTCCCCAGCGGACGGCGACTCGGCCGTCATACAAATACACTTTGCGGCTACGAACAACGCGCGAGTATGAAACCTAATTGCGGGCCTCGAGCATCGCTGCGCTTCGACATTAAGCGGCTTGTTGCGAAGGGATTCGCAGCTCGTCGTCCGCCCGGTCGGGGAGGAGTTTCGAACAGCGGCGACTCGATGGTGCGGTACTGGCGGAAGTGAGAAGCGGAGAAGCGTTTCCACGAGCTTGAAATCAGCTACATTCGAGGAAGAGAATGGCGAGGCGATAAGCTCGCCAAGCTCGGATCCTCACAAAACCGGCCCACCGGGGTGCTAGTCTGACTTTTAAAGCCCTCCATTCCCCGGAGAGGAGGCCAAGGGGCGTCTGTTACCCCCAAACCGAGACATCCGGTCTTGTCTCATTCCTCGAGCAAAGCACCTCTGGATAGCGCCATTCATCCGGCTTCTTGGAAGCGAGGGACATTGCCCGGGCGTTCTTGGCGTTCCCGGCTAAAAAGGCAAGCCGAGCTTACCGCTTTGCGCAGGGGCTTGTTGTGCGAAGGGTGCTAATGGCATGCTTTGTAAGTCGTTACCCAAGAAGAAGGTAAGTACCTTCTAGCCGACATTCACGAGGGCATCCGTGGCGGCGCCGCCTCGCCGCAGAACTCTCGTCGACAAAGCGTTCCGCATGGGCTACTCTTGCCCCTGCGTTGAAGCGACGAAGCCTTAGTTAAGCGGCTGCGCTTGCGATATCATCGCGGATGGCGCACCAGCCAGCGTCTGGCCGCAAACAATTCCACTAAGCGTGGCCATTCGCGGTTTGGGGCATGGACCTCTTAGGACCGTTCCCCAAAGGTCTTGGTGGCGAACATACTTGTTCGTAGCCATCGACACCTTCACCAAGTGGATCGGTGAGCGGTCTCAACATCAACGCAATTGCCGCGATGCGTTTTTCGAAGAATCGTTGCAAGATTTGGTGTACCTAGCGAGAATCATCGGCGACAATGGCACCCAATTCACGGCCGAAATTCAGCGATTCTTCGAAGAAATTGGCATGAAACTCGCCCTTGTACGTGGCCCACCCACGAACAGCGTCTTGAAACGAGCTAACGGACAACTGGTCAAGGCATCAAAAAGAGAGTCTCGACGCCCTCAAGGCAAAACAGCAAGGTTGGGTCGACGAGCTACCGTCGACCCTACAGGCGATTCGGACAACGACCGGTAGACTACGGGAGAAACTCCTTTCCGACTTCGTCTATGGCTCGAGCGGTACTCCGGCGAAATGAGACTAGGATCGATCGGCGTCGACTTCGCCCGACCGTGGTCAATGGCGAGGCGGCGGCTTGACCTCGATCTACTTGAGGCTCGCCGTGAGCAATCCCTTCTCCGTGCGGCCTACCGGCGATCCTGCGTCGTTACGCGGCATGAAACGTACACACAAGGACCCTGCAAGTGGAGACCTGGTTCTATGACGCATTCAGAACCTAGCGGGCTCCAACAAGCTTAGCCCCAAGTGGGAGGGACCGTACAAAGTAGTCAGTAGCACGACCTTGCGGGTTCGGTATGCCTCGCCGACAAGGACGGGAACGAGCTCCCTAGCTCATGGAACATCTCCCTTCTGCGACGCTTCTACGCTTAATCAGGTCGTAAGTTTCCTTCATTTCAGTTCAGTTCCAATTCAAAAAAAAAAACCTCTCCCCCAATCACGAGTCACGCCGGTCTAAGTCTTGACCGTTTCAAGCAAGCCCGTGGCCAAAAGCCCGAAGGCTAAGGATAAAGCATTCCGGAGCATTTCCACGACGGGATAAGCCGATCTCTCGCACCCTAGTGAATCTCCGCGCGATGTGGAATTCCCGCGGCCCAGAGGTACAGTAAGCCCACGTCAGGATTGTTTGGATGGCTAACTTGGGCCGCAGCGCTTGGGGGCTGAAGGCTCTTTTGCGCCTAGGCTTCCTTAGCTTCGCTAGGCCCGCATCGCCGCGCGGCCCATCAAAGCTCGGGGGCTGGGGATTTTCGTGAATCTTTTCTAAGTCCCTAATTTCGGAAGGCCTGCACCTTTGCACAGCCCAATGAAACTAGGGGGTTGAGAGTTCGCGCGAATTTTTCTAAATCACTCTAGTCTCTAGACCGCGCCCAACTCCAAGATCGCACTTGGACTTGGCCACGGCCCGGGGGCTGGATGATTAGGCGCACCAAAAACAAGCTCTCTAAATAGTGATCTGTTTGCTCAAATTTCCTAAGTTCATCTTAAAACTTCGTTACTGTTCATCTAGTTCCCCTGCTTTTTCGTATTTCGAGATTGAGCGGAAAAGAAGCGAACAAACAAGCAGGAGCAACACGATGGGATTTCCCAAAAGAAACTGTATTTCACATGGAGGATCTTATAAGAACAAAGGATTCTACAAGCAAAAGGAGGCCGGGCTCCTAAACTACCGCAAAAGAGGGCGCCGCGCTACTACGACCTACAACGGCGCCCAAATCCTACAACCTCGCCACGTCTACCAACGGCACAGGACGAGCCCGTGAACGCGGAACTCCGCCGGCGATGGCGACAATGGCGGCAAAAGCGGGCCAGCGCGGCGGTCGGTCCGGCGCGCTCGGATGGCACCTCCGTGGCATTGTTGGGTCGCTCAGCGCCTGCACCGTCTGCATCGGATGACTCCGCGGCGCCTCGGCCCTTCCGGCGCGACTCGACGGTCCCAGCCTTTTCTCGGTCGCACCCAGCTGCCGCCGGTAGATGGCGGAATCCATGAGCAGCGGAGGCGGTGCCGCTATGATGGCCCCCTCAATCGTCCCGATCTCCTGTCCAGCCACGACCTGCGGCGGAGGGTCCTCGGCCGGTGCGCAGCGGCGTCGAGCCTCACGTGTCCACCTCGGCCATGAACGTGGCGCCCGGCGCCATAGCCACCTCCTCGTCGGCGCGAGTTTGGCGTCTTGCGACCTTGGCGCGTGCCGCTTGCTTGCCACGATCGGCGCCGGCGCGTTCACCTCTCCCGCCGCGGGCTGGATCGACCCGGGCAGAGGAGACAATGGCGGCAGATCATCGATTTCCGCTAGTAGCTAGGCGAACGGATCGTCGGAGTTGGCGTCAGAAGCCATGTCTTCTCCTTTGTCTCCCTCTCGCCGCCTGGGAACTTCAGTTTTCTTTGGCTTGAGGCCGAGGGAAGCCAAGTGGGAATGTTGTAGCACAACATTGCCGCGCTGCGCTTTATAGGCCGGCGACCGTACAATGTCCCATCGCGCTACGGGCTACCCAAAGCGTCGCTGCGCGCGAAGAGGTAAGCAATTAAAACCCACTGCCCGAACTGAAGAGACGCGAGCGCACGCGCCGTCTAGCGGAATACCAACCGCGCCAATCGCCCGCCCGACACGTGCCCGCCTTGTCGATGTACGGGAGAAGTCATCGCAAGTCAAGGCCTACCCCGTAGGTCCTGGCCCACCTACGCAAGCAAAGCCCGGCGATGCGTTCGCGGTTCGACGTGTGGCTCAAGCCGGAGCAAGAACCGGCGCGAGCGGTTTCGCCTCCGTATCCGTGCCTGGCAAACGTGCCCTCGCTGTCAGCGGAACAACATGCCGCGCCCATGAGCCCCTGATCGCGCGATTGTGAGAATAAACTAAGGTGAAAAGCGGCTAAGCCCTTCGCCACCACATTTCGCAATGTTTATCCGACTAATCAAACATTCCAAAGAAAATACACAAAAGTCGTGGCGCGAGCCGAGAACGGATGGACGGGTCAAACTACGGTCCATCTTTGCGGCTTAGGCTTCTCTAGCTCGTTCTCTAACTCTCGGATCCGCGTCTGCGCCTGAAGCAACTCTATGGCTCGCGCAGCCATGTCGTTCTGCTCTTGGCGCAGTTTGACCCGGGCTTCAGCAAGCTCTGCCTCCTGCCTCTTTAGGGACTCGACTACGCCACGGACTTCGCCCGGTTTAGCGCGTAGCGGCGCTCTCGCCATGAGCTGCTGCAAGTTTCCTCAAGCCCTTGACAGCGGAGTTATGCTCGATTTTGTGGCCGCCCGGCTCTTTAATGGCCGCCTCTCTGCGTTTATACTCATCGTCAAAAAGGATCCGAGCCCTGTCCGCTTCTTCGCGAGCCGCTTGGGCTTGGATCTTCGTGGCTTCCTCTGCCTTCCGAGCTCGTTCGAGCCCCGCCTTGGCCTCCTGCTCTTTCTCCTGCGACGACCTCAGCACGGCCTCTAACTCGGTGACACGTGTCGTGGCACGAGCCTCGACCAAGGCGGTTAGCCCGTCCTCACGTGTTGCCCGGGCCTGGGCTTGCGCTAGCCCGGCTGAAAGATGCTCGATCTTCGCCGCGTTGTCATCTGACTGTCCGCCCATCGCTCCCATCAGCGAGGACGAACTGGCGATAAGCGTGTAAAGCTGAAATAAAGGAAGCCGCCTCAAAAGCGCAAAAGATTCGGTACTTAAGCATAACGCGCGGGTTCAAGGGCACTACCTGTTTGGTTTGAGCAAGCATGTTCTCCGTCCTTGCTTCGACGGCCCTGCGCATATTTCTGCTGAGCACAGGGGCGGAGCCTCCCGTAGCGCCGAGGACGGACATCCGACCGATTCTCGCTGATCTCTTCGATGGAAGCGGCGTGGTGGCGCTAAGTCGCGGACCGAGGCGAGCCCTTACTCCTCCTTCGCCGCCCGCCTCTCGGCGTCCCCGGTTTAGCCGCCCGGCTCGGCCGCCGCCACGGTGGCTCGCTTCGGCAACCGTCACGGCATCCCCACGCGAGCTGTGGCTCTTACTAACGCGTCCTTCAGCTCGTCCCACCGTCCACTTAGCCGCCACCTGGCTCGTGCGGTCGTCCGGCCGAGGATCGGGTGGAACTTAGGGCGTGGCGAGCCCGTTCGGCCGGCCTCCTGCGACCTGGCATCGTCTTGTTCCTCCACCCATTCTGGAGTGGCCGAGATCCAGCCTGCGGACGCCAACGGGGCCACGCTAGGCATCGCCACGCCCGTCCATCAGCATCCGCCGATCGGGCGCCGGAAGCACCTTCCCAACCGGGTCTTGAAGTGGTCGTGATCCCCTGCGGTCGATCGGCCACCACCCATCGCCGTCGTCCTTCAGCGCTGCAGGGCGTGATCCTACAGGTCATGGCCCATGCGACCTGCACGTTCCGCAATTCCCTCGAGCGTCGATACCGCCACCGGTGGCGATATCTTGATCCTCCGCGGACCGGTGGTTCTTGCCCTTTAATCTCCAACCCGCGGCCTCTAATCTGCGCCACCGAGCGCATTTCCTCTGGCCTGCTGTTTAGTCGCCGCCACCCGGCGGCCTCCATTGCTGCGGCAAAGGCACTCCTCCCCTAGGTGTGGCGGCTCATCTTGGCCCGCGGCCTTTGTAGATGGGCAACCGGAGCCCGCCGCTTTGGCGCTGCGCACTGCAACAAAGAGCGCGGTGATCAGACATTAGCACAGGGTAGCGACGTTCGGCGCGAGAAACTTACACGCCGGTTCAAGCTCGGTGTCCTCGTACACCCCTGGCGTAAGACGCGAAAGAGCTCGTCTCGGCCGCCGACATGGCTCGTGGTGGGCAAAGCCGTCCTCTTCGCCCGCCGTCTTCTTCGTGGGCCCTACGGCTTGCGGCGCCAGTAGCTAATGGCGGACCCGATACCAGCGCAACCTCCTCCTCGTCACTGTCTGGGACGAGCTGGTACGTTCTCCTTTTCTTCGCAGTCACCGTGCCCTGAACACGCACGACATGAAACTTAAGGGCCGCTGGTGCCTAGCTCCCAACCCGTGTCGGAGAATAGGAGCTCACTGTGCGGTATTGCGCATTTTCCTATGTCGCGTCTCACGCACTTGCCAGCCGAGCCCGCCATGCCGCTCGAGTCTTTGTTTTCCCCTTACTGCTTGTTGGCAATAGAACGGCGCCCGCGCGATGCCGCCGGCGTTCCCGCCGGCGAGGGCCCCTCATTCGAGCCCGTGGCCTGAGTGGTCTTCCCAACCACCTTCCACGTCCGCTGCAGAACAAAAGGTGCGCCTCGTCAAGACTTCGAGGGCGCGCGCGGCTGGGAATTCAATCGAACACCTTCCGAGCACTTACCTCGGACAGTTTGTCCTTCACAAACCGTATGCGGCGAGGAGTCTTGTTCAGGGGTAGCAGCATCCCTGCGATCCGCCCAACCTCGCGGTTCGAGAGTCCTGCATAACGCCGTTAGCGGTCGCGACGCGCCTTTAACCTGAAGTTAATCGTAAGGGTGCGGCTCGCGCGTACCTTCGTGGAAATCCCGGTCCGGATCCTCCCAACCATCCATGTCGCTGACGCACTGCTCGCGGCACCCCAACGGACTGATCCGGTGCCGGATGAAGCCAACGACAACCTCATAGCCCGTCAAGCCGTCCTTAACAAGCTCTTTGATATCGGCCTCTGTGGCTTGGTCCTCCGGATGAGGCTCGCTCCGCTGGAAGACTGGCGTATCCGGCGCGGCCGTGGAGTATTCCAGGGTCGAGCCCCCGCGGTTCAGGTAGAACCACCGCCGGGCCCAACCATCGACCTTCGTCCTCACCTCATACTCGGGGTACGATTGGCTGCCCCGGCCCCGGCGCGCGGTCAGGTAGAAAACCCCGCCGTTGCCCACTCGGTGGCCGACGGGTTTTAACTCGAAGAAGTCTTGAAGAAGGCTCACCATCGGCCGCACCCGCGATCGCCTCGCCGCATGCAAAAAAGATCGGCGGATGGACATAAGATTGCGAGACAGTTCTCGGTCTCGGCTCGGTGAAGGCAAAGAAGTCAGTGATGAACTGCGATTCCGGCATGCGAAATCCACAGATAGCCGAACCCTCGAAGCAGACTAACTCGTCGGGATTGGGCCTTGGCTCCAGATCCGCGTCGGGAAGTCTCCACGTGCCTGGCCTGACAAAGCCATCCCTCTCTAGCTCCGCCATTCTCTCCTGCGTCAGCGAGCTCTCTCCGATGACAACCATGGCGGCAGGGAACAAGGAGCGAAGGGAGAGGACGAAGACAGAGGCAAGGGGGATGGTGTCGCAGTGCGAGTTCCCCCCGCGCAGCGCTGCCCTTTAAAGAAAACAACAGTCGAAACAGAGATCGTGGGAATCGTGCCCAAGGAGGCGCAACCGCCCCACCTTTACATCAAATCGAGTTTAATGCTCAGACTTTGGCCCCTGAGCCAAATCTTCCCTTTCGGCGTGATGAGATCTCTCTAAAACCTCGAGACCGGCTCATCATGCGACCCTTTCGAGGCTCGAGGCTGGTTGTTGGTGATTAAAACGCCTATCTGAAGCGGGCCTTGGGCCAGTCTGTGCGGCCCACCACACGAACAGAAGACTAAGCAGGCTATTCCTGGCCGTACTAAAGAAGCCGCCTAACTCGCTCATGGCTGTCCCGGGCTTGACTAGGACAGCCCGTGCGGCACCATGTCCCTCCCGGGCTATCCCTTAGCCCGGGAAAAGGTCCCGCGGGTGATCCGCTCACCCGTACGCAGGTGGCGACAACTGTCATGGCCCACCATACTTTCTTCGACCTTGGCCGAAGCGAATCAGTGTCTCCCGTGGAACCGCGACCGAGGAGTACGTGGGCGACTCATCCGGCCGTTTGCCTTCTTTGGCGGCGGCGGATGGTTGTTACGCTTCTGTGACGCCCCAGCGGGTGGCGCGAGCCGCTCCACCGGTCAAGGCTATTTCGAGATAAAGGAAAGTGCTTTCTCCCTAAAGAGGCTTCCTCCCGAATAGGCGCCTCGAGACAAACACGTGTCGATACTAACTGACCGGTTTCTCGCTGCGAGGCTCAGACGAGCAGAACCGGAGCAGAGACAAGAACTTCGCCACTAAAGCAAAGACCGGCGTGGGGCCCACGGTATCAACTCCGGGCACCCCGCCGTGCCTATAAAAGGAGGATTCCTGGACAATCGAAGGCCTCCCTCTCTCCCTTCCGGCTTCCTCGATCCGATTCCTTCTGACTCAAGTCCAAGCAACACCCGCATTCGAAGCTTCCTTAGCGAGTAGTTTAGGTTCTTAGCCACTTTGATTGTAAGCTCGGGATCGGTGCCTTCAAGCCCGGTCTCGACACCCTTGTACTGTTTCCACCATATAATCAACTAAGCTGGAGTAGAGCTATTACCCGGCAGTGGGGGCTCGAACCAGGGTAAATTGACCTCGTCTTCGTGGTTCGTATTTCCTCTCTTTCTTTCTTGCACTGTACTGAGGACCTGTACCCGGATCATCAAGTCGCACCAGGCCCTTGTGCAGGAAGGCGCGCTGCCCTAGCCCTCCGCAGCTTAGCCGCCACCAGATTCTTGAGAAGGGTCGTCGTTGGGCCTCACTCCAACTACAAATTTGTCTGCCGGTCCGTGGACCACTGCTCTTCAGGAGCGTGATTCCCAGACACCGACACACACCACCCCGCGTGGCCTCCCCAAATCTGCCATGGTTTCGTGCATGTCTTCCATTATGACACTGCGTGTTTGATTATAGGTTTCGTTGCATTTGCTTTCTGAGATTCATGGTGTTCGATTAGGTTTAGCCCTTTTGCCTGTGTTTGCTTCACTGCAATTCATGGGTGTTTTCCATGTGGTCGCATGAGTTGTTGCGTATGGTTTGTTCCTCTTGCTATCGGTTTTCATAGGTAATCTAGGATTTAAACATCAAGTTCCAATCACACCGCAATGGGTATCGGTGTATAATTTTTTGTTTATAGGCCTGAGCTAATTTGTCGTTGCTATTTGTGATAAGCGATTTATTCCTATCGCCACTTCATCGAAAGCATTTGATTTCCTGGTCCATGGTGTGCTAAATGAAAGCTACACTCTTAGTGTCAAATGTCTTTGCCGTCCTTTGTTGGTTGAAACTAATTGGTAAAACAAGAGGTTTTGAGAGATCAAATTACATGGTGTCTTAGTAAATCACATTATGATGTCCAATATTACCTAATGACCAAAAGCTTTGGTGCTGAAATAGTACTGACATATGTGCGTGTTTTTTGTATTTACATATATATGATAGTTACAGTTAATGGACAGGTTAATCTGCTAGCTGAGTTAGTTGGATCATTACATTTGATCGGTTGTACATTGAAACAATTCTGTACATAATGATGATTGCTTCAAACATGTCGCTATAGCTAACGATTTGCTGCTTTTTTCGAATAGGAAATTAGTGTCTTCGTTTCAAAGCTAGATATGCCTTTATTATTACCCCTTTTTTGAAGCAGTTTTATGTTAGCACAGCTCATGGTTTGCTGAATATTTTGCTTAATCTATTAATAAGTAAACTGGTCCAAACTTATAAGTTGCTCGGTTATGCGCATACCCTTTAATCGTTATATTGGTTTCAGCAGTGGATAAATCATTCTATAGCTGATGGTTCAAATTTTATTAAATTCCAGATTTCTCTATGATTAGAGGTTTTAACATTTGTTCCATTAATAAGGTAATGTTTTCTCTCTCAGTTACATTGGAATTCTAAGCTTGGAAGCAAACGTAAGATATTTATCTTCAGTTCCTTTCTATAGAAAACACATCTTGGACAATTTTTTACTTCTCTATTTTCTAATTTCATTACAGATTTGGTAGCAGATTGGTTTGTACGCCATATGTTCCGTTCAATTTCATTTAATTGGTAATTGGTATATGTATTGTTCATACATAAAATAAAATCATACAACGAAAGGTTGTTTGCCCATTTGTTTTTATTACCCTATAGTATATAGCACTGCATGAGTTCTGGTAGTTAATAGTGGTACAAAAGCAAAGCTACTTGATTGTGTAATTGTTTTTCTCTATTTAGCATCACACCTGGCCTGACACATGCTATCGTAGCATTACTCCATTTTGGCGATGGTTCAAACAGAGTTATTGCATTCTGTTGGAACAAATGGTTGTTGTCATTTGGTTGAAGGAACAACATATTATAATGAAATGAGGGCCATGTATGTGTTACTCATCATGCCATGAGGTAATGTGTTGACTGTCTTCCACATATCCTAATCACAATAGTGATTCATCTCATATTTAGTAAAATTGCATGGTTGATTTTTCAAAAATGACCTAGATGGTTGATCTGATCATATCTGAGGCTATGATTATGCTAACAAACATCTATCCGTTGTCTTCTTTTCTGATCCTTAGAGCTTCACCATTTCATTGCTATGATCATAGATCACCCGTCTTGATGTAATCCTGCTTTGTTTTTTTCTCATTCCACTAATTTATTTCTTTTTCCTATAACATGGGGATGCCGCTGGTTGAGAGTGTTAGACAAGACCTGCAGCATACACTCTTCTACACCAAGAGCTTAGTGAAATGCATGTTTGAGAGGCTTTGATGCTTTTGGGGCAACCAGCCAATTTGATCCGAGGCTGAAGCATTTAGTATGTAAGTGTGCATGGATCAATTATAACTAGGTTTAGATCTTATCATTTCTTCAGTACTTGAGGTAATAGAAAAATGTTTTAATTTCCTACACTATGGACCGCGGGATATGTAATGTAGAGAATAAACATATTTCTGTCTTTCTTTCATTTTTTTCCTCTTTAGCAATCGTGTAATCACTAATGTAGAAAATTCAATGTACTTATTATAAGTATATTATAGCATATTAACCTCTCTGATAGTCCTTTTTTTTGGTGACTTACATGGTTTGATTAGGTGTGTGCCTTTGGGTTTCAGATGAAGGTCAAATTTGACTCTTGCCTGTGAGATGGTAAATTTGAATATTGGTCTGTAAAATAGGATCAAATTAAAATGTTATTCTATTGCAACTCTTGCATGGTTATATGCTGAACATAGTTCACTCTAAGCCGCTTCTGTACGCAGCAATATGTTCTTCATGTGACCTAGTTCTTAATAGATTTGCTATGGTTTCTCAGTTGTCTGCCATGTTGATAATTTATTTGTGAAGGGCTACATTCAATTGCATTGCTGTTGCAATTTCTGTAAACATGCATGCGACAACCTTCGATTAATCTTTCCTTAATTATGCATTGCTGTTGCAATTTTTTCCCCTCTATTTATGTAATAATTTCTTTAATTAATCTTAACCATTATAATTTAGTCCCATCACTAATCAAACTACGGAAATAAATCAAATAATATGGACGAACATAATAACTTCTTTTTCACCTTTTTTTAATATATAAATAACATCTCCGTTCTGCAATAACATAGAAGCTTTTATCGTC
Source organism: Raddia guianensis (assembly GCA_036346415.1). NCBI lineage: Eukaryota > Viridiplantae > Streptophyta > Magnoliopsida > Poales > Poaceae > Raddia > Raddia guianensis. The sequence continues at coordinate 10,997,580 of CM070534.1, read as the reverse complement.
ATTATAACAGTGAGGCAACCGTCATCGCAACGATCATTGCCACAGCCATATAATAAAATATTAAAATATAAGAACACAGACTATATATAGCCTTGTCGGAAGGGCCATGTCTTAGTTCCAAACGTCTTAGCCATTGAATGGATTAAGCATGAATAAACAGTACTAAACATACTAACACCCACACGCCACGGGCGCGTTTGCTTGCTAGTATATATATAACCAATGTACGATGATTTTTCCGGCCATGGTGCCATGCATGCATGGCCAATCCTACTCTTGCTTAATTTGTACATCGTCGGGCACAGCTGAAATCGGAAAGAGTTGATTAAAGGAAGAAAAAAATATTCTCCGAGACAGCTCCAAAAACTAGAGGACATGGGCGGCTGCACCACGACAGCCTAAAAATAGCGATGGCAAGATCAACATGCCATGAACGTAGCTGGCGGGTCTTCCTCTCCAGAGAAGCATATCTCTCCAAACATTTCTACACCGGTTGGTGAAGATCAGAAGCAGCTGCAGGCACGGTCCTACCTGCTCGCAGCGCGAAGAAATGGCTTTCGGCAACAATGCCATCGGGATCTTGTTCATCGTGATGGTCCTGTGCGCCACGCGCGCCGCAACACGGTCCGTCGCGAAGGAGAACGCCGCGGAGCCCGACGCCGCGCCGGAAGGCTCAGCGGCGGCGCCGGGAGCCGCCGCCGCCGCCGCGACCGGGATCTTTGACATCACCAAGCTCGGCGCAAGAGCCGACGGGAAGACAGACAGCACCAAGGTTGGCAACCCAGTCCACTATATATTGTCATCCTGTGAAAGCAACAACGTGCTGAGATCCATCGATGGATGATCGAAATATCTCAGCTGATGACACGTAATTTACATGCCTTCAGCGTGTGCATAACATAATAAAATTATTCATGTCGTTGGTCTGAGCCACGCAACGTATTTGTAAGGAGCTGCTTCGTAGGTGGCGACTATTGCACTCGCAGTTCCTCTTGAGCTGCTCCATGAGTGCAAATGTGCAATAGCCTCCACCTACAATACAGGCCCTACAAGTACATTGTCTGACTCACGCCAACGATGATCCGAATCAATAAAAATGAGCTAGATGTCATCAGTCAAAATGTAAATTTGAAAAGCGTCACCCATCGGGGTTGAAATCTTCTGGATTGGATTGCAGGCGCTCCAAGACGCATGGAATTCGGCGTGCGAGGCGGCCGGGCAGCCGACGATCCTCGTGCCCAAGGGAGACTTCCTGGTGGGCCCCCTAAACTTCTCCGGGCCTTGCAAGGGCGACCTCACCTTCCAGATCGACGGCACCCTGCTGGGCTCCAACGACCTCGACAAGTACGTGGCGAGCTGGATCGAGATCATGAACGTCAGCAACATCGCCATCACCGGCTCCGGCACGCTCGACGGCCAGGGCTCCATCTTCTGGGACAAGGACTGCACGACGGACTGCAAGATCTTGCCCAACGTACGCACATATATAGTGCATATATATATGGAGATATATTGCATGGATGTCGATGGGCTTTCGTTAGGATCGATATACTCCTAGTATTATATGCATGGCCGTCGTGTTTAGTTAACGTTGGTCCATGCATGCATATGATATGCCGGAGTTGTTGAACGTGCTCGCGCAGACGCTGGTGCTGGACTTCGTGAAGAACGGCAGCATCTCGGGCATCACGCTGCGCAACTCCAAGTTCTTCCACATCAACCTGTACATGTCGACGGACGTGACGATCAGGAACGTGACGATCAGCGCCCCGGGGGACAGCATCAACACGGACGGCATCCACATCGGCGACTCCTCCAACATCGCCATCACGGACGCGGCCATCGGCACCGGCGACGACTGCATCAGCATCGGCGGCGGGAGCCGGCGCGTGAGCGTCTCCGGCGTGACGTGCGGCCCCGGGCAGGGCATCAGCATCGGCTGCGTGGGCCGGTACAAGGACGAGAAGGACGTGAGCGAGGTGACGGTGCGGGACTGCGTGCTCCGGAACAGCACCAACGGCGTCCGGATCAAGACCTACGAGGAGGCCATGTCCTCCATCACCGTCTCCAAGGTGATGTTCGAGAACATCAGGATGGACGAGGTGGCCAACCCCATCATCATCGACCAGAAGTACTGCCCCGACAAGGTGTGCAGCGTCAAGGGCGACTCCGCCGTCACCGTCAAGGACGTCTCCTTCCGCAACATCACCGGCACCTCCTCCACGCCCGAGGTCGTCAGCCTGCTCTGCCTCGACAAGCAGCCCTGCAGCGGCGTCCAACTCATCGACGTCAACGTCGAGTACACCGGCAAGAACAAGACCATCGCCGTCTGCAGCAACGCCATCGGCGTCGAGAAGGACTCCCCCGAGGCCAAGGCCTGCCTCATGTCATGAACTAACTCGATCGATCGACCATGCATATACACCATTCATTAATCTTCTCGATCGATTGCAACCATCCAATTCCAGCTAGTAACCTAGCTAGCAGCCATTAACTATACTGCATGCCATGATCTGTTTCTGCCAGCTGCTAGAGAAGAAACAGGTTGGTACCCGCGCCGGAGACCGTCCACGCATGACATATTTCGACTAATTATTCATCCATGTTTGTACCAGCATCAAAGCAAATTAACAGAACCCGAGGCGGTGCATAGATTGATCCGAGTAGTTTATGTAATATTAATTGTACACACTTTACATACACTCTTCTAATGTTGTTCTACGTACATCACCTTTTATGCTGGAAAAATTAAAGTGTATTAATTGTTTTATTCAAACTTATATGCATATGTACTTCTAAGAGTAGATAACGGCCCAATCATTCCAACAGATTCTATTCATACTCGTAAGTGCCGCCCATGAAAAACGGGGCGCACGTTGCGAGCCACACGCACACATGTTATGAGCTAGCTGTTTGCAATTCACAAAACTTAGACGTTGGTGGTGAACTGGCTAACAGGATGACAAAAATAAATAAGAGTTAACCTGCGAGGAATTAATCCACGATACGACGACTCGCGATGTCGCAAATCGCAAGTCATGCGAGAAATCCACACGGCAATTCACGTAATACACGTGCGCGCATGTGACTTTGGCCAATAGCCTTCTCATCCCCATATGCCTGATGGGAGCACCCCCTTATATGTTGGTATTTTCTGCCTCCCACTAGTAAGGTGGTATTATTATTTTATGCATTTGGCATTTATGAATGAATGTGCCTTGTGTAGATGGGCCTAATTCTAAAAAATCAGGAGGATAATGCAGGCAGAGGGTGAGCATGATGGTGACAGCATGCTTCTCGAGGATGCGCCCATGGGGTGTGAGTGCTCGAGGCCAGCTCCGTACAGTGGAGGGCCGACCACGGTGGTAGCATGCTCGTCAAGGGAGGAGCCAGTGAGGTGATCGGCGCTGGGCGGTTGAGGGTACCGAGGACAAGGAGAGGAGCCGAGGAAATGGTGGGCGTGGGAAGAGAGGTGGATATGTGGTCTGATGTGCGTGTGTAGCTCATAAGCCGGATAGGACTTGTTTCATGGCAGACGAGTGCGAGCGAGGTGGCTATTTTTAGTGGGTGTTTTCAAAATTTGAAAAGAAGTACCACTGCTATAGACTTTTTAATGGTACATATAGAGAGACCACCCCAAATTTTAGACTCCTAAAAAGAAAGACAACAAAAAAAAAATCAAAACACAAACCACCAAACGTTCTGGATACCACGGTACTAGGTAGATCGAAGCAATGCCAGGAGGAGCGATGACGGTTGTGGATTTTGAGATAAGACAATTGTGTTATGTTATCTTAGTATTATTAGTATTTTATCCTTAATTAGCATGCATGTAGAAGGAAGCTATGGGCGATCAAGATAAAAGTCTCAATAACGGAGACTTAGGAGTGTGTGGTGGGGAGCAGTGATGCATACAAAAAAGTAGGAGTCGTGTATCAAAAGGATGGGCTCACTCTTTCATCCATCTATCTGGCAATTCTAGAAAATCCCATGATCGCAATTTGCATCGTATATGCCCACCGACCACTCTCTTCGTTGTTTTGGCTATTAATGCTAAGTTTATTTTCTGTTGTATGTGAAACACTTGCTTATCGGGATAGTGATGAGTGGATCTGATTTAATTATCAACTTTGAACCTAAAAATTTCATAATGTTTGTTTTGATGCTCTTTTTTGCTCATTTCTTTTACGGTGCATAGGAATTAGTCTCAATAGTGAGGTCAATTGAGCACGTACATGATTTTATAATACGGAGTCGCTATTTCAAGACGCTACCTTATGAGATTTAAATCGTCTGACGCTTCTTGACGACCGTCCGATCGCATGAGATGAATCTGATTTCAGCGTGCGCAGGATACTTGTGAAATTACTGTACTGTTCATGGCATATGCGAAATCCCAACAATACCCTTTATTTATTTAAATCGCCGTATTGTTTTCCCCGCCGGTTACTGGGTCCTGTGGTCTTCATTTTTGCTTTATTCTGCCTATGAGTGGGGGTTTCTTCTCTGGCGTTTCATTGTTGTGATCACTACAAGAAATATGGTCTTCTATGACGAATTTTTTGTGACGAAAAGAGGGGTTTTTTTTTTGTAATTGTATACTATCTGTGACTATCCTGTGACGAAAATCCATCCGTCACAGAAGGTGCGTGTCGACGGTTGAGATATCGATCTCAAGTCGCTAAGGTTCTTTAAGATTGAGATAGGAGACACGCCGAACAACCACGAACAACAAATGAAACAGGAGAGCGAGTTTTATCTGGTTCGAGCCTCTCGGAGAGATAATAGCCATACGTCCAGCCTTTCTTATATATCAGGGATGAATACAAGAGGTGGCTCGACGAGACGAACAAGTCTCGGCGAGATTATGGTGTACAAAAAGTATTATGCGAAAACCTCGTGTCCTCTACACGCCGTAGGGGCTGGTTTATATAGTGTTGAGCAAACCGACCTACCGAGAGAATATCGGGTTGGGCTAACTACGAGTTTGTAACGAACTCATACGTGCCAAATACATCCCGAGGTAGATAAGGTATACTCCAATTCTTGGGGATCACGACTTATATTCCAATCCGGGAAACCAACGTCCGGGTCTTCACGTAGCCGTGCAGAACTCTTGTTCGAGTAGGACTCAAACACGAATCCTAGGCCGTTACGCACCGTGCCAGCCAAGAAGCTGTTCGGCAGGATGCACATGGGCCTGATAGAACCTTCCAGGGAGCTGGGCCCTGGTAGGCTGTTCGAATGGGCCGTCAGGTATTGGGCCATGGCAATGGGTTGTATTTTTATCCCCGACAGCTAGCCCCCGAGACTCAAGTGGAAGGACTCACTAGAGTGGGGTCTTCCTCTTGAGACTCCAAGTCACGAAGAGGGTATTTTTCCTGCTACAAAGACATGCAACAGGCGACCGAACAGGTTATGGTTCAATCGAACAATACTTGTTCGGGACCGAACAAACCCGCCGGCGCCGAGCAACTCTGTTGCGTCGAACAGGAAGCAACGTCTGTCCGAGCAGAGCACTCAGCCTTCGATGTAGAAATCGGAAATCCAGTTTCCAAGCGCAGAGCTCGTCGTGGGGACCAAGTAAGGAGATCTAGTCCCCGAGCACGAAGCTCGTCGTGGGGACCAGATGCGCGCTCCGGGCGAAGAGCTGCCCGGTGCGAGGTGAATCACAACCCGATGCAGTCAGAGCCGCAAGAGAATGTGTGAAATCAACGCTTTACCCATGACGTATTCCTTGCGACAGTGATAGCGTTGTCTTGGCAAGTGCAGAACCGACGCTTGGAGTGCCCGTTGCGATGAGAATCGGCTTACGATGGGCATGCCCGTTGCGATGAGAATCGGCTTACGATGGGCAGGACTCCGTTGGTGGCGCACTACCTTAACTTAGCCGAACTGTGAAGGTCAGTGCCGGGCAAAGACGAGAGATCATACGCGGGTGAAGTGAATTAGTCTCCGGACATGCGCGGAGCAAACCCGGAAAGAGAGGGATGCAGACATCGGTTCTGGTGGGGAAGCCTGGAACCTCGCCGCGACCATCACCAGAGTCTGACATTCCCCGTTCCTGTATTTCCTGCAAAAGACAAACAAGAAACGAGCTAGCAAGGGGAAAAAGAGAGCAAGAACAGGCTCTAAGAAGAGCAAAGCGAGTTTTGAAAAATACGCTAAAGACGACCTACCCGCACAAGACATAATTTTTTCCGGGTACGTCCCCCAATAGCGTTAGTGTCACCTCGGCGAATCACGGAACCGACGCCAGAGTGCCCGTTATGATGAGAATCGGCTTACGGTGGGCGTAACTCCATTGGTGGTGCATTGCTCCGGATTACCGTGCGAAAGGACGTAGCATGGATAAAAAGAGGCGTGCGGCAAGTGCAGCCCATTGTGGCTAAGACCGCTAACCGGGGAAGGCGATCGGGACCTTAGCCGCAGGCAAAACGCGCGAGGCGAAATCTTATCCGGGCATGGACCCGTGCAACGTTGGTGTCGCCTCGGCGGGTGCGGAACCAGCGCCAGGAGTGCCCGTTGCGATGAGAATCGGCTTACGGTTGGCAAAACTCCATCGGTGGTGCACCGCTTCGGTTAACCGGAGCTGTATAGGTCGCTGCCAGATAAAAATACATGCTCGCACGCGGGGAACGCTACGGGAGCGAAAAACCAACGAGGTTTTGGAAAACCAACGCTAAGGAAAGGAACTGAAAAACTGAAAACGTACCGGGGTTGCCGAAATTCAGCTCGAGTTCCAACTGACCGAGGAGAGGTAGTCCTTCGAGGAGTTAGCCGAGCAGCTCAAGACCGCCGAGCAGCGCTTGAATCAGAGCGAGAGTCTGACCGAGCGACTTTTCTCGCAAAAAGAGCAGCAAAAGACAAGGACGAACAGAAACCGAGGAGCAAGGCGAACAACGCTAGAAAGTTTTAAGAAAACCGTAGAACGCTTAGCCTAACTCCCCCGTTGTGCGGTACCTCCGAGGACTGAGTTTGCGAACTTGAGCAGTGCACAAGAGAAAGTGCGACGCCCTAGCCCCGATGCAGGACGATGCATGAAGACTGAGCTGCGACTTCAAGCACGTCGCGTAGAGAGTTAGAGCGACACCGTATCTGATCGACTCGTTCGAGAACGCTCGTTAACGTAAGTTAGGCGATTCGAAGGTAACCGAACAAGGAAAGTGCCTCCGCGCGAGGGCTTACGAGAGCGAGCTTTGCCAAGTGGTTGTGCCGTGAGCGGTAAGTGCCTCGCCACGGAGGGCTTACGAGCGAGCTTAGCCAGAGGTGGATGCCGTGTTACGCAACTCGAGTTTAGAAACTTGTTGAAACCAGATCACGGCGGGGAAACACTTAAGATTGCGGAGCCAAGAGTTCGCAAGACCGGGCAGCCATCAAGTGTTACCAGAGAGAAAGAGTAGTCCGAGAAGACAAGTGGTGAGAAGGGCGCGGGGGCGCGAACATTCACCGCTCAATGGGTTGAACTTTACATGGCGGTAGAGATACTTGAACGAACTAAGGCGCGAAATTTGAGAAAAAGCGCGAAGCTAGGAAACAAAAGACCTACACGAGGAACTTACGAAGCTGGTCGATGTTCCAAGTGCTGGTCAGCTCTCTTCCGTCATCCACTGACAGACGAACAGCCTCGGGATCCGGAAGGAATTTTGATCCAGTCCCCGAGCACAGAGCTCGTCGCGGGGACCAGACGCGCTCCCCGGGCGAAGAGCTGCCGGTCTTGGTGATCCACCCGAGCACGGAGCTGGGAACCAGATCTGGAAGGCGATCAAGATGGAAGGGATCGATCCGATCTGGCAGGGGAAGAGACATCCTGCCCTTCTGAGTCGTAGTCCTGGTCGCTGATAGAGTTCGACATGTTCGATCTGCGTATCCCCACGGACGGCGCCAGCTGTCGACGGTTGAGATATCGATCTCAAGTCGCTAAGGTTCTTTAAGATTGAGATAGGAGACACGCCGAACAACCACGAACAACGTGACAGGAGACGAGTTTTATCCCGGTTCGAGCCTCTCGGAGAGATAATAGCCCTCGTCCAAATTTTCTTATATATCGTGGGATGAATACAGAGGTGGCTCGACGAGACGAACAAGTCTCGGCGAGATTATGGTGTACAAAAAGTATTATGCGAAAACCTCGTGTCCTCTACACGCCGTAGGGGCTGGTTTATATAGTGTTGAGCAAACCGACCTACCGAGAGAATATCGGGTTGGGCTAACTACGAGTTTGTAACGAACTCATACATGCCAAATACATCCCGAGGTAGATAAGGTATACTCCAATTCTTGGGGATCACGACTTATATTCCAATCCGGGAAACCAACGTCCGGGTCTTCACGTAGCCGTGCAGAACTCTTGTTCGAGTAGGACTCAAACACGAATCCTAGGCCGTTACGCACCGTGCCGACCAAGAAGCTGTTCGGCAGGATGCACATGGGCCTGATAGAACCTTCCAGGGAGCTGGGCCCTGGTAGGCTGTTCGAATGGGCCGTCAGGTATTGGGCCATGGCAATGGGCTGTATTTTTATCCCCGACAGTGCGTCTCTAAAAGTCTTTTGTGACGAAAGAATAAAAAATGTCACAAAAACAATGACGAAGATTACATCGTCATAAATAATTATGACGCCATGAATCGTCACAATTAAAATTGAAAACGTCATAAGTGGGTGTCTAGGGTGTTGCCACATGGTAGATGACATGTGTGACAGATGAGGTGGCAGCTGACATGGCAGAATGTTATGACAAATTTTATCGTCATAATTTTTCAAAAGGCCCATGTGTGTGTGACAGGGCGAGGCCTAAGTAATGTGGGCTTCGTAGAAATTAAGGCCCAATTTCTAACATGACCGAGCCCATTTTGGGGCCCAATTCAATTTGGGCCAAATTTAGTTTGGTCATCACACATTTTCAGCCCACTTTAATTTGATCCTAGCTCATACAATTTCATATATCAAATAGTATGCACAAAAATATTAATATTTCATGAAACAATAATATGCACAAAATATTTGCTGCCCATACATTTGCATATATGAATTAGTTGACAAATTCAATAATTGTTCACAAACCACAAGACCAAATAGTTCAACAATTAACCAACAGGATCAGCTTGCCCATGACACAGATTACACCAATTCAACCTACAGCAAGCTCCCAACATGCACAACTCACAATTTACACCAATACTTCAGCTACAACAAGCTGAAATAATGCAGGTTAGTTTGTTGTGCTCAAACCACAAATTACACAAAAAAAACAGCAATGCTCGAACAGCAACATATTATAACAGATCACCAATCCTCCAGCCACGAGTTACACCTAGCAGATCACCAATGCTCCAGCAGCAACAAGTTCCATCAGATCACCGAAATTGCTCCAGCAAGCAACCAAAGGTTCCAGCAATTAACCAAAAAACAGTTCACAAAATGAAGCAGTTCACCAATAGTACCATACACACCGAGCTGATAAGCAAGACAGAAATTTTAGGCAGATCGATTGACTCCCTGATTGAAGCTTAGCATTTGGCGAATAAGGTCATTAGTGTCTTGAACTACCTTCTTCAAACTCTCAATCTCTTGTGACTGCTTTGCCACTGTTATATCAGATTCTTGCACCTGCATCTTCAACGTATCCAACTCTTGCTGCTGAGCATCAAATTGTTGTCGAACTTCTGCTGCTCCTTGCTTCGCAGTCTCGAGTTCAGACTGAAGCTCTTCTACCTGTGAGGAAACGCCACCTGTAGAGCTTTTCTTGGAGGATGACCGAAGGCCCACATTTTGTAGAAATGAACTTGATTGAGGGAGAACTTGAGAAACAACTTCAATGGCAGACTTTGGTTGTTGTCCATCCTGAATCGGCTCAGCCATGATTGCTTCCATATCAGCCTAGCAACATAATGATTACAACTCAGTATAGTTTTAAAGCTAGAGCAGCTTCACTGCTTATGGTCAAAATTATCTAGTTGTATCTCTGTTCTTAAGAAACATGTGTGTTTGATAGTACTATTTATGCATTACCTATGCTGTGCTAAATCTGAAATATTTAATATTTGGTGGTTGTTGATATTTGGTGTTGTGTTTGCTCGTGTACTCTAGCTCATCTCGGACTGAAGTATTATGTCATATTACCATTTATCATCGATGGTTTTGCAATTTGTAACAGATTCCAATCCTAAAACCTCAATTAAGTGATAAAAGTTGCTATGCTATAGCTGTTTCTGACAAACTGTTCATGTGTAGTGCAAGTGTGCAATTGTTTGTCACTGGAATGTTTTATACTTTGAGCATATGATGAAGCTATGAGTATATATCTGAGATTCAGCATATAGATGGATAAACAAGGATAGTAGAGGCAAAATAGCCCCAGCTGTCGACGGTTGGGATATCGGTCCCAAGTCAACTAAGGTTCTTGAGAAAGAGAGATAGAAGACTTGCCGAGCAAGGCGAATCAGCAATCAACGAGCAACAGGGAGACATAGGGTTTTTATCCTGGTTCAGGCCTCTCAGAGGAGATAATAGCCCTACGTCTAGCCTTTCTTTATAATCAAAGAGGATTACAAGAGGAAACTCGATGAGACGAACAGGTCTCGGCGAGATTATGTGTGTACAGGAAACTAATATGCGATCTTAGCTTCAAGTCGCGCAGGATTGGCCCTCTATACGCCGTAGGGGCATCGTTTATATAGTGTTGAACAACCAACCTACCAAGGGATAATCGGGCCGGGCTGACCACGAGTCTGTAGCGAACTCGATACATGCCAAATACATCCCGAGGTAGATAAGGTATGCTCCAATTCTTGGGGATCACGACTTCTGCTCCAATCCAGGAAACCAACGTCCGGGTCTTCACGTAACCGTGCAAAACTCTTGTTCGAGTCGGGCTCAAACACGAATCCTAGGCCATTACGCACTGTGCCAATCAGGAAGATGTTCGGCAGGGTGCACATGGGCCTGATAGAACTTTCCAGGGAACTGGGCCCTAGGAGGCTGTTCGATTAAGCCGTCAGGGAGTGGGCCATCGCAATGGGCCGTGATTTTATCCCCGACAGCTAGCCCCCGAGACTCAAGTGGAATATCTCACTAGAGTGGGGTCTTCCTCTTGAGACTCCAAGTCACGAAGAGGGAAATTTTGCTGATATAAAGACGTGCAACAAGCGACCGAACAGGTTATAGTTCTACCGAACAGGACTTGTCCAGGATCGAACAAACCCGATCAGTACCGAGCAACTCTGTTGCATCGAACAGGAAAACACATCTGCTCGAGCAGAGTACCCAGCCCTCAGTGCGGACACTGGAAAAAATAGCCGTTGGCAGATTCTAACGGTAACTCACGCTGCGCAGTGAAAACGGGCGACCATTTTTACTTTGCCGTTGCAGTAAAAAACTAGCCGTTTAGTGACGAAAAACTGTTGCAGAGTTGCTCGTCTGGGGCTATAAAAAGCACCCAAGCCGCCTGCGGCTTGCCACTTCCGCTCTCACGCACCTTTCCTTCCCAAGCCCTATTCTAGCCGCGCTCAGCATCAAACAGCCACACTCCACCAGCAAAGCTGCTCGCCAACCCTGGGGATTGCTATGGCCAAGTTCTCAGGCACTAGCATGACCGAGGAAGACTTGAAGGCTTTGGAATTGGAGGGACACATCGACGCCGACAGCTGGAGGCTGCCCGGGGAGGAGGAAACACCGAAGCCGCTCGAGGACGAGTTCGTCAACTTCGAGCAGTTCGCCGTGTTTGGGTTGAGGTCTCCCGAAAGCGATTTCATGGAGGCCCTCCTGAACATCAACGGGTTAGAGGTGGCGAACCTCAATCCCAATTCTTTCCTCCAGATGGCCGTCTTAGCACACCTGTGCGAGGGCTACCTGGGAGTCGATCCGTCGGTGGGGCTGTTCCTCCACTACTACACAGTGACGAGGATCAGCTCCGCCGCCTCCGGACTTGGGTGCTACTACCTCAAGCTCCGGGCAACCGCCGACGACGCTCGGTACCCTCGTCCACCGCTGCTCGACTCAATGGGCGCGTGGTGGATGAGGTGGTTCTACACCAGGAGGAGCGACGACAGCAAGCTCATCTTCACCGGACAGGCTCCGGCGGAGGGAACGCAAATGCCTCGGCCGGAGCTGTCCGGCGAGGAGTGGTACTTGACCCGAAAAATCGCTTCCCTCGTGGGCCTCGGGCTCACAAGCAGGGAGATCATCCGGGACTTCGTGGCGAACAGGATCTGTCTACTGCGGAAGAGGTCCTACCCCTTCTACAAGATAGAAGGCTGGGAGGACATCACCAGGGAGAGCACGGGTAAGTCCCTCAACACTCAACCTTTCCCTGTGGTTTCATCCGAACAGGAACTAAAGTTTTCTTCTGTTCGGGCAGTGCAACCTACCGACGCATGGGTGACTAAGCAAGTCGACTTCATGTTGAAGGCTGCCAGGAAGGACACCGAGGTCACCGGCGAGGTGGCCTACATGTGCCCGAGAAACGTGCTCGTCCGCTCACCCGAGGTAAGTTACTTAGAACCCTGTTTGATTTGTAAGACTCACACGATTAGAGCATGTTAACATTCGCTTCCCTATATGCAGGACGATCAGCTGATCTTCAGCTGGATCGTCGAGGAGCTCTCCGAGTCAGACAAGGAGGGAGCGAGGAAGGGCAAGGCCAAGGTGGCCGAGAAGCCCAAGGTGGCTGCTGCACCGACGTGGAGCTCGCCGCGCCGCAGCGGCCGCCAACATCCTCCGAAGCCCCCAGCGGCGATGAAGCGCGCCGAGCAGGTCAAGCGTGTGCGTGGCCAGTCAAGGGGGAACGCCCAAGCCCATCCCTCTTCACCGAGTAAAGCGATGAAGAGGTACTGAACTTGACCCACTGGTTGAGGCGATACATGCAAGCTCACCCGGACCATGTGGGACAGCTGCAACAGATCACCGAGCAGAGGAGGCTCGAGGAGGAAGTCGCGCGCAAGGAAACACTTCTTGCGTTGCGTAAAAAGAGTGCTCAGCTCAGCATGGAGCTGAGCCTGTCGCCACAAGCGTCTTGAGGCCAAGGCGAAGAAGAAGCCAAGGAGCCCCCGAGCAAGACGCGTAAGCTCCGCCAAGGAGCGAAGAAGAAGGTCAAGTTCCCTGCGGCAGGTATGTAGTGGTGGAGCTCTTCCCCTTCATATTCTACCAAATCGCAAAGGACTAACGCATTTCTTTTGCATCAGCTGTCCAGGAGGAGAACGCCACGGACGACGTGGATGCGGCGATCGAGCGGTCTCTGCTGCCCGAGCACCTGCACGGTGCGTCGCGAGCAACAAGACTGCTCGCCCTCAAGGACAAACTGGCAGCGTGGGCTGCTCTTCCACCGGGCTCCACTAATCAGATCGACGCGCTAAAGAGTGCGGTGAAAAGGCTGGAGGCCGAAGAAGCGGGGCGCGGCGCCACGGAGAGCGGGGCCAAAGTTTTGACTCTGCCGGCTGCCCGGGGCGGGACCGAGCAGACGGTCATGCCAGGCATTTCGTCGCAGGGGCAGATCATCCCTGTGGGGACGGCAACTTTCGGCGAGCAGGGTGAGAGTCATGCCACCGGGAAGCAGGGAGATGGCCGCGAGCAGGGAACGCAAGTCACCCTGTCCGCGGCCCCACCGATGTCTCCGAGCAGAGGGGCGCTGGTCCTGCCCGAGGATACTCGGGCGGATGAAGAAGAGGAGGGGTAGGAGCTCGAAGGCGACAAGGATGCCGCCGTCTGCCCTCCCAGGACCGAAGGTGCCAGGGAGAGGAAGCGAGCCCCCAGGCGGGCGCGCTCCGGCAATGAGAGAGCATTGTGTCGTGGCTATTCCGAGCAGCCGGGGCTTCGCCATCCGCGGCCTTGGAGAGCGCCTTCGCCAGAACTTGAAGACTCGGCTTCAAGAGGTAAAGCCCAAACTGAAACTTGTCCGCTTTATGTCACGAACAACTGAATGTGATGAATTTGTTCTTCTCTTACTCAGGTCTTGCGGGGCGCCATGGAAGATTTCGAAGAAGGCGTTGGCGTCGGCAAGGCATTCGTCGGGAGCCTTCCGGAGTTCCGAGGAGCTCAAGGGGCGCCACACCAGCCAAAAGCCAGAGCCGACTGAAGGGAAGTTGAAAAAACTTAAGGCCCAACTGACCGAGGAGAGGCAGTCTTCTGCGGCACTCTAGGAGAAGATCTCCACCCTGTGGGTATCACAGGAGGAGGCCGAGGAACTTCGCGAGCTAGCTGTGAGGGCGAGCACCGCGGAAAGAAGGGTCAAGGAGCTGGAGGCGCTGCTCAATACCAGCGAGCAGCACCTTAGTCAGAATGAAAGTCTGACCGGGGAGCTGCGGGACAAGACCGAAGAGGTTGAAGCCCTTCGTGTAGAGGCCATGGAGCAGGCCAAGCGAAGCAAGGAGTAAACCGAGCATCTCAGAGCTGAAGCCCGAGAAGGAATCAAAGCCCAAGGGAAAGTCCTGTGCCTCAAGTTAGTGGTTGAGGAGCTAAAGGAGCAGCTTGCTTCTAAGTAGCACTAGGGCTGTACCCGAAAGGGACTTTGTACCTGTAAATTTTTGTTAGTGTAATAAAGACTTACCTTTTCCATGCAAAAAATAGCAGCAAAAAGACAAGTACGAACAGGAAACTAAGAGCAAGGCGAAACAGCGCTAGAAAGTTTTAAGAAAAAGATAGGACACCAGCCTAACTCCCAGCCCTGTTGTGCATCTGATCGAAAATCTGAGTTTGCGAACTCGAACAGGAGCACAAGAGAAAGAGTGACACCCTAGCCCCCAGTACGGACGATGCTTGAAGACCTAAGCTTGCGAAATCAAGCATGTGCGTAGAGAGTTAGAGCGACACCCGCATCCTGATCGACTCATTTCATGAACTGCTCGTCAACGTAAGTTAGGCAATTCATAAGGTAACCGAACAAGAAAAGTGCCTCTGCCGCCGGGGACTTCGAGCAGAGCTTTGCCAAGTGGTTGTGCCGAGCGCGGTAAGTGCCTCTGCCGCGGAGGGCTTATGAGAGCAGACTTAGCCGCTAGGCGAAAAGCCGTGTTACGCAACCCTGAGTTTAGAAACTTGCTGAAGCTAGACACGGGCAGGGAAAACCTAAAGATCGCGGAGCCAAGAGTTCGCAAGACCGGGCAGCCATCAAGTGTTACCAGAGAAAAAGAAGTCTAAGAAGACAGGATGTGAAAAGGGCCGCAGGGGGCCGCGAAATTTCACTGTTAATTGGATTGAACTTTACATGGCAACCCAAGAGACTTGGACGAACTAAGGTGCGAAGTTTGACAAAAGCGCAAAGCTAAGGGAAATAAAGGAAAGACCTACACAAAGAACATACGAAGCTGGTCGATGTTCCAAGTGCTGGTCAGCTCTCTCCCGTCCTCCATTGCCAGGCGAACAACCCCGGGCGAGCAGTAGAAACGACCGTGAACAGCCCTCCCAACGGGGAGTTAACTTGTTGGCATTGGACAGGTTCTAGATGCGGCGCAGAACGAGGTCGCCCGCCTTCAAAGCCCTTGGTCGAACAGATTTGGCAGCGTGCCGGCGAAGATCTTGCTGGTAGCGCACCATTCTAACTTGTGCCCGTTCGCGTGTGCCTTCGAGGAGATCGAGTTCGAGCAAGCGCTCTTACTCTGCGTCAACCACGTTGACCGAGCTCGTGCGACGCGAACCGAGTAAAACTTCGGCAGGCAGGATGGCTTCTGCACCGTAGACCAGTTGGAAAGGAGTTTCCCCGGTTGCCCGGCTGGTTGTGGTGCGAACGGCCCAGAGGACGGAAGGAACTTCGTCAATCTAGGCCTTGTTGTGCTCGCTGAGAGTTGCGAACACACGCCGTTTGATATCCTGGACCATCTGTCCGTTAGCTCGCTCGACTGCTCCATTGCTCTATGGATGTGCCACAGAGGCGAAGCAGACCTTGGTACCCAGTTGTTCGCAGTATTCCTGAAATAGCTCGCTTCTGAACTGGGGACCGTTATCGGTGATCAGCTTGTGGGGAATCCCAAAGCGCATGATCACATTGCTTTTGAAGAAGCACACAGCTGTTTTGGCGTGAAGAGATGACACAGGTTCGGCCTCAATCCACTTTGTAAAAGTGTCAATGGCGACGAGCAAGTGCGTGCAGCCCTTGTACCCCTTGTGGAGAAAGGCCATGATGGGGGATCGTTTGGAGCTCTTGGGCAGGCTTATGTGCCTTCCGGACGTGGAAGTGGCATGCCTTGCACTTAGCTACCACATCCCGGGCATCTTGTAACGCTGTGGGTCAGTAATAACCCATACGAAATGCTTTGCCGACCAGAGTCCTGAAGGAGGAGTGGTTGCCACATGCACCCTCATGTATGTCCCTAAGAAGGAACCCACCCTCCTGTTGAGAGATGCACTTGGAGAGGACTCCCAGAGCACCTTGCCGGTAAAGGATGACGTTCACAAGCTTGTATGGACTAGCACGCCTTATAAGCCGGGAATGCTCAGCTTCGTCGTCTGGCAGGGTCCCATCTGCATGGTACCGGACTAATGGCGTTGTCCAGTCCGCAACCTGCTCGATGAAGGAGACAGCACCACCTCTCTGTTGCCTCGTCCGAAGACGTGATAGAGGACTTATAAAGGTGCTCGATGAGCACCCTTGCCAGAGCAGGTTTGCGTGAGGATCCAAACTTGGCTAGTTGGCCGGCCAAGAAGTTGTCCTTCCTGGGCACGAAGAGCACCTCGAAAAATCGAAAGTGTCGCTCCAACTTCCTCACTTCAACCAGGTATTGCGCCATTGAGTCATCGCAGTAGTAATACTCCTTGTTTACCTGATTGATGACCAGCTGTGAATCTCCCTTCACAGTTAGCCGTTGGACACCGAGCGACTTGCATGCTCTTAATCCCGCGAGGAGGGCCTCGTACTCCACGGCGTTGTTAGTCGCCACAAAGTGTAGTTGGATAGAATACTCGAGTTGTTCTCCTTGAGGAGAGATGAGAACAAAACTAGCTCCCGAGTTTTCAGTGCGCGAGCCAACGAAAAACATGGACCAGGGGGTTTCTTCAGGTTGCTCGGGAGCTTCCTGGGATTTGGGCGGGCAAGTCCATTCAGCGACAAAGTCAGCCAGAACCTGTGATTTAATAGCAGATCGGGGAGCAAACGGAATGTCGAATTCTGCGAGCTCCATTGCCCACTTAGCTATACGTCCGCCAGCTTTCTTGTTCCATAGGATTTCTCCCAGAGGAAACTTGGTCGGGACCAGTATTTGATGCGCTTGGAAATAATGCCGAAGCTTTCTGAAGGACATGAGCAAGGCGTAGAGCAACTTTTGGACCTCAGGGTAACGCTACTTTGATCCGTGAAGTACCTAGCTCACGTAATAGATTGGCCGCTGGATGCCTTCCCTTTCCACCGTCAAGACCGCGCTCACCGCTTGTGGTGTGCAGCCAAGATACAACAAAACCTGTTCGCCATGTCGCGGGGTAGTCAAGAATGGTAGGTTGGACAGGTATTGCTTTAGATCTTGAAAAGATCTGTCAGCCTCCTCTGTCCACTCGAAACCATTGTGCTTGCGCAGGGCCTTAAAGAAGGGCAGCCCGCATTCGCCTTGACGAAAAATAAACCTGCTTAGAGCAACCATCCGTCCTGTGAGGCTCTGGACTTCCTTAATGGTAGTCGGAGCCTGCATGTTTTCAATGGCCTCGATTTTTTCAGGGTTAGCAGAAATTCCTTGCGAACCTATAACATAGCCGAGCAACATTCCAGATTGAACACCAATGGTACACTTCTCTGGATTCAATTTAATTCTATGCAGGGTGAGATTAAAAAATGTCTCGACCAGGTCTTTTACATGATCCGAAGCATACTTGCTCTTTACAACTATGTCGTCGACATAGACCTCCAGGTTCCTTCCGCGCTGTTCTTGGAAAGTCTTCTGCATTAAGCGTTGGAAGGTGACACTAGCATTGCTCAGACCGAAGGACATGGTCGTATAACAGAAAGTGCCGAAGGGGGTGATGAAGACAGTCTTCTCTTCATCCTCGGGGGAGATGCTTATTTGGTGATAACCGGAGTAAGCATCCAAAAACTCAAAAGCTGTGCATCCGCAGTCGCGTCGACCAACTGGTCTATGCGAGGCAGCAGGAAATTGTCCTTAGGACAAGCCACGTTCAAATCTGTGTGGTCGACACACATCCTCCACTTGCCGCCTTTCTTCATTACTATCATAGGGTTGGCCAGCCACTCGGTGTGATCAACCTCGCGGATGAAACCAGTAGCGAGCAGCTTACCAAGCTGATCCTTGATGATCCCTGCTTGAAATCAGAAAAGCGATGAAACTTCTGGCGAACAGGCTTTTTATCCGGTCGGACTGCCAGTTTGTACTCGACAAACTCCCTTGGGACCCCGGGCATGTCAGACGGCTCCTAGGCAAATTCGTCTGCATTAGCTCAGAGGAAGGTAATGAGCTCGGAACTTCCTTGGTCTCTCCCCCTGGCTGGACAGAAACCTTGGGACGGGCAGACTTGGTCTGCGGTACTTCGGGACCACGCGGTGGAAGCTGGTCGATCAGGGCAAGGGACTGCTCATCGCAATCTAGAGTAGCCTTGTAGTTGCCCTTGACCGTGATCACGCCGCTAGGGCCCGGTATCTTCACGCAATGGTATGCATGGTGGGACACGGCCATGAACTTGCCAAGAGATGGCCGGTCCAGGATCGCGTTGTACGCAGATGGGAAGTCGACCACGTCAAACGTGATCAACTATGTCCGAAAGTTGCTTGGGCTGCCGAAGGTAACGGGCAGAACAATCTGCCCCAGCGGCCGAACAACTTCTCCCGGAACGATCCCGTAGAAGGGCATCGCGACCTCTTTGAGCTTGGAGCGAGGAATCTGCATCTCGTCCAAGACTTTTGCTGAAAGCAAGTCCAACGCACTCCCGCCATCAATCAGGACACGCCCTACTCTGGCGTTGCTGATGGTCGGAGCGACCACCAGCGGGTGACGCTGAGGCTTGGTCATCCCAATGGGGTAATCCTCTTTAGAGAAGGAGATGGAAACCTCGGTCCACTTCGTTGTCTTGGGCTGTGGTTTGCCCATTTCAACGTTGTGGACCTCCCGAGCAGCTTCCTTGAGGCTGCGCCGAGAGGGATATGTCGAGGAGCCGCCAAAGATAACGGCTATATGGTTCACGGGCTCTGGATAGTCATCCTCATCGTCCCGATCACCATCATCGGTTTGGCGCTTGGCCTTGCCGGCATCACCCTTTTCGGGGAGGGTGGGCATTGGGCCTTTGCCATTGTTGAATTCTTCGAGCTTTGCAGCTCAGGTTCTGCAATGGCATATATCATGGCTATAGTTTTGATGGAATTGGCAATATCGGTCACTCGGACCTTTCTTGCCTTGATTGTCTCCCTAGACAGGCTTCTTGCCCTTGTAGTTATTGTTGAGCTTCTTCTGCCGATCCTTGGGAGGAGGTGCGCGACGGTGTTACCCTGCATACCTTTGTTCTTTTTCTTCTGGGACTTCTTGTCACCAGGATTGTTGCTGCTCTTCTTTTTCTCCTCTACACCAGGCTGGGTGGGCAGCTCGCCCGAGGCCGTCGTTGGATCCTTGTTACGCTGCCTCTTCACCTGGCTCCAATCCTTCCTGATCGGCTCGGCTCATCAGCATCCTTTCATGTTTTAAATTTCTAATTTCTAAACAGAAGTGGAAAAGCTGAAACAACTTGGTTAGCTACTTGGCATTTTTGGCACAATTATTTTACATGCTCTGGAATCTTGATCCATATGAAAGTGTTAAAAATAATATATTTCATTTTTTGACATGCACTTATAAGTAGAGTATTAATTTCATTTTTTGACATGCACTTATAAGTAGAGTATAAATTTTCTAAGGTTCTTTCTTTCTTGCCCCTGATGTTTTAATTTTACCATGGTTATAGAATCCCTATAACTTGGACTTGTTTACATACATGCTGTCAACCAAGTATAACTTGTTTCAAGTTGCCACATTTTGTAACATCTGAATTGTATCAGGCTGAAACATACACTTGACAAAGCATATATAACTGTTTCTGAATTTTGAAACATGTATGACACATGGCACATAGCAGTAGTGCTCCAAATATGTTCCACATTGACTGCTCATGCATTTCAATAGCAGATCCATACAAACTAAGAATCAAAGAAACATTATGGTCTTTAAAACATTCATAATTTTTTTAACATTCATATAGACAACCAATACTAAATTCTTATTACAAGGTGACATAACACAACAAGGGAAAAACAGGGAGTAGATCATGTCCCATATGTATTGTAAAAATGAAAAACGTTGTTGTCACTGACGCCGGAGCCGTGGATGCCGACAGCTCTCCGGAAGAACATTGAGATCAAGCACTGGACAGAATGATCAATAATCATCCAAACCAACGCACGCACACACCAGCAACCAATTTTTCCATTAAAATTAAATGAAACCAGCAACTTGCAAAATCTGCAGTTCCTTGCTGTCCAACTTGTTCAGTGATCAGTGTATTCGTTGAGCCATGATGGTCCACTTCACTCACCATTGCCTTTACTCATCTGGAAAAAAGGGAGGAAATTTTAACCTTAACAATGATCTGGAGTCAAAAAAGGAGGAAATTATTGAAGTCAAAACTAGAAAACTAATTGGAAAACAAGTTCAGTCAAAGATAGTAAAAGCATACACTCGACCTTTTGACAAATTCATCTCACTTCACTTGTTTTTAAAAAGCTGAAGCTAAACATTTATAAGTAATCTGAATACTACTAGCAATAGAAATCTGAATGTAGGCAAATAAATTCATTAGAAAGCTGGTATAAATTCTAGAACCTAGCTAAAATTTCAGAAACAAACAAGCAAAATCAGAAATAAACAAGCAAAACTGTCATTAGTTACGGCACTAGGTAAATTTCAGAACCTAGCTAAAATTTAGAAATAAATTCAGGGTACCAACATACCACATCACAAGCTACTCATCATCGCTATCAACATCAGCAATAATGGGACCTTCATTATCACTAGCGTACTGCCACACAGTTTCGTCCTCATCATCGGAATCGCTTTCATCCAATGCATCTCCGCTTTGTTTGCAAAGGTCTTCAATTATACTTCTAGCAACGATACAACAATCCTGTGGCTCCTGACTCACATTCCCCAAACTGTCATCATTAATTTCCACGTGACATTCTTCACAGTCACCATCTTGGTAGGCAAGTCCATTGGGCCCTGCCTCCACATCAATTTCACTGACACTCCACACATGCCTATGCTCAAATTTTAGCACTACTCTCCACTTTCCACCATGCTTGGTGTCTGGCAAGTAGAATACCTTTTTTGCACACATGTATTGCATCATATTCAAGCCCAATGGAACGAAGAAAGTTCTTGGCTTCATCGTAAGATGTTGGAAGAGAGCAATCTGGGAATGCTGATGATAACAACTTCAGTATTGTAGTAAACGCTACATTGCTAATCTGATAGAATGACTTGATATGAAGTAACTTCACAACAAATGAAAATATACTAAAACCAGTACATCCAAGGTAAAGTTCACGCTTCAACTCTTCTATTACGCTTGCAAACGTTGCTTGCCCATCACCATGTTCTTCAACTGTGTGCAACTCCTGTATCATATCAGGAATTCTATCATCAGTGTCTTCATCCTCATCGAAATTGAAACCGACATCCTCTTGGCCTCTAATATGTTCATTCTGATGTGCATTTCCATGAAATCCAACATCAAATGGTTCTCCATGATGGATCCACCTATTGTATGTGCTTGCCATCCCATAAATATATAGGTGATCCTCCACATGTGCTTGAGGTTGATGAATCTGATTCAGACATCTACGACATGGGCAAAGTATTCCTTCATTCTCACCAAAGCTTTCCCTAACAAACTTTATGAAACCGCTGACCCATCAGTATGTTCCTTGCTAAATTGTCTAGCATTTATCCAACTTATGTCCATCTATCAAACATTCAAATAAGCAAAATAACTTTCATGAGTCTTTTAGTGATTCTTCTCAAAAACCTTAAAGACATTTTTCTAATAATTTTTAGGACTATGCAACCCTCCTATCAAAGGCCTGCAATTTTTTCTTTTTATAATCTAATACTAGTTTCATCTCAAAATTACAATGCTGTGGGACTACCTCAATTATCCGGCTAGGCAACCAACTTAAAAACTCCTCTATTCATGAGGAATCTCAGTGTCGTTTGTTCCAAAACTACCAACTCAAGCTTTATGTTTTAAAAAAAGAACTAACAAGCTAGTTGAGACTTTGAAATTTGTCGTATACAACTATCATGGATTAAGCTCAGAGAAGTTCTTAGCTAAACCTTTCCATGCAAACCAAAGCTTATGTCTCTGTAGGAAGTCATTGTAAAATGGCTTACTTTTAATTAGAAGCATAAATTTGGTTGAGGTTGTTGTTGGGTGCAGAATGTCATGTTTGTAACACAATTTGGAGAGTGGGTGATAACAACATTTGGAGAGTGGTTGAGGTTGCTGTTGGGTGTAAAAGGATGTTCACCTGGAGGCAGTGTTTTCCTAAACGCTAAACGCCAATTAGTCGGTCACCCACCGTTTAGCTAGATAAACGGGCTAAACGGCCGTTTAAACGGTTTAAACGGTGTTTAAACAGACTAAATGGTTGTTTAAACGTAAACGGTTGACCACCGTGTAGCGTTTAAACGGTGTTTAAACGGGCTAAACGACAGCTTAGGTGAACAGTGCGGCTGGAGGACTCACTTCAGCACCAATATACTCACTTCAGCACCTGGAGGACAGCGGGTCGGTGACGGGGCGGCGGACGGCGGGCGGCGGGCGGCGGCAACAGGCCACGGGCGGCGGAGGAGCGGCGCTTGGGGATGGCGAAGCGGCGAAGGCGGCGAGGTGGCGGCGCCCGCCGAGGGACAGCGGGCGGCGCCGCGCGAAATGCGGCGGGCGGCGGCGACGATGGGCCACGGAGGGCTACTGGCGGCGGAGCGGCGCCCTGAGGGACGACGGGCGGCGCCATGCGAGGGCGCGGCTAGCGACGGCCACGAAGGGTGACGGGCGGTGGCGGCTGCGGGCTAAATGGTATAGGCCGGTTGGCTCTCGATCCGTTTTGCTCTGGATTGAAAGACTGCGTTCAGGCTTCAGACCTTAGTACCCACATAGAAACATACTAGGTACAAATATAATTTTGTATAATCAGTGAACGAACTGACTTCTTAGCTTAGTGGCTGGGCAAGCTACGTTATGTTGAGAGACACCAGGTTCGATGTTGGAAGCTGCATTTTTTTTATAGAAAAAAGAAAGAAGTCCAATTTACCTCCCTTAACTATTGCAGAAGTTCATTTTTCGTCCCTCAACTCATTTGTGGCCGTTCGATGCAAGATTGGATGGCCGGATCTCACTCATTTAACACAGAGGAAGGAAAAATGAACTTTTTCAATAGTTGAGGGAGGCAATGTGGACTTCTTCCTAGAAAAAAAACCATATGATTACAAGAGGCTGGCTGTGGGCTAGCAATCCACGGGCTCGGCCCAAAAGGTCAGGTTGGGTAGGCCGAACAAAAACTTAGACCTCGAAGTAAAGAAAAAATAGCTTTACTACTATGTAGAAAATACAATTTACTCGATTTTATTTGCATTGTTTTTTGTTTTGTTACAAAACTAAGAAAATTTTTATAAGAAATTATGTTTATTACTCTATCATTATATATCATATATTTATTAAAGATGTAGAAAACATATATTTATATGTGGGTCCCTTATTGACTGGCCAGACCTACTTGTTTTATCAATTCCATAATTTTATGACAATATAACTTTATCACACCTGCTAACAAAACTCTTATGACAAAGGCCAAATTCTTATGACAAAGGTGTTTCATCACAATAATTTGTTATATTGGTCTATGACGTTTTTTCCTTATCGTTAGTGACGTTATTTGTGACGTTTCTTCTATTTCGTCACAAAGAAGTAGGGTTACACCCTTCTTATTATTTCTTGTGACGCTTTCTTTGAAAAACGTCATAAATCAATGACATATTACTCAGTTGTCACAAAAAATACGTTATAAAAGGCCATATTTCTTGTA
Organism: Raddia guianensis; assembly: GCA_036346415.1. NCBI lineage: Eukaryota > Viridiplantae > Streptophyta > Magnoliopsida > Poales > Poaceae > Raddia > Raddia guianensis. The sequence continues at coordinate 10,973,549 of CM070534.1, read as the reverse complement.
GTGGATTGAGCGTGTTCATCCGATCTTTTTGTGATAGATCTGGTGTCGGATCGACGAGGTATGTGTGTGAAATCTTCTCTGGATTCCTCTTTTTTCACGGAGTCGATCTATTGGGGGCAGTGATTTGTTTAGGGGTTCCTCAATATTTCATTGGTGTTCGTCCCCCCAACAGCTAAGGTTTTTGTGTAGACGATTTCTGGCAAAACATAAAGTAACGGGATTGCAATAATCCTTAATATGCAGAGTTTAGGAAGTATTCTTATGTTCGGGTAGATCTGGATTAATTGATTTTTTGTTTTTGTTTTCGGATCTGAAATTGGGCAATGATCGAAATGAGACGAGGGGCGTAATAGGTTAGTTTGTTTTGAACATGTTTTTTTTTCATTTTAGCAACCATGCTTCTGACGTGGAATTTTGTGTTCTGAAATGAGTGGTTATAGTTTTGTCGAATAGAAGTAGTTTGTCTTGTTCAGTTTTTGTTATATTGGGTCGGTGATGCTTAAATTGCCGGATGTATTATTTGTTGGGGCATCACTTTCATATGTGTATTTTATAGGGTTGTTTGGAGGAAAAGTTTTCGTGTGCTAGTTTTTTTTTAAAGTACTGTGTGGATCGATGCAACCATGACACTAATGTTTTCAATGTTATTCATCATTTATATGCATTTTTTAGTTTGTTCGTTTCACACGCACATTGATGAGTAAGTGTAGGTTACCTTTCATTTTTTTTTAGCTTCATCATCAATTTTAGATGTTGAATAGTTTATTCGAGTTTTGTAAACCGTTTTTCCAATGATCTGGTATGTGCAAATTTAGGTCTGCAATTTATTGATTTTGTTTTTAATTACTTCAATATGAAATAGATCGAGGATAATGTTTTGTTGATTTGATTCTGTATTGGTTGATTTTGGGTCAATGCATTTTGTATTTTTTTTAGGTGGAATGTTATTGTCAAAATTTTGGGATATTGGTTTTGTTTGGGTTATACTGTGATTTATCCAATGTTTGAGTTAAATTAAACCTGCTTACGTATAGGCAAGGATTACTCATTTTTCTGTATTATTTTTTATGGCAGCTTTTTGAAGTCTATTTATTTATTTATTTTCAAGCTTTAATGAAGTTTTACTGTTTTATTCAAAGTATTGGAATAATATGATCTATTTTTTTAAAAAAAAGTGTGTTGGGGTTTTTCTGGTGGTGGTAGCTTGGTGTCATTTTCTTTTTGTTACTGATATTTTTATTTTTATCTTTTTTATTTAATGTTTTTTATGTATTTATTTTAGATGCCTCGTCAGAAAGCTAAGACTGTTCAAAAAAGAAAGCTATCAGCAGTTGTTGATTCGAGTAGTGGTGATGATAATGGTATTTTATTTTTCCTTTGTTTTTTTTTGAAATTTTCAACCGTTTTTATCTTCTGGTTTTGTATATTTTTTTATTTATCATCTGTTTTTAAGATCACTCATCTTCAGACAGTGGTTCTTCTAGTGACTCAGACTATGTCCATGGAAATAGCAGCTCCAACGAATCCATCCATGAGGTATTACAGTCTGAGGTATAAGTTATTTTTCTTTTTATTCTTTGTTTATTTTATTTTTTGAATTTTTGTCCTGTGCAGATTCTTTGTTCAGATGGTAATTCTTCTTCTGGCACTTCAGTTGATAAAGTTTGTCAATTGGTAAGTTGGCATGCAATATTATTTTTTATCTTTTCATATTGTCGTGCGATTGTTTATGTATGGATTGTTGCAAAGGTTTTTTGTTGCTAAATTATTTTGCATTTTGTAATAAGCTTGAGGCTTTTTTATTTTGTTTGTATGCGTTATTTTCAGCTTAAACAAGTGTTAAGGAAAAGGAGTCATCATAATCATTCTCAATCAAGAAGAAAGGTTATGTTTTTTAGTAAATGTATATTTTGTTTTTGTCTTCATTGTAATTTATGTTACCATTATTTACTATTATTAGTTTTTTTGTTGTCTGATGAGTGTTTATTTACTTTTTTTTGTAGAAATTGAAATTGAGCAAAGAACCCAGAAATGTTGTTCCTTCCAGCCGTTGCAGCATTTCATATTTTGCTCGAGTTATTGAGAAGTTGTCAGATGCACAGAAAACTGTCATTAGAGGAAGTGCTTTTGGTTCTCTGGTTTATTTTAAGGGTTGTAAGGTTTGTAGGGCTTTTGTGGAGTGGGTGGCATATCACGTTAACCTTAGATGTTTTGACATTGTAGTTGGCAACAAAAACCAACCATTGAGCCCAGAATACGTAAACTTAGTTCTTGATATTCCAATAGGTGGCCAAGAAATTAGTAAACCTACAGAGAAAAACAAATCAGATTTCTTGAAGTTGTTTGGGGAGAGTAGTTGTCGGTGTAATAAATACCAGGGTAGGAAGAGTCCTCGGGAGGCCAAGAGGGCCCCACGCGTCAGGCGGGCGAGCAAGGCCCAAGCGCGTGGGCGAGCCCCTCAGAAGGCCAAGAAGGCCCCACGCGTCAGGCGGGCGAGCAAGGCCCCAGCGCGTGGGCGAGCCCCTCAGAAGGCCAAGAGGGCCCCACGCGTCAGGCGGGCGAGCAAGGCCCCAGCGCGTGGGCGAGCCCCTCAGAAGGCCAAGAGGGCCCCACGCGTCAGGCGGGCGAGCAAGGCCCATGGCGTGGCGAGCCCCTCGAGAGGCCAAGCCCACGCCGCGGTGGGGCCAGCGTGGCGAGGAGCGCGTTGCGAGAGAAGTCTTGGACGAAGGCTCCCCTGCTTAAAGTCTGAAGACGCAAGCACATTTAATGAGACACCCTCAGGAGGAGCAGGCAGGGCCCCACCCGCAGACTCACCGGCGTGTTGTCGGGTCGAGGCCACTGCGGCACGCGAGGGCGGCGCCGCAGCGCAAGCGTGGCGCAGCGCTAAATCTCTTCTGTCCGAGTCGTGTCGGTGTATCGAGAGTCTTGTGTGCCTACCCCTCGGCTCTCTCCGCTAGCCCAAAGCTTGTATAAAGGGAGGAGAGAGGGAAGAATGCGATGCACTAGCATTCGTGCATTCGAAACGCTCTGTAAACACATCCCCATTCAACCACAATCGGAAAAGAGCTAAGGCTCAGCAGGAGTAGGACTACTACCCGCGAGGGGGTCCGAACCTGGGTAAATCGGCGAGTCGCTCCTCATTGTGCCCGACGCTCAAATCGAACCGAGCTTGATCGAGTTGGTTAGCAGTCTAAAAATCAGACCAGGGGTGTGATCCGCAGTGGTTGAGCGGAGAACATGCCGTCAGTGGCGCGCCAGGTAGGGGAGCGCTAGCATCGGTTCAAGCTCTTGACCCTTCTTGAGCGGCGATGGCGGAGCAGCGATCCGCGATGGAGCGAAGCGGCCGCTAGAGCCGCTGACCACGGAGTCGGCAGCGCGATGGCGATGAATCACCGGCGGTGGCCGCCCGCCTAGGGTTGGAACCTGGCGGCGGCCGCCTCGGCCAAGCTAAGCGGCGCTGGCCTTGGAGGAGTGCACCCCAAAGACAGAACCTCCATGCGGCGAGGGCCTTGTTGGAGAACCAAAGCCATCTTCAATAAGAGATAAGTCCTGTCTCCTTGTGGGCACCCGTTTCTTTTCACCTCAAGTCATTAGAAAGCATTACATTGAAAATTTGGTAGCGAAAAAAGTACTCAAGGCGGATGGCCTCTTAGTTGCAGAGGATTTAACGCTGCGACTTCATGGCTGGGCGGGCGAAGCGGACGGAGCGGGTTCTAGCTTGGTCGCGTCGGCTCGGTCTGAGGCAATGCATGCCAACAACACCGCGACTAGACCACTTTCAAAGCTAAGTTCTAGCCACGCGACGTCGAAGTCGGTTCGCAAAGAGGCCATAAGGGTTGAAGTAACGGATGCACGAGGAAAAAGCGCTCACTTTCAGCGTAAAGCTCATCTAAAGCTTTTTGGCGTCGGTGGTTTAACTGGAAAAGGTCTGTTAGAAAACATTCTCGCCAAAGTCGGTAGCGAAAGTACTTTTGGTGATGGCCCTTAATCGCAAAACAAACGCTTATAACTTACGCCGGTGCGAAACCAAGCGACGGAAGGCGGGTTCTAGCCGGTGTGTCGGCTCGGTCTAGGCAATGCGCCAACAATGCACCGCGACTAGACCACTTTGGAAGCTAAGCGCTTCGCCACGTAATGTTTAAGTCGGGTTGCGAGAGGCCATAAGGGTTGAAGTAACGGATGCCTAAAAAACAGCGCTCACTTGCGGCGAACGTTCGATCTAAAGCCTTGGCGGCGGGTGCCCAGTTCGATTTATGCAAGTTTAAATTGTGCGAAGTTCGGTGAGACTCACAACAAAAGAGCAAAAGTTTGTTTGCATTGATAGGCGGCATTTACAAAACAAAAAACGAAGTCTCGCTTCTCCTCCTCGTCTTAAATCTTCCGCCGAGCGGCGCCGCCATTATGGACACGTGGCGGCGGCGGTGTCGACCAGCGCTGCTCAAACCGGTCGGTGGCGTGAAGGCTCCCGGTGGCGGCATCGAGATCAAGCGCGCGTCTCGAGCAAAACAGTTGCCCAAGATGAACATGCTGCCGCTTCGAGAGCATCTTGGCAACCGTCTTCGATCGCCGCGTCCGCAACGCCACCGGAGACCGCGCGGGCTTCGGCGGCTCGTCCCACGCGCGCCAACAGATGCGGCACCGTCTCCTCCAATGAGGATGCAAGTAACACCAGTGGATGCGAGGCGTCCGGAAGCCATGATGGCGATCTGAGCATGTCGGCGAGGGTTGGGCGCTTCAGCGTTCAGTGGAGGTCTTGATCTGCTTGGCGGCGGAGGCAGCGGCGGCTTACGCTGCCGCAACCTCGCGAGTCATCGCCTCGCCAGCGGCGGTCTCGGCCAAGGGCCCGCCGCGGCTTCGCCGCGGTCGCTCCGCCAAGCGAGGCTTCCTCCCGCGTCGCCAGTCGGGAGCGGGTGCAGCGCCTCGAAGGCGCCCTCGTCGGCGGTCACGGCCGAGATGGCGGCGGCGCCACGTGAGCCTGTGGCGAAGGTTCTCCGGCGCGGCGTCGGCGAACCCTCATTGCCGTGAGCGACCTCCGTAGAAGGAAGCGGCGGGCGGTGAAATGGGCGAGTCGCGTGGAGCGAGCTCGGCGCCCAGCGCCGCTGTTCCAAGAAGGACAAGCAGGGTTCAGTATGCAAAAGCATGTAGCATGCTAACCCTAATGTGAAATATCGTAAGCGCAGGAAAGCCAACTGAAGCGGTGCGCCTGAAAGCGAAGCCGAAGGGGAGCTCAAATCGCTTGTTTGCGGCAGCGATGCAACCGCAGTCCTGATCGCCGCCGTTAAACAGCCTTGGCGCGCCGGCGCAAGTGGCGCCGTGCAAGAAGCACCAACAGGCAAGAGAGGCCGACGCGGGGCGCCGTAGCCGGCGCAAAGCGCCAGCGTGGGCGGAGCGGAAGAAGACCGGCAGCGGCGCCATTCGGAAGAGTCGCCGCGCTCGCGCCGGTGGCGGAGCGGCGGCGGTAGCCAATCGCCAGCGCTCGCCCGTGGCGGAAGCGGCGGCAGAAGCAGCAGGCCCCACGCTGGGGGGGCCGCGGTGGCAGAAGCTTCGAGGTTGGAGGGCGAGCCCTCTTTGGACTCGTCTCTCCTCCTCGTCGTCATCATCCACAGCGAGATGGGCGGCGCTTCCGGCCGATGGTCGAGTCACCGCGCGAAGGTAGCGGTGGCATGGAAGCTTAGGCGGTCGCCGAGGCGATCGCGGATCTGTAGTGGCCCGTGCCACTTGGACCGCAGGATCGAGACCTCCATAGGGCAGCGCACTCAAGTATTGGTTGCGCTCCGTGGATCGATCGCGAGAGGGGAGGATTCTGCGAGCGGCGAAGTGTCGCCGGCCGGTGGGGCCGATAACCCGCCACCCGATCCGAACACGTCGTCCGGCACGTTCCTGCGGCCGATGAGCGAAAAAGGAAACCATAAGATTGGCGAAGGAAAGAGCGTCTCGCAAGGTCGCGAAATCAAAAAGAACGCGAGTATTCACCTCCAAGAGCGGTCGGGTCCGTCGTTATCGCCGTAATACGTCCAGCGGGGCGTGCCCTCAAGCCGGCGGGCAAAAGCGGCGCCGCAAAAAGTCCGCCACCACGTGGGTTCCGGTGAGCCCGTGGCGGAGCTTCGGCAATGCGCGCCATCATCGCATCTGTACCATTGGATCGTCTAGCCGGGCCCCGATCGGCGGTGGGCTCTGCGGGATCTGTCGGGAAGGACAAGATCGCCGCGGCCGCTGGAATCTTCCACATCTGACCCTTTGCGGTGCAGCCCTTCCAGTTGGACTTGACCGCGGGCGTATGAAGGCGGAGGCCTCGCGAGCTCAAAATAGCAGCTCCCAACCGCGCTCGGCGCGAGCCCGTGTCTTGAGATGAAGAGTCGGCGCCAGGCGGAAGGCTTGGCATCGTCCCCACGAACATCTCGCGAGAGGTGGGCGAAGATGGCGAGGCCATGATCGAGTTTGGGGAAGGTCGCGCTACCGATCCCATAAAGCGAGCACCCCAAGAGGAATTCGAGTCTGGCGGGACAAGGCCCGCCAAAGACGCCATCAGAGAAGGTCACAATCTCCCGTGCGAGGACTCGGCATGATGGTGCCGGCCTGGAACCGGCGGCGGTCGGCGGCACGAAGACTGCCGCGCCACCGATCCTCATCGGCAAGTGGAAGCGGCGAACAGCTCTAGAAGGTGGTGCGGCATCCCATGGCGGCCCTTGCCGCGCTTGGGAGCCATGGAAAATTTGGCGGTGGCGCTGGCGAAAGACTTGGTGGCGAAGAAAAAGAAGGCTCTGTGGTGGTAGTGATGGAGGCAAGTAGCAGTTTGAGGACTTAGCGCGCGGAAGGATTAGCCGCAGCGCCAAGAGAAGTATTTATAGGCGTGGGACGCGAGCGCGACGGTTTGGATTCCGCCCCCACGCGCGCGCGTGGCGCCATCATTGCCTCGCTTGTTTCGGTTTCCCGCGGAAAGCGACGCGGTTCCCCAAGGAAGATCGTGCGCAGGTGGAGAATCCGGTGTACGGCCGTTGCGGGGGTTGGGCCCCCCACGATTCGTCTCCCGCCGCGCAGAAGATAACCAGACATCGGCGCGACGGTTCGCGTATCACGGTGGTCCCGGGGGCTACTGTCGGTGTAATAAATACCAGGGTAGGAAGAGTCCTCAGGAGGCCAAGAGGGCCCCACGCGTCAGGCGGGCGAGCAAGGCCCCAGCGCGTGGGCGAGCCCCTCAGAAGGCCAAGAGGGCCCCACGCGTCAGGCGGGCGAGCAAGGCCCCAGCGCGTGGGCGAGCCCCTCAGGAAGCCAAGAGGGCCCCACGCGTCAGGCGGGCGAGCAAGGCCCCAGTGGCGTGGGCGAGCCTCAGAGGCCAAGAGGGCCCCACGCCCGGGCGGAGTGCGTGGGCAGCCCCTCTGAAGGAGAGGCGAGGGCCCCATCGCCGGGCGGGTGCGTGGGCGAGCCCGCTCAAAGAGAGGCGAGGGTCCCACGCGTCGGGTGGGGCCAGCGGGGAGGCGTTGCGAAGAGTCTTGGGACGAAGGCTCCCTCGCTTCTTAGTCTGAAGGACGAAGCGCATTTAATGAGACATCACGCGGATAGGCAGTGAAGACATGATTACCGCTTCTGATGACCTTTGCGGTCTCTCGGTATCCTCCACCGTGGGTACGTAAGAATTGACCGGCAGAGAGAAGGTTTGCTTGAGGAGGCCGCCCGCGTCGGGAGGAGCAGCGGGCCCACCCGCAGACTCACCGGCGTGTCGCGTGCGGGTCGAGGCCACTGCGAAGCACGCGAGACGGCGCCCAGCGCAGCGCTAGGCGCGGCGCGTTTCGTCTCTTCTGTCGAGTCGTGTCGATTATCTTGAAATCTTGTATTGCCTACCCCCTCGGCTCTCCGCCAGCCCAAAGCTTGTATAAAGGGGAGGAGAGAGAGAGAGAAGGGTACGCACTAGCATTCGTGCATTCAAACGCTCTGTAAACACATCCCCATTCAACCACAATCGGAAAAGAGCTAAGGCTCGGCAGAGTAGGACTATTACCCGCGAGGGGTCCGAACACGGTGTAAGATCAAGCCTCCTTGGGCTTAATGTTTTGGTAATTGATGCCAAGCGGGCCTCGACGGATCGCATCAAGGCTAAGGATCTTATTTTCTAGTTCTTCTATTTTCCTTGTGTGCGTGTCGCTTCGCCCATCCGCCCATTGATGTCTGCAAGATCATCTCTCTGGTTGTAGGTCCCATCGAGCACAAGTTCCATCCATCCGAGTGAGTTCGGCGGGGTCTAGAGATGCCAGTGTCGTGGTTCGAGAGAGTTCGGGAGTCTGGTATCCGTGGTTTTCGTAGCCGCCAAGTTCAAAGCCGATATTTTTTTAGGCACGAAACCTCCGCCAATTCCACAAGTCGACAAGATAGGCCAACAACCCTAGGTGTGGCGTCGACGAAATCGGTATAGTCAAAAACTTCAGTGGAAAAATTTCAGCCCCACCGATCAAGTCCCGATAGCCGTCGGACGGCGTCCGGTGAGCACAAGCCAAATTCGCTAAGTCCCAAAATCACATCTCTTGTCGGACGGCGTCCCGACGGTCTTGAACGGCGTCCGACAAGCAGCGGATTCAACGACCCAACTCAAAAATTGGCTAAGTCCTCAGTTCCACGATCCATTGCCGGACGGCGTCGACAGCGACGGACGGCGTCGATGAAGCTCATCAGATCTCTGGGAGCGTCCGACGGCACCGGACGGCGTCTCGTCAACGAAGTGCGACAGAGTCACCGTCGGACGGCGTCCGACAGTGACGGACAGCGTCCGACCACGGCTAATCCGCGACCAAACACCTGGTGGGCACTGTTCACGCGCACGCTAGCTCACTGACGGACGCGTCCGATGAACCAACCGGACGGCGTCCGGTCAAGTTCAAATTTTGGCAAAACCCACTGTCGGACGGCGTCCGACGGGAACCGGACGGCGTCCGATAGAGTGATCCGAAACTCGCGATTTAATCTGAGCCGTCCATTTCTAGGGTTCCGCCTTGGGCCTATAAATAGGGGCTTGGTGTACGGGGTAAAATGGAGAGAGCCATCATTAGCAGCCACCCCTTGCCTTAGCCACCCATGAGAGCTCCTCCCATGGCACCCACCTCCACCTAGGGTTCCATGTGCTTGAGAGATTGAGAGGGAGAAGAAGAGAGGAAGGAGAAGAAGAAGGTGATCCCTACCTCCTCCCATCATCTTCAAGGTTTGCCCCATCTCCCATGGCGTTGTTGCCCTAGTTTTCATGGGGAGTGAGAAGGGGTAGTGGTGAGAGACGATCTCGATCTTGTGCTCTTGGGACTTCGCCGCCGGAGAGATCGTCGCCACGCCACGGGCTTCATCAACCGTATGACTACATCCGCTCCATCCGTTGGAGGCACAAGTCCGCCGTGTGTCGGCGGCCATCTCCGTGTGTCGGGGGTGCCACGGTTTCCGTGTGTCGGAGCCAAATCCTCCATGTGTTGGGGTGTCTCATGTGTTGAGGCTAAACCCACCGTGTGTCGGTGGTCGGTGCCGTGTGTCGGTGCGGTGGGTGTGAGTGCTCTCGCTTGAGAGAACTTCGCCTCTGTGTGAAGGCTTGGAGCTCGCCTACCATGTGTTGGTGAAGAGCTACCATGAGTGGATTGAGGGCTAGGGGCGAGAGAGTCCCGACTTCTGTGTGAGAAGTTTCCTCAGCGGAGACGTGGTGCTCATGTGTTGAGCACCGAACTTGATAAACACCTCGGTTTGCGTCTCCTCATCTTACTTGTTTAATTATGCATATTGTCTTGATCGCTTGCATGTGAGTGCCATCGAGCCTCCTAGTAGTCGCTTGTGCATTATTGTGATCATTTCCGCAACTAGACTCTAGGTCAATCGATAGCTTGGGCTCTTAATTTGATTAAGTAAATCAAGCGAATCGAGAGAAGTAAAATTTGAAAAGGGCCGATTCACCCCCCCCTCTCGGCCTAGGATCCTTACAAGTGGTATCAGAGCACGGGTCTCTAGTTGCTTGACATAGAGATGGCCGACGGGGTAGTGTAGCCGCCATAGGATTCCTCTGTTTAGTGGCACTAATTTCAGCTTTTGGAAGTTGCGAATGAAAGTATTTCTCCAGGCAATGGGAATGGATGTTTGGAGAGTTGTGGAGTCTCCTCATGGTGTCACACTCACTAACAATATACCTGCCACACCCGCTCAAAACAAACTCCTAGAGACCGATGCTAAGGCCATGAACGCTCTGTTTTGTGGTTTGAGCATGGAGGTCTTTGATAGAGTTAGCAATCTCACTAGTGCACACGAGATATGGATCACACTCATTGAGATTCACGAGGGCACCTCAGCTGTTAAGGAGGGTAGACTAGTGGTTGTCAAGGAGCGTTTTGATCAGTTCAGAATGCTTCCAAATGAAAATGTCAATGCTATGTTTACTCGGCTTAACCCCATCCTTAACGAGCTTAAGGGGCTCGGTCACACTGTTGCCAATGATGAAGTGTGCAGGAAAATGTCATGATCCTCCCAAGAAGGACTATCGGGACATCATCACCTATCTCACCAACATGGTGATGTGGAGAACCTGCTCCCACAGACTTTGCTCGAAGAAGATCACCGCTCATGAGATGATGCTCCTTAATGATCGTGAGGATTCCCCGCCTTGTGAAGAATCAAGTGATTGCTCTCAAGGCCGTGGATCTAGACAGAGTGGTCTCAAGTCAAGTCAATCGAGGACAGTGGTGAGATGAGTTGGAACGAGCTTGAGGAGGGCTTCCAACACTTGACCTGTTCATGAAGCAAGCTGGCCAATTCATGAGCAGAAACGGCTATGGAGGCAAGAAGAGGATGAGCCAAAACACTCATGCGTCATACCGATGCTATGAGTGTCAGGAGAAGGGGCACATCGCTTCAATGTGTCCTCGGAAGGAAACACCAAGTACAAGGACAAAGGAAAGGACAAGGGTGATGGCGAGGCAGAGGCACAATGACAACAAGAAGAAGACTCCCGTAAGTCGGATTCAAGGTCGCTCCTCACAAGGCAAGAAGCTAGCCTTTGTGGGAGAATGGGTGACCGATGATGACTCAGCGACACGCCCGCTTCGGAGATGAGGAATCGGTGATCAAGAGTTGGCCACCATGGCGATAGCCGAGTCATGCCACCTCCTCCGATCTCTGCTCCAAGATGTCTCACGGCCGTCATCGAGGCTCGAGAATGGTATTCTGATGACGATGGGGCTTCTTCCACTACTTCCTCTACATCGGCAAAGGCTTCACCGACTCCTGCTGGCACTTCCAAGTGCACGATGGCTCGACCTAGTGGCGAGGTGGCGACTCAGGTCCGACTCGAGGAAGATGTTGAAGGCATGCGGGATTGTCTTAGGGAAGCTTGTGGCGCTATAAGCATGAGACACTAAAGAACCTAGAGCTTGGTAAAACTTTGATTGCTTTGCAAACTAAGTGCAAAAACCTTGTCTCTAGATGTGATAGCTTAGAATCGAGCATGTTACTTTGCTAGGTTCTAACAAAAATCATCATCTAAGTGCAATGTGTTAGAACAAGAACGCGATGCTTTAAATGAATCCTTAGATGATCTCATGACAACTTATCATACACTTAGGGAGAACCATGAGACACTTCTGGCTAAGAATGATGAATTGGTTGCTTTGCCTCTTGCTCAACTAGTTGATACACTGTTGATGCTTTGGATGTTGCTTGTGCCATGCTCATTACTTGATTTGCTATTGCACTGTTGTTGATTTGACTCTTGCTTGCCCTGAGGTTGCCCATAATTGCCTTTGGATTAGTTTCCACCTCTAGCAGTTCCTCTAGCAATGCACTAGTGTGTACACCTGATAATTGTAAATTTGCACTAGCTGCTAGGGAGCTCGCTATTGAAAATGCTGAGTTGAAGTCTAAACTTGAGAAATTTGATAAGGGGCTTGGGAAGTGCTATGAGGGTAGCCTAGCCTTGGATAAGATGCTCAAGGAACAAAGAAAACCTTCCCAAAAGGGTGGCTTGGGTTTTACCCCTGAGAAGCCAAAGGGGAGGAAGAAATCAAGTGTTCCTCGAGCATCTACCCATAGGCAAGGGTACTATCAGGCTCCTCCCAAGAAGAGGCATGGTAACAACTTGCACACTAGCAACAATGTTTCTAGGATGAACAATGGGCACGGCACTTGGCAAGGACCTCCTAGGCACTATAACTCCACATGGCAGCAAAGAAACAATAGTGCTTGGCAATATGGTCCTAGATCCTATAACAACTGGCAAGGCCCTAGGTATCACAACACTTGGCAATCACCTAGGCAGAATTTCTGGAATGGACCTCCTAGGTACAACATTGGTAGGACACATCCACCTAGGCACCAAAACCGCAACACTCCCATTCACACACAACCAAGATTCCCTAGAGCACATATCGAGTTGTATGATCAATACTTGCTCAAGAAAAATGATCAGGGTAGGATGACTGCTAGATTTGTTGGGCTCAAGTTTGAGAATGAGCACAAGGCACATGTTTGGGTGCCTAAGTCATTGATTGATCGCTTTGCTCGTGTTGCTTCTGGTTTGAAGGCTAACCCTCGGGGACCTCCTGTGTGGGTCCACGAGTCACATAAGTGATCTTCTCTTATGACAGTGAACTACTAGGAGTGGAGGGTGCCATTGGATCATTGACAGTGGTTGCACCCAACACATGACCGGCAACCCCCGGTTGTTCACCTCATTAGGGGAGGAAGGCAAGATTCCCCCCAAGGTCACTTTTGGAGATGGAAGCAAGAGCAAGGTTCTTGGAGCTGGGAAGGTAGCAATTTCTTGGATCTTTCAATTGATAATGTGCTACTTGTGAAAACTTTGAGCTATAACCTCCTCTCTGTTGCCCAAATATGTGATTTGGGGTTCCATTGCAATTTCTCACCTGAGGGTTTGTTGGTTTTGAACAAAAATGAAAAACTTGTGTTCAAAGGCTTTCGTTTTGAAAACTTGTTTCTTGTGAACTTTAATGAGCTGCGCCATCCGTCTCGACTTGTCTTGTCGCCAAAGTCTCTCTTGGTTGGCTTTGGCATAGGCGTCTTAGGCATGTCGGCATGGCAAATTTGAAGAAACTTTTTAAAAGCGAGTTGATTCTTGGTGTGCAAGATGTGACATTCGAGAAAGACAAGCTATGCGAAGGCTCGTCGGTAGGCAAGCAAGTGGCAAGTTCACATCCCGCCAAGAATGTCATGTCTACATCTCGACCTCTTGAGCTTTTACACATGGATCTTTTGGGCCAACTACCTATGTGAGTATCGGGAAATCTCTATTGCTTGGTCATTGTTGATGACTTCTCCCGATACACAGGTCTTCTTTCTACGATAAAACTCCAACCGGAGATGTTTTCAAAAGTTTGTAAAGAAAGCCCAAAATGCTTTTGATTGTACCCTCAAGAAGGTGAGAAGTGACAATGGGACGGAGTTCACTAACACTTCGATTGAGATCTTCTGTGATGAGTTAGGGATTGATCACCGTTCTCGACTACCTATACCCTCAAAAAATGGGGTGGTTGAGAGGAAGAACGGGGCGCTCATCGAGATGGCGAGGACAATGTTGGATGAGTACAAGACTTCACATCCTGCTACGGTCAAGCGATCAACACACTGTCATCGCATCAACAGTCAGACCTTCACAAGCTCTGAAGAAGGCGTCTTCGAGTTGCTAGTGGGAAGACGACCCAATGTCTCCTACTTGAGGGTTTTTGGTGCAAGGTCTACATCAAGAAGAAGCGGAGCACTTGGGCAAGTTCGAGAGCGAGTGGACACGGAGTTTTCTTGGGGTACTCGGCCAGAGGGTCTTCCTTGAGGTGTACAACGAGAGCGTGGTCGATTGAGGAGACTGCGATGTGAAGTTCGACGAATCAATGGGAGCCAAGGAGAGCATGAGAACTTGGATGATGTGGGCGGTGGCGATTGGCAAGAGCGATGGAGGAGATGCTGCTGGTGATGTGAGGCGATGAGGTTCAGAGGATACCGAGGTGGTTCCATCACCTCTCACCCCGAACCAATGCAGGACTCGGGGAGCATTGCCTCAAAACAGCTCAAGTGTGGAGCCGTTCGAGGCGGATATAACTTGTGAGCGGATCAGAGTCGGTAGAGCTACCACCTCAGTTGATCAAGACCCATCACACCATAGCTCGTGATCATCCAGCTGATCAAGTGATTGGGGAATTGACTCAAGGTGTGCAAACAAGGTCAAGGACAGCTAAGCGTCAGTGAGGTCAGTGCTTTGGCAAGCTTCTGTGAGCACACGGCGTTTGTGTCTGAGCTTGAGCCAAAGAAAGTGGAAGAGGCTCTTAGTGACCCTGACTGGATCAATGCTATGCACGAGGAGCTGAACAACTTTGAGAGGAACAAAGTCTGGATCTTAGTGGAAAGACCAAGCGATTGTAACGTGATTGGCACCAAGTGGGTTTTCAAGAATAAGCAAGATGAACTTGGAGTGGTGGTGCGCAACAAGGCTAGATTGGTCGCCCAGGGTTTCACACAGATTGAGGGAGTTGACTGTGGTGACACCTATGCTCCTGTGGCTCGTCTGGAGGCTATCAGATTGCTTGTGGCATTCTCTACATGTCACAACATCATCCTCAAGCAAATGGATGTGAAGAGTGCCTTCCTCAACGGGTACATTGGAGAGCTAGTGTATGTGGAGCAGCCTCCGGGGTTTGAAGATCCTCAGTACCCTGACCATGTGTTCAAACTATCAAAGGCTTTATATGGTCTCAAGCAAGCTCCCAGGGCATGGTACGAGAGGCTAAGGGACTTTCTGATCGGCAAGGGATTCACGGTCGGAAGGGTCGACACGACTCTATTCACTAAGGTGGTGGATGGAGATCTGTTCTGTGCAAGGTCTACGTAGATGATATCATCTTGATAGCTCAAATGAGTCCTTGGTCAAAGAGTTCAGCGACATGATGAGCAAAGAGTTCGAGATGTCGATGATGGGAGAATTGAACTTCTTCACAGGATTTCAAATCAAGCAACTCAAGACCGGACTTTCATGTGCCAAGAGAAGTACATCCACGACACGCTCAAGCGCTTCAACATGGATGACCGCAAGCCAATCCGGACACCAATGGGGACGAACTGCCACCTCGACCACAATCAAGAAGGTAAACATGTCGACCAAAAGCTTTATCGTTCCATTATTGGTGCTTTGTTATACTTGATTGCATCTAGGCGGACATCATGTTTAGTGTGTGTATGTGTGCTAGATTTCAAGCCTCCCTAGAGAAATGCATATGATCGCTGTGAAACGAATTCTTGATATCTGAAACACACACCTAGCATAGGTCTTTGGTTCCCGAAGGGTGCGCGATTTGAGCTCCTAGGCTATTCGACTCAGATTATGCGGTGCAAGATCGATCGCAAAAGCACTTCCGGCGTGTCACTTTCTAGGTAGGTGTCTTGTGTCATGGGCGTCAAAGAAACAGAACTCCGTGGCGCTATCTACGGCGAAATTTGAGTATATAGCGGCGGGGAGTTGTTGTGCACGATTGTTTTACTTGACACACCATCGCTTGACTTTGGGCTTAAACTTGACCATGTGCCTCTTCTATGCGACAACGAGGCGCGGTGAAGATAGCGTGCAACCGGTCCAACACTCACGGACCAAGCACATTGATGTCCGTCATCATTTCCTTCGGGATCATGTGACAAAGGGCGACATTGTGCTTGAGCACGTCTTGACGGAAGGACCAGCTTGCCGACATATTCACCAAGCCACTCGATGAGGCACGATTCGCAAATTGAGAAATGAGTTAAACATCTTAGATAAGTCAAACATTGCTCGAGTTGATCGCGTGGCTATGTCATTCATTGCAAATCTTTTAAGCCGGTTTGAGCATTTAGGTGCTTTGCTTGTTATCTTGGATGTTGTTCATTGCCTATATGTTCATCACATGAAATTGATAGTTATAGCATGTGTTTACCTTGTTACTAGCTCAACTCGTGCTTAACTCAATATATCATGCAATTGAAAGCCATGGCGTGTGTTAGGAGGGCTATAGCTTCTAGTCTCATTTGATTGCTCTAAACTCTTTGGTTGATCATGTGCTTCTAAGTCTAGATTGTGTTCTTCCATTTTGCACATGTCTATACTTATTTGAATTGAGCAATTTTGAGAAAATGTTGAGCCATATTTGCAAAATGTGCGAAAATATGATTAAGCATGTCTCACCAATGACTCCTCGATGAGATAGCTTGCCATTGCACTAGGCATGAACTTAGGGGGAGCTTTGGATGACCGAGACGCTCATCTTCAGTGTCATGCTGGGTGGAGTCGCCTATGGTTTGAGACATAGTAAATTTGAGAAAATTCAAGATGAAAAATGTGAAACTTTTCAATAATGAGCTCAACCAAAATGTTTTAGTCTCAAATAGGCTTGGTGATAGATAGTGTAGCTTGGAGTGCATCTTCTAGTGCTATGGTGCATCATGTGTCTCCTTTGAATTTTGGAGCAACTCTTGATACTTCTAGCTATTGTTCATCTTATATCTGCTCTAGGTCATAATAACTTGAATTACACATCTACCAATTTGGCTCTAATTGATCTTGTGACATCGTGACCTTGAGATGGCTAAATTTTGAGTGTGATGAACTTATCGGCGTGTTTGCACTAGTATAACTTCCAAAGCGCTTAATTAGTTCTCACTCCTTGTTTTGCTACTTTCGGTCATTGATGACAAAGGGGGAGAAATAATAGCAAATCCATGTACATGTTTTGAATGCTTGGGGAGAATTGATTTGATTTTGGTTACAAGTGGTAGGTTTAGAGCTCCTAGGATAGAGATTTGGATGGAGATGCTTTGCTCCATGAAATGTGATGAATTTTCAAGTGGCATGCATTAATTTAGGGGGAGCTCTAGTCTCACATACATTACACTCTATTAATTGGCCTAGTATCTTGTATGTGTTCAATGGCGTGCAATGTTTCTGAACTAACTCATTGCACCAGAGATTGTATTTTGTTTGCCTGGTCATGTTGGATTTGCAGGTGTTGTCATCAATTACCAAAAAGGGGGAGATTGTAAGATCAAGCCTCCCTTGGGCTTAATGTTTTGGTAATTGATGCCAACTGGGCCTCGACGGATCGCATCAAGGCTAAGGATCTTATTTTCTAGTTCTTCTATTTTCCTTGTGTGCGAAATCGCTTCGCCCATCCGGCCCATTGATGTCTGCAAGATCATCTCTCTGGTTGTAGGTCCCACTGAGCACAAGTTCCAGTCCATCTGAGTGAGTTCGAGCGGGTTCTAGAGATGCCAGGTGTCCAGGGTTCGAGAGAGTTCGGGGGAGTACAGCTGTCCAGGGTTTTCGTAGCCGCCAAGTTCAAAGCCAGATATTTTTTAGGCGCGAAACCTCCCGCCAATTCCACAAGTCGACAAGATAGGCCAACAACCCTAGGTGTGACGTCGGACGAAGTCGGTATAGTCAAAAACTCGAGTGGAAAAATTTCAGCCCCACCGGACTGCGTCCGATAGCCGTCGGACGGCGTCCGGTGAGCACAAGCCAAATTTCGCTAAGTCCCAAAATCACATCTCTTGTCGGACGGCGTCAACGGTCTTGAACAGCGTCCGACAAAGAGCCGATTCAACGACCCAACTCAAAAATTGGCTAAGTCCTGTTCCACGATCCTTTGCCGGACGGCGTCCGACAATGACCGGACGGCGTCGATGAAGCTCATCAGAGATCTCGGGAGCGTCCGACGGCACCGGACGGCGTCGTCAACGGGTGCGGCGAGAGTCACTTGCCGGACGGCGTCCGACAGACCGGACAGCGTCCCGACCACGGCTAATCCGCGACCAAACACTGGTGAGCCTTGTTCACGCAAGACGCTAGCTCACCGACGGACGCGTCCGATGAACCAACCGGACGGCGTCCGGTCAAGTTCAAATTTTGGCAAAACCCATCGCCGGACGGCGTCCGACGGGAACCGGACGGCGTCCGATAGAGTGATCCGAAACTCGCGATTTAATCTGAGCCGTCCATTTCTAGGGTTCCGCCTTGGGCCTATAAATAGGGGCTTGGTGTACGGGGTAAAATGGAGAGAGCCATCATTAGCAGCCACCCCTTGCCTTAGCCACCCATGAGAGCTCCTCCCATGGCACCCACCTCCACCTAGGGTTCCATGTGCTTGAGAGATTGAGAGGGAGAAGAAGAGAGGAAGGAGAAGAAGAAGGTGATTCCTACCTCCTCCCATCATCTTCAAGGTTTGCCCCATCTCCCATGGCGTTGTTGCCCTAGTTTTCATGGGGAGTGAGAAGGGGTAGTGGTGAGAGCGATCTCGATCTTGTGCTCTTGGGACTTCGCCACGGAGATCGCCGCCACGCCACGGGCTTCATCAACCGTCGACTACATCCGCTCCATCCGTTGGAGGCACAAGTCCGCCGTGTGTCGGCGGCCATCTCCGTGTCGGGGTGCCACGGTTTCCGTGTGTGAGCCAAATCCTCCATGTGTTGGGGTGTCTCATGTGTTGAGACGAAACCCACCGTGTGTCGGTGGTCGGTGCCGTGTGTCGGTGCGGGTGGGTGTGAGTGCTCTCGCCAGAGAGAACTCGCCTCTGTGTGAAGGCTTGGAGCTCGCCTACCATGTGTTGGTGAAGAGCTACCGCGTGGATTGAGGGCTAGGGACGAGAGAGTCCCGACTTCTCTGTGTGAAGTTTCCTCAACGGAGACGTAGGTGCTCATGTGTTGAGCACCGAACTTCGGTAAACACCTCGGTTTGCGTCTCCTCATCTTACTTGTTTAATTATGCATATTGTCTTGATCGCTTGCATGTGAGTGCCATCGAGCCTCCTAGTAGTCGCTTGTGCATTATTGTGATCATTTCCGCAACTAGACTCTAGGTCAATCGATAGCTTGGGCTCTTAATTTGATTAAGTAAATCAAGCGAATCGAGAGAAGTAAAATTTGAAAAGGGCCGATTCACCCCCCCCTCTCGGCCTAGGATCCTTACACTGGGTAAATCGGCGAGTCGCTCCTCGTTGTGCCCGACGCTCAAATCGAACCGAGCTTGATCGAGTTGGTTAGCAGTCTAAAAATCTGACCAGGGGTGTGATCCGCAGTGGTTGAGCGGAGAACACGCCGTCAGTAGTATTCCAACATATAGGTATTTTGGTGATCTTCTAGAGAAATAGGATCTATCTAATGACTTAGTTGTCAGGAGCTTTAGGTCCAGTTCTTTTCAGCTTAACGGCTTATCTATGTTTTAAAAAAAATATGATTTGAGTTTTTTTAGTCCTTTTTTTTTGCTGTTTTGAATGTGGGTCCTAGCGCTTTTTTTGAATGTGGGTCCTAGCGCTTTAAAAAGCAAGTCAAATGAAATGATTCCGAATCTCGAGACTATCTCGAGAAGCTCTCAAAGTTCAATCATTTCAACCGTTCAGCTGTTCAGCCGTTCAGATCAGCTCAAAAGAACAGGGCCTAATTAGTGTGGTTGCACTAGCTACGTTTTTGTGTTCAAACTCAAGCAGATTTCCAAGTTTGAAGTATCTAGGTGCCTTGCTTGATGTTAGCAAGATCAATGAATTCAATTGGTCCAAATTTGTTTATGATCAGTTGATGGTTCACATTCGAAAGCATCAAAAAGGAAAAGGTGTTCTTCATCCATACAAAAGCTTGGGCGGTTGCATTTATTTTTTGGCAGTGAGTTTTTCATTTTATTTTTATTAAAGTTTCATGTAATTACTATCTTTTAATTTCACTTTATTTTATTTTTTGCGCAGGTGTATTATCTGGATTGTTTGGATTTTGGACTTCGTGAGATGCCACCGAATATTCCTCGAATTAAAATTTGACATGGAAACCATGTAAAGAGCTACTCTAAGTTGGATTTCATGAAGAAAAATTTATTTCGTTGTCGTCCTGTAAGTTATTTTTGAGAAATCTTCTTTCATTTAATTTTTTTTAACAATCTATGTGTTTCATTCTGGTTTCATTTTTTTAATTATGATTTTTGCTTTTGCAGGTGAAAGATATATCAAAAACCTGTTATGCATTGGTTGGAAAAAATGGTTCTTTTGATGATGTTTAGGGTTATGAATGGTCCGGTCCAGCGTGGACCGGATCCGGACCAAGTGACCCAAAAACAATTAGTGGATCCACGGGCCGACCCTAAATCATATTTTTGGATCCGATGCCGGACCAATGGACCCATCGGGTCGGACCATTTTTGCTAAGCATTATGAACTCACCGATGGATCATAATTCTAAATAGTACAAAATTCATGAGACATAAGATAGTATATTGACACAACAATCAAGCAAACATTGAATATTAAACTCTTCTAGACCTCTCAAGGGGTCACTTGAAAAGAACAAAGCATATATGTGCCTTAAAAATCAGTAGGGCCAAAATCAACAAACTACCAACGCTTCACACGACCACAACTAGTAAATTACAAGGAAAAGCACCTTGCCCAATCTGGTGATGCATAAGCCAATACAGGCCTCGCCAAACCAACAGTTTTTTAATTTCATAGGATAATTTAGTTGTTGTGAAAATAAAGACTGGACTGCAAATTGTACTTAACGAACTTCAGTCTAGCTGATTACATAGAAAATGGAGAAGTCCAATATCTGATGAAAACCTAGAGCAGTATTGCAAAAGCACTTCCAAACTTTGGGTACTCTGACATCACTGGGTGAAAACACCAAACAAACTCAAAAGGCGGGTGGCGGCGGCAGTGCAGAGGCGGTGCACCACCAGCTGGGCGTGGTGGGCCTTGCCCTGGCCTCGGGCCATCATCCTGCAAGCAGGTTCAATAAGACAACCATTAATGAACGAAGGGATTTAGGTAGCATACTCATATATTAGATAAGCATATAATAATTTGACAACTAGTTCTAGGTTTGTAGGTTTAGGGTTAACACTTGTATCTGATATCAATAATTTGGTTAACACTTCTATCTGATATCAATCATCAACTCTAGGTTTGTAGTACCAATTGTAAATACAGATGTTTCTTTCACAAACAAGTGGAATCAAGACATTCAAGGACACAGCCAGGATAAAGGGAATCAAGACACACATGTTCATTTACACTTTCGTTGAAGCTACCATTGTAACATATGAGGCAGTAACAGAACGAAGTGATTGAATAAATCTTGTTACCATACCATCCAAATTCACAGCTATTATGACAGCCACCAGAAACTTTAAAAAAGCCTAATTTGCACAGGTTACCATATTATTGAATAAATCTTGTTACCATACCAGAAGACTTCATTCAAGCACATCGTTGTGTTCCACGTAGTCATGAATTGATTCCACAATGAGAGAAGAGGTACCTATGGTTACAAAGCCGTTACAAAAATCAATTCTTATAATTTTTAAGTACTAAGAGATATTGTAAATATGTTACCTGATGATCTAATCCAATCTTGCAAGCACACAAGCGCTTCAACAGTTTCAGGCGCCAACCTACTTCTGAAGTCGGTTAGAAATCTTGACCCTGTGCTAAATGCTGTCTCGGATGATACTGTGGAAGCTAGCACTGCTAAGATATCCCATGCCATTTGGGCAAGTGTAGGATACTCTGAAGACTTCATCTTCCACCAATGTAGAATATCAAAGTGATCAACACGAGGTAGTGGAGGCTTTGCTAAATATGTTTCGAGCTCTGCTGAAGCATCACTAGCTGCATAGATCCTTTGTCTCAAATGTCGATCCCAGTCTGCTAAAGGATCACTACCATCTATGTTGTCAACATCAACACCACTTTGCTGGACATATTCTACATGGCAATCAAGCAACCGTGAATACTCATTAAACAAACCTTGGAAAATTTTCTTTACTTCAGCTAGTTTGGGTGTAGCTTCATCACCAAATGCTTGAAAACGGAACTCTAGGAAAGCAATTTTGAATCTTGGATCAAGGAGCACAGGAATTGAAAGCTCCAACCATGATGCTTTCTAGTACTTATCGAATTTCTTTTTCATGTATGTGATCATATCGTGCAAGCTAAGCTGATCATTAGAATCTTACTTCTCTAAGGCAAACTTGACTTGCCAAATCTCATGAAACCATAGGTTCGATGTAGGGTATTTAGATCCTGAAATAACCTTAGTGGCCTCATAGAACACTTTGAATAGCTTGCACAGTTTTTCTGCACATTCCCAATCCTCATAAGATGGATTATGGATGTATTGTACATCTTGAAGACTTAATAAGTCAAAAGCCCTCTTGAAACGGGATGATGTCTCCAACATGTGATACGTGGAGTTCCATCGAGTAGGAACATCAAGAGAGGGACGTTTTCCATTAATACCCAATTGTGTCACGATGTCCTCAAACTTTTGCTTTCTTGAAGGAGATCCACGGACATACTTCACACTTTTCCTGATTTTGCAGACAAGGGAGTTCATGAAACTAAATCCTGCTTGACATATTAGGTTCAACACATGAGCTTCACATCGTTGGTGAAACAATCTCCCTTTTCCAAGAAGTATGTGCTTCTCCAACAAGTTAGTCTTCAACAATCCAGCCATGGTATCGTTATTGCTAGCATTGTCCAGAGTAATAGCAAATAATTTATCCTCACAATGCCATTCTTGTATTGACTTCAAGGCAACATTGAACATTGCGACACCTATGTGTGGTGTCCTTATGTCAGAGAATTTGATTATTCTCTTTTGTAATTTCCAATCATCATCGATGAAGTGGCAGGTTATGCACATGTATCCCAATGTTTGATTCGATATCCATAAATCCATACTTAGTGAAATCCTTGATTTGATGCTTTTGAAAACTTCTCTCAAAGCTTTTTTTTTGCTCATCGAATTCCTTGATGCAATCATTTTTCACCATAGTGCGAGACACATTTTGAATAATGGGTTCAAACTTGAGACAAACTTACGGAACCCATCATACTCCACAATGGAAAAGGGTAGCTCATGAAGTATGATCATTCGACACATCTCCTTCCTTGAAACCTCGTGGTCAAATTTCCAATCCCTCAAAGTGACACCATCAGGAGACATGACTGTAGTATGCAATTGATCGACTACTCTTAAGGCTTTCTTTCGTGCCTTACACCTTTTCAAGTGTTTAAGCAATGCACTTGTTCCTACCCCACGCTTGGCACTGATTCGAGCGTCGCAATACTTGCACTGTCCCTTTGTAACAACCCCTCCAATACGAATGCGAGTATATTCTTTCCATGCACCTGACAGAAACTTCCTCCCTTGATCACCAGCAATATCATCACCTTCTTCTCTTCCATGTTCCACTTCATCCTGAACCTCTAAATACTCCTCATCTTCTAAATCTTCTTCTGATTCTAGATCTTCTACAAGTTGTTCATGATCGTGCATTGCAGCACGTGAACTTTGAGGGCTACGACTAGTCCGTGAAACAGGAGTGAATGGTTGGCTTGATACATTTCCTATTTGAGCACCATCCATTTGGAGAAGAAATCACTCACTTGTCGCCTTGTAGAGTTAGTTGCTACAAGAAAGAAAATATAAGGAATCAGAACTTGTAGAGTTAAAGGGCCAAGTAAAGAGGGGGTAAATAATACAATAAAGCATGCAAAAAGAATGAAAAGCACACATATCCTATTATTCAGAATATGAGATACAAACAGATAGCATTAAGCTCTTATAGTTTAAGTTTGATCTTCCTTGTTTCATCTTTACCAAATCCACACTACAAAATTGCAAACAAGGAACAAACAACACCTTTAAAACATGTAAAAAGAAAAATACCAGAACTAGAATCGAAAATCCAAATTGGTGTGCACCTTGTACTGCTGGCCTGTGCATTTGCCGCTGCCGCTGGGCTGCACCTGGCCCACGTGCGGCGGGTGCAGGCCAAGTAGTCATGCTGGCTGCAGCTGCTGGCCTGCACGGATCGAGTTGGGGCCGTGGCCAAGCAGGCCAATCATGCTCCCGCAAGCTGCAAGCAGGCCAAGCAGGCGACGCACACCGCTCGCAAGCATGGTACCGGATGACCTGGCCAAGTGCATTTTCAACTATCTCTTGACCATCAGTTAATTAGTGTGCTGAATTACTGATACATAAAATTGTTGAAAAGAGTTTCAAAAAAATTGTTGAATAGTGATCTAATATGTTTCTACAAAAAAAACTGCATTTTTGTGAATTTTGCATTATTTATAAGCTGCAGTTTGGCGAGATTTAAGTTTATTTAAATTTTTAGCTTCGATAACTTTTTTTTGAACAATAGGGCTTTGATAGCTGAGGAGCATATGTCATAGAAGATATTTTTATATGAACCATCTATGTTAAAACACATACCAAATGCACTAATACAGAAAGAATTTCTAGAGGCGGGCCTAGGGGTTTGTAGAGGTGGTTTTTGTTGAGAAACGACGTTACCGCGGATCACCAGATCCGTTCCCTTCCCTCCCGGCAGCATATCAGGCGTGGGGAAGTTGTAGATCCCGTTCCCCTTCCCAGATTCACGACAGAGAAAACACACGAAACACAGGATGTAGGTGGAGCTTCTGGTCTCTTTTTTGTATTCCTCATAGATGTACAGGGGTGTTGCTTATATAGAGGTGGAGGACCCTTCAAGGGTATATTCGGTATGAGCCCACATAACCCTAATAGGGTTAGGGTTTCTTAACACTCCTCCTTGGGCGAATACCGCGACTCATGCTTCATTAAAACTCCCAAAAACCCAGTGGGAAAAATATGGAGAAAGAGCGCATAGTGCCGCAAGTTGCATTTGCACATTGTTGCCTCGTTAAAAACCTTATGTGAGAAACTTCAGGAAAACTCACCAAGGGAAAAAGAGTACAACAGATGTCTTCAAGACAAATTATCATCTTCTGGATCTAGATTCTTTCGAATCTTCAGTAAGGGCTAACATTAGGGATGTTCTCCCCCTGATCCTTACAAAACCAAAAACTATCTCAATATGGCAAGAACACCTTCTTCTGGAAGTATATGCACATAGAGATTTAGCAAAAAATTGCATATTGTTGCAAGGAGTATTTCAGGAACTTTACCTCAACTCACTTCTGGGATACGAGGTAAGCCACATAAGTAAGCCACTTAGATTGGTGGTATTGATCTACTGGATCTAAATACTTGATAGAACCTTCCATGAAGGTTTACGTATTGATCATCAAGCTAACGCCTTCGAGGCATACTATATGACATTCGGCGTCTCACAATTGTGATCAATATTGCGCATTCGCTCCCCCTGACAACGATATATGTCTAAGTCGTTATTCCTCAGAATTCAAACATATTCTTCAAGATATGCGCCTCATTGTTCTTCTAGAATAATGAGATTGAGAAATGTTTTGGGTGCTATATTTTTATCTCTATCATACATCACAAAATATGTAGTTGTGCAATGCAAGTAACATGTCCTTCCAAAGGACTTAGGGGATAATATAGTTGCAAGAGTACATATATCAAATATGATTCATCGCTTCAAGCGTTCATTCATAGCAACTTTATGACGATGTAACAAATGGATAAAGGTCCATTAGAGACCATCATTAATCCTTCAAATGATCTTCATTGATCAGATACATCATAGCAGTCTGTCATTCTGGCACAACGGGAATATCTTGCCAGTAACACCATACCTTCTGGGTTTCTACCTTCAGGGCATTAGAGGATACCGTCGTTCCAACCTTCTGGTGGAAAATGCATTATAGTGAATATATATCACGAGTGTACATACACACCCAATGAAACTCGTGAAATGCACATGTCTTTATCTAGTGAACTTCAGGTTCTTCGGTTCCTCATTTATTTCCTTCTCAGGTCTTGTATGGGTCTTGGTCCCTCTATAGGGATTAAACGTTGGTGTTCAACTCAGACTTGTTTATTTCTTCTAGAAAAGTTCCTTCAGGGAGTATTCTCTCTACTAGGAGAAATCCTCTCTACACGAGAGAACAGTCATTCTTCAAGAAGACAGGTTTCTTTGGGAAGACAATATTGGTATGAGATATACATGTTGCATGTTTATAATTCGATATCCTGAGTCCTACTAGGATCTCATGACGGATTTTCAGAATCCTTCTAACTGCATATTTCAATTCATGCCATTTGCCAGATATATTACACAACGGAACATTGTTTATTCAACACACGTGGGGATGGGTCTCTTTCAGGACCACTTGAACCATCGCATTCACCACACATTATTTCAATAGTGACCCATAAATATCCGAACTTCAGGCTTGCGACTTTCACTTGCGATTTCTGGTTCAGCCTCAATTGCACTTTTCTATTGACCCGATAACAGAGCTTCAAGCACTCATGCCTAGGACTTTATTCCGGATCCGGGTTCTCTCGAAGAGAATCATTTGCAATTTAGAGAGGCAAAGATAGGTGTCGACACATTCTTCTCCCACAGCTAACCAAGATCTTCGTCATTTCCCAAAACGAATGATCCTATTGTTGTTCCGTATTCCCAGCACTTGATATTGCGCGCGCTACTAGGAATTTCATCTTCAGGATGAACCTCTTCGTGAGGCAAATCACCAACAGGGTGAGTTTATTGGAGGAGAGTTTCACATATAATGTGAATCTTCATCAAGAACATATGCTTTGACTAAGGCCGACGGATCAATTCGCAGGCGTCCCCGCAGAATTAGATCAAATGCCAATAAGTCAAATGTGGATATGATATTAATCCCGGGTATATCCACGTCTACATCAGGTAGAAGCATTTCAAACCAATATGGTTACTCCTCAATGATTTTCTGGCAAACTTCATACACATAGGAGTATATTCTGAACAACAGGTTCATATCGGCTTTTGTGCGTTTTATTCTTCTATAGAAATATCAAGGCATTACACAAGATGGGCATCTATCTCCCCCTAATGCCGAGATGTTTCCGAAAGCATACTTAACAAAATCCCCAACCACAATCTTCTGGTTGTGGCTAAAGTATGCTATGGTGGTGATTTATTTGGGAAATCTTACGCACATTGACAAACGGGGGTTTACATTCACTCATTATATGCAGTGAGCTCGGACTTAGATTAATGCAGTGGCATGAATACTGCATTCATTTTCTTCAACTGAAAGGTTGAGTCTCAACTTCTAGAGAGACGCACAACTACAGGTTGTGCACTAATTACAATTCTGCGAACTTATTAGTATTGCTACTTGATATATGTGCAATCTTCAAGATTTAAATTGCCATATGCAACACAATTTTAGCCATAGAAACTCTTCAAAGGCTCGTGCACACCATTCATCATTTGGAGCAAGTAGTTGATTTCAGATCAACAAGTAAAGAAAATAGTCTCTTCAGGTCCAATGCTCACAATGACGGTCAATGGTTGCATCGCGCTTTCAGGCGCATACATAAATGTGTGCACAAAATCTAGTAGCAAAGTGCACGGCATCTGGCCAATGCTGCCAAGCAGAAATTTTTATATGCAGAGTTGTATAGTCCAGCTCGTTTTACAATTTGCCCATGGTTTACCCAATTACTCATACCATTCCGAAATTGGGTTTCGATATTTGCAACATTTTTTTAGGTATAATACTTTTGAGGGAGAACTCAAAACCACATTCAACAATAGCTTCAAAAATAAGCAGGAGAATGTGCTAGCATATGGCCAAGGCATGGTTGGCCTTCAATGAAGCGACCTACAGGGCCAATATACAATGTGCATCTTCAAGTGCACGGTACGACCAAACAAAGACATGTGGCTAGCTTGTATTCTGCACAAAGCCAAATCGCAATCACAATTTCAGTTGGATAAAGCCGACACTCTTTGACTAATAGTTTCCCAAGTCAGCTATTTGTGGTACAAGTTGCCTACAGGGCAAGTTTTTTCTCCTCAAATTATATACCAATTATTCT